>JASDQU010102679.1:76066-129783 GCA_032191745.1 Picea mariana
ATATGAATTTTTGACACTATTTTTGTTAGTGGATGCACGTTTGGTGATGCTTGCTAATCAGACTCACATAAGGAGTAAAGGGGGATTGCACAAAAAACCGGATATTTAGGGAGAGGGGTGGCAGCATCCCTGTCACAACCTACTAACACTCCCGTCGTGGCCATAATTGTAGGTTAACGATTACCTAGTTGGGTGGTCCACGATGCCGTGAGGGAAGAATGAGACAATCGCTCATGTAGATTTCTAAGGGGCACACAATAAGGCGAAATCCTTATTCCTTAGAAGCCCTTAGTCTCTCACAAGGTTGACCAAATGGAGTTTTGAATCCAATAGGTTGAACAAACTTCCCAAAACAAGTCAATGTGAGTGACACCCTTGGAGCATGAGATGCATCTTGAAGCGCACGTCACACAATTGAAACCTGAGTCAATAAACATAGGTGGCCTAGAAAACACTGGAATGACTAGACCTTGTTGGATTAAAATAATTGATTTAACAATAGAGTATTAATTTTTAAATCCCACCATAAATTTTAAGATAAAGGGACTAATTAAATTGTGACATGAGTAAAGATTTGAAGGAAATCAAATGTTAGGAAATAGTAAGTAAAGACCTAAGGAAGTGATAAAATACACAAGGGTGCATGCAATTACTCAAAATAAATCCTTATTTAGAAATAATTACAACTTGAGAGAATGGGTTGTGCATAGAATAGAATTTGAGTCAACCAACCCTAGTCTAATTAAAAAGACTCCTAATCCAACCCTAACTAAAACCTAGTTAGGAGACAACCTTTAATTAAGGGGATTTGGGGAAACTAAGAGACAACTAAGAGGAAATTTAGGAACACATGGGGAATTGTGAGGAAAGGTGGTTTTTAAATAAAAATAAAAGAGAAATTACTTGTGCAACCTAGGGAGAATGTGACACCAGTATTGGATGAATAATCCTTGAACTGAATTTCTAAAAATTAACGAATTATGCATGAGGGACATATGTATGTGAGGGAGAATTCTATAAAGAAAATGACGTATAAGAGAAGGGGATAGGACCCTGGGGAAGGCAATGTTATGCTGCCAAATTTTAGATTGACTGTGTTTTTGCTTGTGAGAGATGGGACTCCAGGCTTGTGAAAAGAGTGGAAGCTCTTCCTTGCGAGGCAATCCTAGATGCTAGTGTGTTCTAGTTTTTGTGTGCTTGGCCCCTTTGCGGCTCGAGGGGATAAGGGGGAAGAAGATTAACCCTAACATTGGCTGGTAGGTACAGGTGAAGTCTCTATGATTAGCAAGCGAAGGAAAGGAAGGAGCGCAAGGTCTGGAAGGACATCTTCAACACACGGGTTTCATTGATTCCTAGTATTTATAAGTTGAATTTGTTTATATTACGAGAGTATCAGTACAGTTGATGGACATAATCACTGTAGAATCATTTGAATTTCTAAATGTCAAGTGTTACATTTGTTGACAAACAAATAATAGCCACAATGTTATATTTTAAATCTTCACTATAAATTTTAGACATTTTCATAACTCTGTATATCAGTCTGATCCTCCATGTTTAAGTGAAAAAATTATATTTCATATAGCTTATGTTTATGTCTGTATTTTCATCCTTACCTGAATATGTTTGATCAGAGTTTTAAGCGGTTTATGTTAGGACATTATCAATGTATTGCTTGTTGGTCATTTGAGGTTTAGTTCCGATTCGTATCGTAAGTCCTTGTTGAATTTCATTAAAAATCCAAATAAATTCTATTGATGGGTTCGTTGTCGAGAGGCGTACTGGATCCAAACTTGTACCATAACTTTCTGTTAAGTTTACAAAAATCGATTATGTTGAATGGTGGATTTTCATGAAATTGTTAAACCCTGGGTTATTTTTTTTCTCAGATTATATTTTGTTTTACCCAAAGTCTTTAGGGGCGTGGAGTTCTGTAAAAAATTTGTTTCTTAAATCCATTTACTTCGGGATTCGTGGGATGCCCATTCTTGGGTTTTTGGGAAAAATGTTACTTACTTCCAATCCGAGTGTTAGCCCTTTTTTCCTAAACCAAGTTATGTGTGTGACCGGGATCTACAACTTGGTGCTAGTTCTAAGGGGCACTATTCGAGACTCTAGAACTCTGACGTTCTGGAGGTTTCTTCAACTCAATTCTCCTTTTGTCCCGAATTGCTAACTGGATGAATTCGGTCATAGCTTAGCTGACTAGCAGTTGCAGGTTACCCTACCGTACCACCTTCCTTCGTAACTTTTGACATCAAATCTAACGACTGGCAATGTTCTTCTTACGAGTTATACGATGGAGATCCACTACAAAACATCTGGACTTCAGGGTTTTCCACTTGTACAACTTGAAATCGTCCCATCCGAGTAATCGAACCACCGCAGATCTTGGAGATCTGATGATTTACACTTTACCTCAGTTAACGGTTGCAGTCCACTATGGAGTTCATAACTCCAGGGATCTCTTTTTACTCAACAACCCATTTCCTCCGGAGCGCCGAATTTTAGACCCTCCAAAGGACTCAGACTTGAAGATCTAACGGTCCTTGTTGTTCACTAGATCTACAGATATCCTTTACTCTGAAAGTTTGGAACTTCAGGGTCTTCGTAACCCTTAACCTTTACTTCTTAATTCAACCAGATAACCGAATCTTGTTTAACTCGAAGATCAACGATCCCTTTGCCTTGCTCCGATCTACGACTAGAAGTGGTTTTGAAGATCCGACACTTCAGAGAATTGGGTTTAATTTGGGTTCAAATCTCCCAGATTGACAACCTCCCGGAGTGATGTGGCAACCATGCTGTCAGTTCGATGACCTGTCACAAAATGAGAGTGACACGTTTATGTGATTTAACATAGATGACGTAATCCAAGGTACTCTAAATGAGTGCCAAGTGTCACCTAGAATCAGTTGAAAGGTGGCATTTGACATGTCAATAGACAAGAGTACTGAGAAGGGGCTCCAACAGTTCGGTACCTTGGGGCTCCGAGGTTCAGAGGCTTTAGCTTTGAAACTTTGTTTTTCCTTCGAACTAACGAAGGCTGAACCCTCATATTTGATGGTCCTTGATTATCTGTTAGCAATGATCAGGATTAACTTCGGACTTCGAGGCTCTCTTAAAACAAGTGACTCAGATCCACCGAAGTGGCGAAGCCCGAAGGTCTTAAGGATTTTAACAAGTGCGTATCTTTTGTCTGATCGGAAGGTTGTGGGGATTCCGATTTCCTTGTGATCAAATTCTGTCCACTGGTTGCGTTCAAGGGGATCTCAACCTCTGGTTTCTTGTTGAACCCTGTACACTATGTCCCTCTTGAGCTTTGCCTTGATTTGAACTCCAACACTCTTAGGTCATCCCTCCCGAGCTTTAGATTCTAAATGTTGAGTGCGTATTTTGTGCCTCCCCTTTATTTGTTCACACTGTCAAATCTGAGCTTTGTAGTTCTGAAGGTTAGAGACCTCTTCCTGACTTGACAGGATCTCTGCGCATACCAAGAACCGTTTCTTCTGAACTTGGGCTTTCGAGGAGTCTGTCCACGCACCTAGAGTTGACTCTAGAAGTGTGGCACCTTGGTACATGAGGAGAAGATTCATGCTTCTTACAGAACTTAAACTCTTTCTTAGAACCAACTCTCTCCCAGTTACAGGTTATTTCTTCATTGTATCTAAGTGATTTAGAACTGTCATAAATGGTAGATTGTTGATTAAAAGGGTTCTGTTTTACTGTTTATGGTTATTGTCTTGATGTTTCTGGAATTTCTTCCTATCCTTAAATGCGTAAGGTGATAAATTATTGAATTAGTATGCAATGATGTTAGGATGAAGTAATCATGTTACTAGATCTTCTCTGTTTGCAGAAAGGTAGTTAAGAACATTGTAATTTATATTTAAAGTGTGGAATGAATTGAAATTATGGGAATTAGACACTTCCTTGTTCCTCAGAACAATCGCTAGTCTTGAGACCTTAAATGGTCAAGATCAATCGAATGAATCCTAGACTTGAGCGTTGATTATGTGTCTTGGAAGTCCTAACCTTGCAGGATAGGTTGGGTGGGTAGTTGTATTTTATTTTACGTGAAGTGACAGATTCCTTCATGCTTTAAGCAATATCTAAATCTAGTTTTGCAAATGGATTGAAAGGAATATAATGTGTATTACTCATGTATGTTACTATAATTTTTCTCTTATTCTAATGATGTTTATTAATGTTTAAAAAAAAAAATCATATTGTTTCTCAAATACTTAGATGACGTAACAAGAGGGGATGTTACATATGGTATCAGAGCGGGTTTAACCCTGTGACATTCGACCGTTACGCCATCCATTGTGTTAAACAAAATGATTGAATTAGATCGATAATAAGAATATGAAATTTCTATTGTAGGTAATCATGGTTAGAGGACGCAGGGGAGGTAGACGACACAGTGTTGGAGGAAGAGGTTTGACACCTTCAACAACATCCACGCTTAAAAGGTCTAACCCCCATCAAGAGGAGAAAAACGTTGAGAAAGAGCAGATTGTTGTGGGAGATGTAGTAAGTATGATGAGATCCTTTCAGAGGATGTCAGAGGTGTTGATCAACCTCCTGGATAGGGATGAGGGAAGAGTGTATGTACCCAATGAGGGTTCACAACTTGCCCCAGATGGTAGTAGTAGCATACATTGAGAACTAGAGAAGGTGAAATTTCTTGAGTTTTGGGGTGCCTCGGAAGGCTTAGCTGCCGAGGCATGGTTGGAGAACATGGCGATGTGCTTCTCACTTCATGATTACACTTCCAACATGAAAGTTCAAATGGCGGTCTTTCAGCTAAAGGGGAGTTCTCTTTTACGGTGGAAGATGCTCCTACCTCAACCAAACATGATCATCGAAGGAATGTCATGGGAACTTTTCGAGGAGTGGTTTTGGGAGAGGTATTTGTCTGAAGAATTCATTGAGTGTCAACTTAATGAATTCAACGCCTTACGACGGGGCATTCTTACGGTGCCAGAGTACGAGGATAGATTCATGGAGCTACTTAGGTATGCTCCACATCTGAACATGGAGAAGTTGAAGGTCAACAAGTTTGTGTTTGGCCTTAACTCCAACCTTCGTGCGAAGGTGAGGATATTAATGCCGATAAATTTGCATGATGCGGTTCAGAAGGCCATCATAGATGAGGAAGTGCTAAATGGTGGGGGTCAAGGAAAGACTCCCTCTAGATGGACTGGACAGGCATCATCAAGAGAGGAACAACATCGAGCACCATCCAGACATACTGTAGGGCATCGAGTTTTACCTAGAGGACCGATGTTTACGACACCATGGCGAMAAAATCATTATAGAGGGCCACATCAACAACAACATTGACCACAACAATAGTTTAGGCATGTTCAACAGAACAGACCGGGATTACAAGCTGTTAGACCAACATCTTCTACTTCAGGGACTAGGAGCACTAGATTAAAGATTGGATGTTGGAAATTTTTGTGAGGCACATTTCCAATTAGATTGTCTGATTAAGAAGGCCAGAGCGACTAGATCATTAGGACCCACTACAGTTGGAGATTTGGGCAAGGCCCACAGGATACATGCAGCAGTGAACAACCGCTAGGCTGAGCATTAGTCCACTGTGCTAGAGACGTCAGGTATGATCGTAGACCAAAACTACATTGTATTGATAGATCCAATTGCTATAGAGAGCTTCATCTCTAGTGCAACGCTGAAGATAATTAAGGTAAAGGCAATCAATCAGGATGAGTTCAAGTACGTAGAAATGGAATCGGGTGCCAAACAAAAGGTGGGAGGAAAGGTTACAGGTTGTAGCCTTAAATTGGGAGATTTTGTAGCAAATGTAGATCTTTATGTCACGATACTAGGATCTTATGACATAGTGTTTGGTATGGATTGGTTGGAATTGCATGATGCGATACTTAATTGTAAGATGAAACGGTTAAGTTTGATGGATGATTGGGGACAAAGTAGAGTGATTGTAGGAAGAAACCAGGGAGTGTCCTTGAGGTTCATTTCTCCCCTAAAATAGAAGAAGAGTATGCGCAAGGGATGTAGACTATATGAAATATTAGCATTGAATGAAAAGGGTAAGGCAGAGTGACTAGAAAACCTTTCCATAGTGACAGAGTTTGCAAACATTTTTCCATAAGAGTTACCCAGTTTACCACCCGAAAGAGAGCTGGAGTTTACAATAGACTTGAAATCGGGAACTGAACCTATTACAAGAGCTCCTTTCTAGATGTCAACACCTAAATTGCAGGAGTTAACAATTCAATTGAAGGAGTTGATGGATTTGGGACGGATACGTCCAAGCATATCACCATGGGGTGTGCCGATGATCTTTGTTAGAAAGAAGGATGGATCGTGGAGACTTTGTATTGACTATCATCAATTGAATAAGTGATGATCAAGAACCAGTATCTGTTGCCAAGACTAGATGATTTGTTTGATCGGATGAAAGGGGTGACAATGTTTTCGAAGATTGACTTGAGATAAGAATATCACCAGTTACGAATTAAGGAAGAAGATATCCCTAAGACCACTTTTAAGACGAGTTTTGGACACTATGAGTTTACAGTTTTACCATTTGGATTGACAAATGCCCTAAGGGTATTCATGAGTTTGATGAATGGGGTGTTCCATGAATACTTGGACAAGTTTGTTCAAGTTTTTATTGATGACATACTGATTTATTCTCGGACGAAGGAAGAGCACAATGAACACTTGAGATTGGTACAAAAGTGCCTTAGATAAAACAAATTGTTCAAAAATATATCAAAATGCTCTCTTTACCAATCTAAGATTCACTACTTGGGACGTATCATATATGGCGAAGGTATCGATGTGGATACAACGAAAGTGGAGGCTATTATGGAATGGAAAGCACCAAAAAACGTACACAAAGTATGCAGTTTTATGGGTTTAGCAAGATATTACCGATGATTTGTTGAAGGATTTTCGAAGATAGCAAAACCGATCACGAAATTTTAGAAGAAAAACAAGAATTTCTTGTGGACTGAGAAATGCACGGAATCATTTCAAAGGCTCAAAGAGTTGTTGATGACAACACTGATACTAAAAGTCCCCGACATGGACAAGGTGTTCTTGGTGTGCATGAATGCATCCAAGGAAGGGTTAGGTAGAGTTTTGATGCAATCTGGTCGAGTGATCGCTTACATTTCACGGAAATTGAGAAAGCATGAAGAGAAATACACAACACATGATTTGGAGTTATTAGCTATTGTTTATGCCTTGAGAGTATGGAGACATTATTTGATTGGACAAAAATTTGAATTAAAGATAGATCACAGTGGATTGCAGCATATTTTTACACAGGGACCTAAACGCGCGAGAAAGGCGTTGGTCAAAATTGCTTAGCGAATACGATTTTGAAATTTCTTACATTAAAAGAACTATGAACTGAGTGGCAGATGCGTTGAGTAGGAGACCACACATATTTTCATTATTACCTCTTCAGACGAATCTTCGAGAAAAGATTCTGACCCTACAAATCAATGATGACTGGTACAAAGAAGTTAATAATAATATTGGACAAGATACCATGATGGTACCGAGGTATGAAGGCTATTCACTATATGACGAGGGATTATTGATATTTAACAGAAGAATTTACATACCACCTAATAATGAACTAAGAAGTTTAATCTTAAGTGAAGTGTATCGAGCAATATACATGGCTCATTTGGGAGTCACGAAGATGAAGGCAGATCTTAAGCCTTTGTTCTTCTGGAAGGGAATGAAAGCAGACATAGTTAGTTACATGGCGAGCTCTCTAGAATGTCAGCAAGTGAAGGCTGAACATAGACATCCAATGAGATTGTTACAGTGATACGTTATTCCTGAATCGAAATGGGAAGTCATTTCGATGGAATTTATTGTTGGAGTGCCACTAATGACAAGAAGACACAATTCAATTTTTGTGGTAGTTGACACTCTGACAAAGAGTGAACACTTTATTCCAGTGCATACGATGTATTAGGCACTTGACATAGCTAGGGTATTTGTCAGCGATATTGTGAGATTACATGGAGTGCCAAAAAGAATTATATCCGATCGAGGATCGATGTTTACAAGATGGTTTTGGACCAGTTTCCAAGAGGCTTTGGGAACACAACTAAACTTTAGTACAACTTATCACCCAGAGATAGATAGACAAACATAAAGGAAAAACCATATTTTGGAAGATATCTTGCGTATGTATGTTATGGACCAACATAAATGTTGAGAAGAATTCTTACCACTAGTAGAATTTGCATACAATAAGAACTATCAGAGTATGATTAAGATGACATCGTTTGAGTTTCTTTATGGGAGACCATGTCAGATGTTGTTAAGTTGGGATCAACTTGAGGACAAAGTTCTGGTGGGACCATAAGTGATTCAAGAAATGGATGAACATATGTAATCAATCAGATGGAGGATTAAAGAAGCACAAGATTGACATAAGAGTTATGCTGATGCGCATCGCGTTGACCACATTTATGAAGTTGGAAACCAAGTCTTCTTGTGGGTAAAACCGCAGAAGAGTTCGATCAAGTTTGGAAAGGGTCATAAACTCTCTCCTAGGTTCGTGGGACCCTTTGAATTAGTGGAAAATAAGGGACTCGTGACTTTTCGACTAGCCTTGCTTGATTCTTTGAGGCATATGCATGATGTTTTTTATGTATATGTTTTGAGACATTATATTAGTGACCTTTCACATGTTATTGACAAGAGTTCCTTGCAGGTGTTAGGCGAGGGTGCTCTCATGGCGAAGCTAATCCACATTATGGACCATCGCATTCGACATCTACGACGTCGAAAATTTGATCAGGTCAAGGTCCAATGGGACAATATTAGTCCACACTCGGCTACCTGGGGGGACGCATATGATATGCGTCAACAGTTTCCTTACTTGTTTGATAGATTAGACATATAAATCTATATCAGTTACATTTATTTGCTTTATTTTACAAATACTGTACAAACTTCGGGATGAAGTTTAAAACAAGAGGGGGTGTATGTAACATCCCCCTCTACTGAGCATACTCTTATTGACTTATTCTTTAAGGACACTTGCTTGCAAGTGATCCGGATATGGAACATTGTGATTTCATTCGAATTATGGGTTATATATCATGATGTTGAGGTGTTATAGCTACTTGATTTTACTGATGTATATATATGTGTTGACATGTGCTTTTGACAAGTCGTCTTGAGTGTGTAGGACACATGACAGGTTCTAGATACTGATGGCATCAAAGGGATTCCTTGGACTCCAGATTGAGTCAGGGAGTGGATTGTATTGTTTGAGTATTTCATTATTATGCATATATGACGTATGATGGATTTTATTATGATATATATATATATATATATATATATATATATATATATATATATATATATATATATATATATGGATTTTTGACACTATTTTTTTTTCCAGTGGATGCAGGCTTGACGATGCTTGATAATCAGACTCACATAGAGAATAAAGGGGGCTTGCACAGAAAACTAGATATTTAGGGAGAGGGGTGGAAACATCCCTGTCACAACCTACTAGCACTCTCGCCTGTTAGCACCATGTTTTTTATAGTTAGAGTCATAGGTTCGTCCAATGTTTTTGAGTCATGTCAAAAAAGGGGAATTTAGGTACCAAAGTTGAGTCAAGTGGCTAAGATAAAGGTCATGTCAAAAGTTATTATGAGCATCATTAACTAATCATGAAGTTAGAAAAGTGAAAAATCATGACACTCCTATCATTTGCACTTCGCACACTTCAAAAGTGTACCCATTGCACAAGTTTGTTGCACAAATATTCAACCTGCTTTCAAACTTCTCATCTTCATGGATTTACCATCCTCTTCCATGATTTCATTCCTTATCCATTCAAGCATAAATATTGGTCACCCTTCATGCTTCTCCATCACTTTCAGAATTTGTGCGTCGTCCATAGTTTTTTTAGCAAACTCTGGAGCCCTTCGCTGCGTAAAAGCTATTTGATGTCAGTCGTGTTGTAATTCTGTTGTTTTGTTTTTTTCTACGTCCACTCCATTGTTTTTCAGACATTGCTTAAAAGTATTTTTGGAGCTTGCTGCAAACTAGCTTTTTGGAATGAGTTGTTTATTTTCACGGTCATCCTTCTTCCTTCTGAATTACCTACTGATGCACCGAGATTTTTGTTGTGCCAAGCAGGGATGATTTTAAGGATGAAAATTTACTTTAAAATGTAGAAACCTTGGCGAATATTACTAATCCTTCATATGCCAACTATAAATGTTTGGCGATATTTTTGTAAAAATATTCAAATTTCTAAGGATTTTATATAGTTTGTATAAAATTTTGGCGACTTTTAAGGTAAAATAATTTTATCCTATAGAATTTGGGCGAAGCATTTTTAGAATGGTGAATATTTTTTTGGGAAAAACCATGGAAAATTAGCCCATGAGAAAAATTTAGCCCCTAAAATCATCCTTAGCGCCAAGTCTCCCATTGTTGTTTGCTGCCACGCCGAGTCTCCACTACGTCGAAAATTCCGTCACAATTTCCTATCTTGCTAAGTTTTCCCACTGCGTCGAATTTTTCCATCACACTTTACTGCCGCGTCGAATTTCTCATTGTGCCAAATTTTCTGTTCCTGATTTGTTTGTGGCGCAAAGATTCTTGTTGCTACCTTTTCTTGCAGTTTCTACAAAATTCATCATCCTCGTTTGCTGTGTAGAGATGATATTACAATTTATTGCTACACACTTGAAATTAGCATATACCAGCACTTTGGTAGCTTCCCAAAGAAAAATAAAGAACACAAGAAGTGACAGGGTCACGGGGTTTGAACTTCAGGATTTGAAATTAATAAATGTAGACCCAACAATCAGGGCGTCTTTTGAACAAGCTGGATGTATGCACTTCTGCGAAAGTATTCAAGGATATAATGCACAATTAGTTGAGCAGTTCACCCTCAATTTTAGCGGTGTTGGTGCAACAATTGCAGGAATCACTTTTTGAGTGATGGAGGAAATTATGTCAGTTGCGATGGAGATCCCTCTGCAGGGAGAGAAATGGTTTAAAGGTATGCCTTTAGACATTTCATGTTATATGGATTTCATCAAGCCTAAATATCAAAATTGAAAAAATTGTAGACGACATTCCAAGCGAGTATCTCCTGTAACATTTTGAGAATCTGTTAAAGATAATCAAGAAATACTTCACCTGTGAAGGAAGATTCGACAAGGTATATCCATACCACATCAGGTTACTAATGCATTTCACAGGGAAAACTTCTTTAAACCTACCTTTATTCTTGTGTCGAAGCCTGGAAAAGATGGAAGATAGTGTCTAGGCCTGATCTAGGTGGATATCAGTGGCCACCCACCTTTTCCAACTGGCTCAAAACGGTTTTCTAGCAATTTTGGTAATTTACTATTTTTAGCAGTTTTTAACTTCCCAGGCCATTTTGAGGGCATAAATGAAGGTTTTTTGGGATTGAGCTTCTCAATTATAGGTAAAATATTTTATTTAGCCCCATAAATGAATCTCCTCGACGATACCTTTCCAACAAGCTATCGTGCGCCCTAAGTGGAGATCATATGCCAAAGTTACGCCCCTGGGAAGTTGATACACCAAACTACCCAAAACGGGGTCCACAAAACTGTTGGCTTTTCATCTTCTGGGTTAGGGTTTTGGATTTTATTTATGATAAAAAATTCCTTTGGAGCCTCATTGTAAAATCATCTTCTTGCGAATGCGAGTGGTAGACACATCTCTTCTTAGAGATAAGATGCCACCATTCCAACGAGTCTTTCACTCTGTATTTTTATAGTCTTTGTACATTTTCGCTCATTAATAGAAAATTGTGTATTAATGTATCTTTGTGTTTATGGTTGCATCTATGATACATTTTTGTTATATTATTGGGTATCCGATATATCTATTTACATTGCTTTATTATATCTCCGCTCTCATTTTGTGTCGAAAATAATCCGGATCAAGGCCAAAGTTGATTAGCCAGGGAACAACTTATTCCATTTTTCATTAATTAAGATGTTAGTGGTTGACAAATTGAGACATTTGAACAAGGAATGGAATTATTTTATGATTTCGGATAACATTCTTAGAGACCCTAAAGGATACATTCCTCTATCTATGGAGGAATCAACACTTCATGGTTCAGAGGCAAGAAAGGAAGATGTTATTGAAAGAAGAAAAGGGAAAGAAATATAAGACTCGTCATTGAGTCAACCAACATCCCAGAAGAGAAGAAAGTCAAGATTGACTGATAAAATTGAGGATATCCAAGCTACCAGTAAACTGTGCACCAAGTCCTCTGCCAAGAGATTTCCCATACACACAGTTCAACTAGAGCTTGTTGAATGTGAAAACAAGGAAATTGATGAAAGATAGGTGGAGTTAGGTGAGGACAATGCAAATACCTAGGAAATGAAACAACAACTAAAGCAAGCTCAACATATTATAGCCCAATGTTATCAAGAAAATAGAGAATTGAGAAGGCAGATGGTAGAAAAGATTATTGAAACACCGACATCACAAAGTCAAGAAGGTCAGTTATTCCCTACCTCGGTAACAACAAGAGAAAAAAATATAAATTGGTTTAAAAAATAGCTCAGAGAAGCCCAAGATGTAATCATTGAGCTTAGGGAGGAAAAGAGGATGTCAGAGGAAAGAATCATGGATCATTTCAAAGAGTGCAGACCAACTATTGATAATGCAAGTGCATCTCTCTCCGGCGCTCAAATGAAATTGAAAAGAAATGGGGCTTTGTTGAGACAAATGAAGAATTTGAAAAGACAAATCTTGTCATTGAAAAGGACAAATAGGGCCTTACAACTGCAGGTGAATTTGAACAAAGAAGATATGGGAAAATTGGATGATCCTTCTCTTTGCAGCTAACTGGATTCGCATGCACAACCTCTGCATGAAGATCCACTGTGCAAAATCACTGCTTAGATTTCACAGCCAATAGTTGCGAAACAAAATCCAGAATCTACTGCGCAACGGTGACAATGTTGTCCAACAACACACATAATAATCCATCACAACCGTATGGTTGTGATTTGCCTAAAGATTTTATGATTGTAAACAACATCCCGAATAGTTTGTAATTGCTAGATCGACTGTCCTATTTTTGAGAATTTTTGTAAAGGTTGTTATTCTTTTTGAAAACAACGAGATCCACAAATTTAGGAGTTAGTAGTTTGATTCCTAGCAGATTAGTATAGTTTTTCTCTCTCTATATAGGGACTATTTTGATGTAAACAAGGGCGCGGATAAAAGTATAGATATTTTGATCCTCTGTGTAATTTTCTTAATTTGAAGAAATACAAATGCAGAAGTCCCAAGTTCCTTAAGAAAAAGATTCTGATGGTGATGCTCTAAAGTTTGTACCTCTCTTTGTATGTATTTCCTGTGTATTCATATTCACTTTCACTTCTCTTCTGTTTAAATTGGTAATTTTTAAAGTCCATAATTCATCTAAGTGGTGCTCTAGACTAAACCAATTTAAATTTTGTCTGTCTTCTCAACTAAGATCAAAATTCATCCACTGTGGTGCTCTGATTTTGTTGTGTGTTTCTTTTCTTCTTTCTCCCTTCATAATCAAATTAAATACTGAAGTTCATCACCTTGTTTAGCCTTTATTCCTCTGAGGGATTCTACCTACCAATCATTTTTTCTTTTTTTTCAGGGGTTGACTCCATAGCCCTAGAAACACTATCTTTTGTCAACATACCTATTAAAAATCTACCTTGAAATTTAAAATCTAGCCATCAAGAAAAGCAAACTGTCTATGAGAGATAAAGTCTTAGAGAGAACCCTCTCTAGATTGGAAAGACTAGTTTCCAGTCTTAAATTTGGTTTGTAGGCTACCTTTGTAGATTGTTTTTTCAACCCAACAATTTACTCAGTGTTAACATTTTGGCGCTGTTGCCGGGGATGAAATTGAAAATTTTCTCTGGGAAGAATGACTTAAAGCTTAGATTTGATTCCTGAGGTTAACAATGAATCAAACACCTTTTTTTGGCTGAATTTTTATTACCCTGACGACTTCATTTGTAAAGATCAGTAGCATAGTTTTGTGTTTTAAGTAAATAATAAATCCTGGCTCTTAAGAAAATCTACACCAGAAGGAACCATGATCTAGAACCTATTGCATCTGAGTCTGATCCTGAAAATATCTTGCACAAAAGAAAGGAAAGGAAAGTTAAATCATTTGTCGTCCTAGACAAAAATCTATCATTACCCAAAGACGGTTTAAAATGTATTGATGACCTTGACTTTGACTTAAAATTTGAGCAAACCTTGTTCATATCTAAATCAGAATCTAAGTTGAATGAAATTATCTTTGATAAGAAGAAATTCCAATCTTTGATCCCCATTGTCCCCATTCAGACTGTTCCTATTCAGATTGCCCCTTCTTAGATTGTTCAGATAGCTCAAAATCCTCCTAGATCCATGGCAACCGGATTTTCTCCTCTTGCCTTGCCCTCCGAATTGCATGATTTACCCCAAAATTATAATCAGAGAATCAGGTCATTCGATGCTGAAGAAAATACATCAGCCCAAAGACATTTGGATTGGTTCAATGATTTTGTTGATCTAGAGGAAGTAGATCATGAGGATGAAAAACTTAGGTTGTTCACACAAAGTATTTAAGGAGAAGTCAGAAAATGGTTTAAAGCCCTTCCTACAGCGAGTATCCTTAATTTTGCATCTTTTGAAACACTTTTTCTTGCAAGGTGGGGTGATAAAAAGAATCCTCTCCAGTTGCTGACTTAGTACAATAATATAAAAAGATCACCAAATGAAATAGTACAAGAGTTTTCAACCAGATTTATGAAAGTCTATAATTCAATTCCTACAGAAGTCAAACCTCCTCCTGGAGCTGCTCAACTTCGATATGTTGATTCCTTTGACAGTGAATTTTCTTTGTTGTTAACAGAAAGAGCATCCAATACATTAGATGATATGATCAATGATGCAATTGAAGTCGAGGTAAATTTGATGGAATCAAGGAATATCAAACATAACCCTAACAAAGATGTCAAGAAGGTCCAAGGAGAAGCACAACCCTCAACTTCTCAATCATCATATGAGAAGTTTGATTTGATGATGAAGACTATGGAAAGATTCATGGAAAGAATGTCCTTGGAAAATAAGCCTGCCACCAGGGATCAAACTGATTTTCAGCCCATAAATCAAAATTTTAGAAGATCTCCAGTTCCTTAGATCAGGAAAAGAGATCATAGAAATCAAGGTGATCAACAAATAAAACCCCCTTTCCAAAACAACTATGAAAATGAGGATTTTGATCCAACAATTGAAGACAATATGCATTGTTGTGATGATATAGAAACAAATGTGTTTTTAACAAAAGAAGAACATCAATTTATGGATGCAAATGACAATTTTATGCAGGATAATGATGATATGTTGTCGTTGGAGATAGAAGAGTCCAGGAAAGGATACCACAATGCTATTATGTAGCTTCATAAATAATACAACATCAGGAGTAAAAAGGTGCATGTAAATCCTCTAAAGGAAAATCCTATAAGGGAACTTCAAATCAATACACCTTCTTCAAGTCAACTAAAGAAAGATAATTTAGAAAAGGATCAAATGGAGATAGGCAAATCCAGAGAAGAACCCCCAAAGAAATTACCTAATGTGAGAAAGGAAGTATTCGTTAAAGAGGTAGAGAAGGCTCCATCTCCTTTTAATTTTGAAAGTGAGATGGCTAAAATCAAAATTTATGTTCCATTTAATGAGTTGATCAAGAATGGAGAATATAGGAATTAGATCATTAAGATGCTAAAAATGGAAGAAACCCCTGACACTTTAAATGTTCAAGATGATCACCCTGTTATCCTGTTTGGCCCACGCGTGGAGGAAAATGGTGATGTTGATGATGTTCCTCCTTTTTATGTCAATCTTAAAATTCATGACATGACCTTATATAATGCCATGTTAGATTCAGGAGCATCACATAATTTGATTCCCCAGGTCGTCATGGATGAGTTAGGGATTGATATTACAAGACCTTACAAGGATATATTCTCTTATGATTCAAGGAAGGTGAAATGTTTGGGTTTAATCAAAGACATGGTTGTATCATTGTCTCAAATTCCCTCAAAAAATATGATCATGGATGTGGTGGTTGCTGACGTCTGTCCTAAATTTGGCATGTTGTTATCTAGATCTTGGGCTACAAAGTTAAAGGGAACTTTGCAAATGGATATGTCATATGCTACTATCCGTGTGTTTGGCTAAGAAAGAAGGTTGTACAGAGAAGTGTTGCTCAAGTACATGGTGAGTAGCAAAACTTAGCCAAATAATCATCCCATTTACTCTGTCGATATTGAGGTTGGTTCCTCTATTTTCTATAATGACTTGAGTTTTGAAGAAGATAAGCCAACACTGTCATGGATATTAAAGTTGAAACTGATCATCAAGCAAAGGAGATTGCAAATCAACAAAACAATGCAAAAGATGAAATGTGGAATATGAGCTTTGATGTAGCTGTTAGGAGGGAAGGAGCAAGAGCTGGTGTGTGGATTAATCCTCCCATGATAGGTACAAAACTCTATTCTTATCATCTTGCTTTTGATTGTACCAATAATATGGCCGAATATGAGGCGCTGCTTTTGGGATTGAAGAATTTAAAAGAGTTGGGTTCTAGGAGGATATATGTTCATGGAGATTCTGAGCTTGTTATCAACCAAGTAAAGGGTATATATTAGTCCAAGCATCCTAGATTGAGAGCATATAGGAATTTAGTGCTTGATCTTCTTGAAGAGTTTTCAGAATACAATTTATCAGTGATTCCTAGGGGGCAAAATCAAATTGCAGACACATTGGCTGCTTCAGCTTCGGTTTTCAAAATTCCAATTTTTCCTAATAAAAGGTATGAAATCGAGGTAAAACATAGGCCAACAGTTCCTGATAACATTAAATATTGGAAAATATTTGAAGATGACAAACAGGTAGAAAGATTCTTTCAGATGAGTGATGAGTTTGCTAATTTAAATATTGATGATGAGTGATTTTGTGAAGAGAATGAAGATGCAGATGTGTTCAATAATGATGACCTTTTTTAGAATCAGATTGCTAGAAGAGATATAGTGAAACTCAAAAATAACATTATCCCTAAAGGCTTGGTTCCATTGGAGAAGCTTTTTGACAATAATGATGTAGCTAGAAATCCTAAAATCACTGCAAATGATGAGGATATAGAAGATTGCAACATTGGGACTTAGGAGGATCCCAAGATAATCAAACTATAAAAAATGCTCAGTCCAGAAATTAAAAAAAGGTATATCAGTCTTATGAAGGATTTCCCCAATGTTTTTGCATGGAGTTATGAAGACTTGAAGGTATATGATACTAATGTAATTCAACATGTTATTCCTATCTAGGATGATCATAAACCCTTCAAGCAAAAGTTAAGAAGAATAAACCCTCTACTGTTGCCATTAATTGAAAAGGAGGCAAGGAAACTGTTTGATGCCAAAATTATTGTGTCCTTAAGATTTTCCAAATGGGCGGGTAACCTAGTGCACGTCAGGAAGAAAAGCGGTGAGATAAGGTTATGTGTAGATTTTCATAATCTAAATAGGGTGTCTCTCAAAGACAATTATCCACTTCCCAAGATGGATTATATGTTGTAGAAAGTGGTGGGATCTCAGAAGATATCAATGCTTGATGGATTTTCTAGTTACAACCAGATTATGGTACATCCAGATGACCAAGAAAAGACAACTTTTACAACACCTTGGGGCACCTTCACGTATGCAAAAATGCCTTTTGGACTTATGAATGTTGGAGTGAATTTCCAAAGGGCCATGGACATAGCCTTTGCCGATGAAAAGGATAAGTTTATTGTTATTTAGTTAGATGATATCACTGTATTTTCAGACTCCGATGATCAACATCTCAAACATCTAAGAAGGGTTTTCCAAAAATGCAGAATGTTTGGCATCTCATTGAATCTGAAAAAGTCCAACTTTGGAATGAAAGAAGGAAAATTGCTTGGAAAAATCATTTCAAAAGAAGGGATTAAAATAGACCCCAGCGGAGTGGAAGCAATTCTGAAAATCGACACTCTAGGAGCAAGAAAGAGGTACAATCTTTCTTAGGAAAAGTGATTTTTTTGAGAAGGTTTATTCCTAACTTGCCTGAGATCATAAAGTATATTAAAAATATGCTTAGGAAAGGAAATGAAATAAAACAGACTCCTGAATCTAGGAAGTATTTTGAAGATATTAAAGTGGTGCTGACCAAAACTCCAGTGTTAGCTAGTCCGTATTTTACAAAAGATTTTTTTTTTTTTTCTTTTTCCTCAGAACACACCATTGCTGGTGTTTTGTTGCAAAAAGATGATCAAAACTTTGAAAGGCCGATATCTTATTATAGCAGGACATTGAGAGACTCTCCACTAAGGTATGACATCATGGAAAAACATGCATTTGCCTTGGTGAAAGATCTTAAAGAATTTAGAACTTATATCTTGCATTCCCATGTTATTGCTTATGTACCGAGCAATTTTGTAAAGGACATTTTGACCCAGCCCAATCTTTAGTGGAGAAGGGGAAAATGGATAGCAGTAATGTTGGAATATGACCTCGAAATCAAACCTACTAAGCTAATTAAATGTCAAGGGCTTGCAAAATTGATGGTGCAGTCAAATTGTGATGTTTTGGGAATCAATTTTATTGTTGATTTATCAAAAAATTCAAAAGAAGAAACAATCCCACAAATATCCCAAAGGTTTCTTTATTATCCTTGGTACACTGATATTATTTATGTATTAAGAAATTTACAAGATCCTCCCGGGTTGAGCAAAACCAAAGCTAGATTTTTGAAGTTGAAAGCAATAAAGTTTTGCATTCTGGATCATTCTCTATATTGGAAAGACCTAGGTGGGATCTTATTAAGTTGTTTGCTGGAAGAAGAAATGAAAAAGGCTATCAAAGAGTTTCACAAAGGCAACTGCGGAGGACATCATTATTGGAAGACTACTACGCACAAAATACTAAGGGCGGGGTTTTATTGGCACAATATTTTTTCTGATGTATACGAGGAAGTTTATAGCTACCATGAATGCTAGATTTTCGATGGAAAAAGAAAGTTGCATCCTTTAACTTTAAATCCTATCTCTGTTGAAGCACCGTTCGTGTAGTGGGGTCTTGATTTCATAGGAAAAATTCATATTCCATCCTCTGCTCAGTATAGGTGGATTCTGACATCCATAGACTACTTCACCAAATGGATCAAAGAATTCCCGACAAGGCAAGCCACTGATACTGTCATCATTCAATTTTTAGAAAGTAATATTTTGTGATTGTGTATATTTGGTTGTCCAGTCAAGATCATCATTTATAATGCAACGACATTCAAATCCAAGAACATGGAGAAATTCTGTAGTGACTATAATATAACTCTTGGTCATTCCACTGCTTATTACCCATAGGGTATTGGGTTGGCTAAATCATCTAATAAAATCTTGACCAAGATTATTAAGAAGCTTCTACAGTAGAATAAAAAAGATTGGCGCAAAAGGCTCATATATGCACTATGGGCTGGCATGATTACCACTAAAAGGTCTATTTCCACATCGTCTTTCTAGATCGTATATGGTTCAGAGGGAGTTTTTCCTACCTCATTAGGACTTCTAGTGATGAGACTGATGTAAGAACAAGAAGCTGAACCCAATGATGTCTTAAGAAGAATAAACCAATTAATCCATGTACAACAAATGAGGGAACAAGTTTTCAATAAATCACAGCTGCACCATGATAAAATGAAAAGATCTTTTGATAGACACTCTAAAGAAGATGATTTAAAGGTGAATGATTTGGTACTGAAGTGGGACACAAGGAATGAAGACAGAGGGAAACATGGGAAATTTGATTATCTTTGGCTAGGACCATTCAAGATTGCTGCGTATCATGGGAACAATGTCGATTTGTTGCAGGAGCTTAATGGAGATCTTATTGGTGGGGGACCTGTAAATGGTAGGTTTCTCAAACATTATTTGGTTTAAAAAATCTTTCAATATCTTCATGTCATTGTAAATAACCATTTTTATTTTCAGATGAAGCATTTCGAGTCAGAAATCAGTAGAAAATTGAAGCCTGAAGTGAAGGCCCTAAGTTTATGCCGAGTTTGGTCAAAGTTGTGTCAAGAAAGTTTTGTAAGTGAGTTTATTTTGTCAGTTTAGAATTTTGAGTCAAATAAAGCCCAATGGTCAAGCACTTGGTCTATTGTTCTTTTCTACCTCACTAGGAGGATAAAATCCCCATTGTAGCCAGTTATTTGCACCATGTTTTTTATAATTAGAGTCATAGGTTCGTCCAATGTTTTTGAGTCATGTCAAAAAAGGGGAATTTAGCTACCAAAGTTGAGTCAAGTGGCTAGGATAAAGGTCATGTCAAAATTTATTATGAGCATCATTACCTAATCATGAAGTCAGAAACGTGAACAATCATGGCACTCCTATCATTTGTACTTTGCACACTTCAAAAGTGTACCTGTTGCACGAGTTTGCTGTGCAAATCTTCAACCTGCTTTCGAATTTCTCTTCACCATGGATTTACCGTCCTCTTGATCTTGATTTTATGAGCAGAACGAAATGAATACAAGTTATGAAAATATTCTCAACACATAATAACAGAGATACAGTAAAACTGGTTTTCTATTCAATAAGGAAATAAACTGAAACTGTAAAATGTAGCGGAAAACAAGCTTGCTGGAATGGTGGCGGCTTATATCTGAGAAGAGATGTGACGGCTACGCTCATTCGCAAGCAGATGATTAAAAAGAGGCTATGAAGGAATTTTTACAATAAACAGGAATGCCAAAAACCCTAGACATCCAAAATCCTAACCCTAGGAGATGAAGCGCCAAAAGTCATGTGAGACCCATTTGGGTAAGTTAGTACATCAACTTCCCGGGGTCGTAACTTTTGCATGCAATCTCCGTTTTAGGCGCACGATAGCTCGTTGGAAAGGTCTATACGAGGACTACACATTTTGCTTCTATTTATCATAGATATGTGTTAATGTGGCGAGCCCTAAAAATGTTGTTTAGGGCCTCAAAATGGCCCCGCAAGTCAGGGACCCGAAAACTAGGAAAAAAACTGCCAAAATGAACCAGTTGGAATAGGTGGGAGGCCACTGAAATCCATCTGGATCAATCCTCCCCCTTTAGAAATAAATGGTCTCCATTGCATTGAGTTCCCCTGTCAGATGAGAAAATTTATGTTGAATTTGGCCCCGGGTGAGCCACTTGCCTTGGTGCAGGAGCTGCCCTGCTTTGACAACTCGATAAAGCTGGATCCTTTACTGTCCGGTGCCTTTGATATCTGTGCCCACAATATGATCATTGTATTCCTGTTACATGTAGTGAGGATTGAGCTCTGTTGGTGTCAACTACTTTGCTATCTTTGAGGTGTCCAATAATGGTGGGAAATATGGCCGAAGGAGAGCCGCATTGAAGACTGGGTGCATGCTAAGGAAAGGGGGAATGCTGAGTACAAAAGCATTGTCACCCACAACCTTGGTGATGGTGTATGGCCAATATTGGAGTGGGCGAAGCTTTCGATGGGGCCTTGTAAGGAGTTCTTTCTGTAAGTGCAACCAAACTTTGTTGCCCACCTGAAACTTATGTGGCACCCGATGTTGATCATGGCACTGCTTGTACTTGGCATTGGACTTCTGTAAAATATCCTGAACTTGTTGGCGGATGTACTAGATCCACTCAATGAACCAGGTGGCTTTGTTAGCTTCTGATAGTGTCTCATTATGATATGCCACATGGTGGCTGTGTTGAGTGAGAACGACACTCACAACATAGTCTGAAGCATCTGTCTCGATCTCAAAGGGATGTTGCAGGTCCGGTAATGAAAGTACCGAGGGATGAGCACAAACACTACTTCAAGTCATCAAAGGCTTGTTGTTGGGACATGCCCCACACAAATTTTGCTTTACCGCAACCCCTGGTTACTTGGCTGAGGGCCCATGCGATATGAGAGAATCCCAACATGAACCTGCGATAGAAATTGGCTTAGTGAATGTGCTTGGGGCTGGCCAGTCACAGATGACCTGGATCTTGGTCGGATCCACATGCACACCATGCTGATCAATGTTGTAGCCTAAGTAATGGACCTTGTCCATGTCGAAGGAGCATTTTTCCAAGTTTGCATATAGTTTGTGCTGTCGCCCAAGTCTTGCTGTAGATGAGGATGTCATCTAGATACACTACTACAAAAGTACTAGTAAAAGGTCGCAGGATATCGTCCATTATCCTCATAAAATTTGTTGGAGCATTTGTCAAACCAGAGGGCATGACCAACCAATCAAAAAGACCTTCTTTTGACTTGAAGGCATTCTTCCATACATCTGTCTATTCTATTGGGACCTGGTCGTAGCCGGACTTTAAATCAATGTTACTGAAGTATTTGGTTCCTGTGAGATGATCAAGGAGGTTGTCGATTCAGGGAATCGGGTACCGGTTCATGACTGTGATTTTATTCATGGCCTAGTAATTAATGCAGAGTCACCAAGTCCCGTATTTCTTCTGCACCAGTACGATTGGGCAACCACAAGGCGCTGAGTTGGGGCAGATGTGCCCCTTGTGGAGAAATTATTGGATCTGCCTCTTGATCTCCTCATTTTCTAACAGAGAGCAGCGGTAGACCAGCCCATTGGGTAGTGGTGCGTCTGGGGTCAGATCAATGGGATGCTTGACCTGGCAGTGCAGAGGTACCTCGATAGGAGAGGAGAAGATATTTGAGTAGCCTTCCACGACCTTATCCACTTGCTTTTGTTGTGTGGAGATTGTTCGCAGAGGCCCTGGATGTGGATGCGATCTTTCGCTTGCTTTGAGAGAAAATCACGAAGAAGACAAATTTTCTGGTCTAAGAGATGACCTTCTTGCATTGCTAGACAAGTATCAAGGAAATAACACTAGGAGGGACTGCCTTGGGTATCCTGTACAATTTCCTGTTCAAAGTAATAATAACACTACGAGGCCTAGATTCATATACAACATGACGTTTCCATAAATAAGGTTAGCCCAAAAGAACATTAGAAACTTCAAGAGGAGCAACATCACACAATACCTTGTCTTTGAAGGGCTTGATGTCGTACGACAGTCAACACTGTTGGTTGACACAGACATCGCTTCCTTGGCGAAGCCATCCAATGCTGTAGGGCTGCGGGTGCGATGTTGTCGACAAGGCCAATCGCTTGATGACCTCTACTGAGATGAGGTTCTTCTGGCTACCGCTATTAACAATGAAGTGCAACTGTAAATAATTAGGGTTCCTTTGTTTCCTTTTGCACACATAAAGTTTCCCACCAATATTTGACATGGGGAACGAGTTTGAGGAGCCCAAAAGTAATTGTTTCTCTATTTGAAAGTTATGGACAGAAAAATACCCTTCTATTAGATTCAACCACTTGCCTACAACATCTGTGTCTATATGACCTTCAAATATAAGAATATCGAAGTTGATTTGTACCTTGAAGGGGGCGGTGCCTCCACTCAAGGAAGATGCATCGCCTGTTGGTAGCTGCCGAAGGATTGGCACGAAACTATCCATCATCTTGTTCCTCTGTTGTGTGAGGGATTCCTCAATAAACATTTTGAAAGGATCTCTTGTCCCATCATCTTTATTTTCTCTTTCCATGAGAGGTCATTTGGGCATGCGAGAGATTTTGTCCTCAAGGGAGACAAGCTCAAGACCCAATTCTTTGTACCCTGACCTTGTCTAGGACATGCATTAATAAGACAAAGAGAAGACTGCTATGATACCACTGATTTAGATTTTATGAGCATAACGAAATGAATATAGGTTATTAAAATATGCTCAACATAGAATAACAAATATACAGTAAACTTGGTTTTCTATTCAATAAGGAAATAAGCTGAGACTGAAAAATGTAGTGGAAAACAAGCTTGTTGAAATGGTGGCGGCTTATCTTTGAGAAGAGATGTGACGGCTACACTCATTCGTAGGAAGATGATTACAATGAGGCTCTGAAAGCCTTTTTACAATAAACAAAAATGTCAAAAACCCTAGACATCCAAAAACCTAACCCTAGGAGATGAAGTGCCAAAAGTCACGTGGGCCCCGTTTGGGTAAGTTAGTACATCAACTTCCCGTGGTCGTAACTTTTGCATATGATCTTCGTTTTAGGCGCACGATAGCATGTTGGAAAGGTCTATCCAAGGACTACACAATTTATTGCTATCTATTTGTCATTTCTGATTGTGGCGAGCCCTAAAACGTTGTTTAGGGCCTCAAAATGGCCCCGCAAGTCAGGGACTTGAAAACTAGGAAAAAAACTGCCAAAATGAACTAGTTGGAATAGATGGGAGGTCACCGACATCCATCTAGATCACCTCTTCCATTATTTCATCCCTTATCCGTTCAAGCATAAATATTGGTCACCCTTCATGCTGCTCCATCACTTTTAGAATTTGTGTGTCGTCCGTAGTTTTTTCAGCAAACTCTGGAGCCCTTTGTTGCGTAAAAGCTATTTGCTGTTAGTCGTGTTGTAAGTCTGTTTTTTTTTTTTTTTGTTGTGTCCACTCCATTTTTTTCAGCCATTTCTTAAAAGTCTTTTTGGAGCTCGCTGCAAGCTAGCTTTCTGGAATGAGTTGTTTCTTTTCACAGTCAACCTTCTTCCTTCTGAATTACCTACTACTGCACCAAGATTTTCGCTGCTCCAAGTCTCCCATTGTTGTTTGTTGTTGCATTGAGTCTCCACTGCGCCAAAAATTCCATCATAATTTTCTACCGTGCCAAGTTTTCCCACTGCACCGAATTTTTCCGTCGCACTTTACTGCCGCGCCGAATTTCTCATTGTGCCAAATTTTCTATTCCTGATTTGTTTGCTGCGCAAAGATTCCTCTTGCTACCTTTTCTTGTGGTTTCTACAAAGTTCATCATCCTCATTTGCGGTGTAGAGAGGATATTACAATTTATTGCTGCGCGCTTTAAATTAACATATACCAGCACTATGGTAGCTTCCCAAAGCAAAAGAAAGAACACAAGAACTAGCAGGGCCGTGAGCTTTGAACCTCATAATTTAAAATTAATAAATGTACACCCGGTGATTAGGGCATTTTTTGAACAAGCCAGATGTATTCGTTTATGGGAAAGGATTCAAGGATATAATGCACAACTAACTGAGTGGTTTGCCCTCAATTTTACTGGTGTCAGTGCGACAATTGCGGGAATAACTTTCTGAGTGAGGGAGGAAATTATGTCAGCTGCGACGGAGATCCCTCTGTAGGGAGAGAAATGATTTAAAGGTATGCCTTTATACATTTCATGTTATATGGATTTCATCAAGGCTAAATATCAAAATCGAAAAATTGAAGCCGACATTCCAAGCGAGTATCTGCTGGAACATTTTGAGAAACTCTTAAAGATAATAAGAAAATACTTCATCTGTGAAGGAAGATTCGACAATGTATATCCATACCACATTAGGTTACTGATGCATTTCATAGGGAAAAATCCCTTAAACCCGTCTTTCTTCTTGTGTCGAAGCCTGGCAAAGATGGCAGACAATGTCCAGGTGTAACATACCCATGGTGGGGTGTTGAAATATCATTCTCCTTAAGAACTCAAAACCTCCATTCGGGGTCTCGAATCCCATTTTTCTTGTCCGGATCTTTCCAACCCTGATCACCACGCTTAGAATCAAGCTTAGAACTGGCAAATACGCCTCTCCCAAGTTCCTCGGGTGTTCTTTGGTCGAGGCCATGGGACCTCTGCCTGGGTCTGACTCAATAGGTTCCTTGCGCACGTTGGGACTTTGGGCTTCAGGTGTTCTTGACTCACTTGACTCCGATTCCGCTGGACTCCGAAATCGTGAACAGACACAGGTCAAATCGAGGGTCCATACTCTTGCCACAACCAACGACTGAGATTCACTTCGGGTCTCTAGATTCAGGGGTTCTCAACCCTCCACTCTTCAAGTCTTCCAGAGTACTTCTTCTCTAGAGTGCGGAAGATGAAGACACCTTCCGTTCCAATGGACAGTTCAGATGTACTCCGCTAATTCAAACTTTAGGTTTTCTTTGGACTCTCTACGATACTATGCTCCAAATATTCTGGAATTCCAAAGTTCCGGACTCTCAGAGTCCTAGTTCCTTCACCAACCACGTTGACTAGGACGACACGTACCAAGAGATGACACGTTCCCTCACTTGGGAGGATGCATGTCATAATCCAAGGATCCCATGGGGTAGGTGATGCGCATGAGATCAGGTGGCATGTGGCTCAATAAGTTTGGATCCACATCACCAGGAATGACATCACTGTACCTCATCACCTCAGGATAACAAGCTTCTACATTCCTCAGATTTCACAGTTGAGGTCCAGTCACGTAGACTTATAGATCTACAACTCTGGTTACTTTGGGGTTTTGGCATCCGGGAGTGTTTCTATGAAAACTCATCTTGCCTTCCAAAGTGTCCAATCTTTGAATTAGAGGGACTAGCACCACACATGCTCGATATATCGATGATTGGGAAAATATCTGAAGGATCTCATGATATATGGTTCTTGGTCCTTCATGTCTTTGGCCTTCGGGGTTTCAGGCATTAGTTTAATTGGCGAGATAGGTTCACCCAGACACCTGGAGAACCGCTTATCGCCGGTCAATCTCACGGGAGACCAAGTCTCTCGGTCACCTTCAGTCCACGTAAGGCTAGTAAGGTCAATCTTACTCTGAAGTCTTGAACTTGTGGAGCTACAAAGCCAAGGGGGGCATGGCATCCTTAGGCTTAGCCCAAGGTTCCTGGGTATCGGTCGTATAGGTCCCCTCGAGAGGATCTCGCCCATTCGTCTTCCCAATGAAGAGATCTCCATTTTTTCAAGGCTTCAACTTCACTACCCCTCCTGAGATTTACCATGAAAGGGTTAAGGACTTGGGTCTGGAGTTCTGGTCGCATGAAAAAGGGTTTGGAATAGGCATCCTCTTCGGACATATGGTTTCGGGTAGACACGATATCTCCTTTCTCAACCATCTTACGAACTTATGCCCCGGGGAAGTCTCCAGAGTTAAGCTTGGCATACAGACTATCGGTCAGAAGTGTAAGATCACAAAGAGATGAAGGCATACACATGACATGGCCATTCCACATAGAAGACATTTATAAATGCACATATGTATAAGTCCAAGTATTCATCCATTATTTCAGTTCAACAAATAAAGCAAGGAAAATACTTATCAGAACCAGGCAATGTGAAGTGACTGTTGGAAGGGGTGCCCATTTCCACCCAAGCATAGGCTCAGTCACTCCAAACGGATTTACCACTAGCCACCCCCGAGCTAGACCACGATGCTCTGTAACACAATATTTTCTTCTAGATCAACAATAGTAGGGATGAAGGTTACTCTCCTTCTCCCGCAGGATCTTGGAAATGGTTTACACGATACCAAGCAAGGAGGATTGACCTCATTTATCAGCTTGTATCATAACCTTCTCCACCATTTCCTGTGACCAGAATGATTATTTCTAGTTCTTCCTTGAACTCGAGAGATTCACCTCCCATATCTGCACTCTTCACAGGCCTCCTTCTGCCCACCACACCTTATTTTCTTGCCTCTTTCAATAAGGTTGTGTGTGTCTTGAATTCCCATCCCGCAGTTAAGTATGGAAGCCTTACAGATGGGTGCTATGCCCCATCCCCTCATTAACTCTTGAGGAGGTCTTCCCACCTACCAGCCTGAATGTAATTCATTTATGGGTCAAAGGACTATTCTGGTCCTGAGCAATTAAATCCAGTAAGTACTGGTTTGGTGAAGGTTAACGCAACCATTCCTGGTCCCCTTCACCATCTCTTTTCATAACATTCACGGTGTTTCTAAGTACACCCCCCTTCGAGCAGTCATGCAACACTTATCCATTTTCTAGTAAATAACAAAATTTACGTTCATTTACCTTTCATACAAAGGTCCATCGAATCAACATTAACACATATGGAGTTTGCCATAATCTCTTGGCCATTATAGTTATATTTACAAACTGGGGGAAACATGGTGTTACAATTCCCTCCCCATTAAAGGAACATCATCCTCGACGTTCTATCTATCAACGTGCCCTGTATATACATAAGTGAACAAAAATGGATATGCCTGTCTCATGGCATCCTCCATTTCCCACGTAGCCTCATCGGGGCCAAAGTGTTTCCACTGCACCTTGACCTGTGCAATGGTTCGGTTCCTGAGTGGGGTTTCCTTCCTGTCTAGTATGCATTGAGGTTCTGGTAGGAATTATGCCTCCAATCCCTCTTGGATCATAGACCAGTCAATTATATGATTAGAATCATGTACATATTTCATCAATAACGAAACATGGAAAACATTTTGTGCCTTTACTGTGGGAGGGAGTGCTAGCCTATAGGCTACAGGTCCCACTCTATCTAAAACTTCAAAGGGTCCAGAATACCGAGGTTCCAACTTGGCACAAGCTCCCATCCTCAGGGAACTATTCCTGGGCCTAACTCTGAGATAGACATGGTGTCCTGTCTTGAATTCTCTGGGGGTTCTCTTTCTGTCGATGTAACTTTTCTGTCTATCCTGAGCGATTTTCAGATTTTGCTTTATCTGAACCACTTGTTGTTCTGTTTCTTCCAACATGTTGGGTCCGATTGTAATTCTATCCATGGGATTACTCCTACTGACTGGATTTTTTCACGATCTGCCATAGAGAGCTTTGAAAGGGCTCATCTTCAACGATTCTTGATAAATGTTGTTGTAGGAAAATTCTACCAGTGGCAGGTAGTTTTCCCACTTCTTAGGTTGATGCATTACATGCATCCTTAACATGTATTCTAATATTTGGTTTACTCTTTATGTTTGTGCATCAATTTGAGGGTGATACTCTAGGCTAAACAACAGTTTAGTCTCAAAACCAGGCATCAAGGATTTCCAAAAGCTTGAAGTGAATTTCGTGTCTGTCAGATACAATCTCCTTAGACATGCCATGCGGTCTAAATATATCCTTCATGAATATGTTGGAAATATCTATTTGCTTGCAAGTCGATTTGACAGGAATGAAGTGAGCGGACTTGCTCAACTTGTCCACTACTACCATGATGACATCATTCTCCCTAGCCGATTTTGGTAATCCGGTGATGAAATCCATGGAGATAGTGTCCCATTTCCATTCCAAAATTGGTAGAGGTTGCAACAACCCTGCTGGGTGCCTGTTCTTCCTTAACTTGCTGCCATTCTAGACATTTAGCTAAATATTCAACTATGTCTTTTTTCAATCCAGGCCAATAGAATTATTTCCTAGTGGACGTGAGCATTTTCTGATAACCCGGATGACCAGTGTATGGTCTCTTATGCAGTTCGTCTAGTATGAAACTCTTCAAGTTGTCACAAATTGGGATATACAATCTGTTTCGGTAAGTCAGCAAACCTTCGTCCAACATCTGGTAGCCTTCATACTTTAGCCCTGCGTGTTCTTTCTTCAGGTACAATGTCACGGTCTTGAAGAATGCATCTGTTTCTTGTGCATTCCTGAATCTTTCCTTGACATTCATTTCATAGGTGTTCACCGCTTCCAGGTGAATTGTTTTCATACTTCTGCTAAGGGCATCAACCACCCTATTTTCCTTTCCTTTGATATGTTTGATTTCGAAATCAAACTCGCTAAGGAGAGCCATCCAGCTAGCTTGTCTTGGTTGATCAAACAGGTGCCTCAACCCACATTGGTCTGTCATAAGTACAAATCTCCTACCCAGGAGGTAATGCCTCCACATTTTTAAAGCATGCACTATGGAAGCCAACTCTAGATCGTGGGTCACATAATTGATTTCTTTCTCATTCAATTTTTTGGACTCATAGAAAATCACACGTCCTTCTTGCATAAGGACTCCTTCGAGTCCTTCCTTACATGCATCTGTACATGAGGAAATCATTATCGGGGTCAACGATCTTCAACACGGGTGCATGGGTCAGAAGGTATTTTAGTGACTAAAATCTTTCTTCACATTTTGGTATCCAAATGAATTTAACCCCCTTTTTCTGAAGGGCAGTGATTGGGAAACCAATCTTGGAAAATTCTTTTATGAACCTCCTATAGTATCCTGCTAAGCCCATAAAGGATCTGATATCTGAAACATCCTTTGGGGTAGACCATTCCATGATAGATTTGATATTGTCTGGGTCTACTGCCACCCCTTCTTCATATATAACATGGCCCAAGTAATGTATTTGCTTCTGGAAAAAGTCATTGTTGGCATAGGGACAGAACTAGCGTTCAACGCTTCAACAACGCACCAACAAAACCCTAACTACCAACCCTTTCGACATTACCTCCGAAGCAGATGAAGTCTCACCCGAGGTAGAGGCAAGGGGGGTTGTAGGACTTAGGTGCCTACAACCAAGATGGGACACAGATCTGTGATTAAAATACTTAGCAGGGTACCTAGCCAACAATATGCATTAGGTTATGATTCTCATGTACATCACATATCAAACCCTTAATACAGATCAACGCAGTAACAATAAAGATAAAGTATTTCCCATTACTTAACACATATCACTAGATCAGATCTAGCATTCATTTACCATGAATATAGCACTAAGCATCCATACATCCATCTAACATATATAAAGATCAATACACTAATATATAAACAACATAAACAACATCAACAACATCACACAAAGCACATCAACACATGATATATCTGGTTCACCCCAATGTGGGGCTACGTCCACCAACTTCTTCTTCTTCTTCTTTATTAGTATGCAATCTCTTACATGCATCTACTCCCGTGCATAGAGCCAAGCCTCACACTGGATAGGTGATCTTTGCACAACGCACTAGATCCACCTTCCTCAAAATCAGGTCAAGGTACAGAGGCAACTCCTTGATAGAAAAAAGCCTTACACAATCTGTCCACACAAAGCCTCTTACAATCACTTGCACTTAGCTCTGCAAGTCTCAAAACACAGTATGCACAAAATCCAACTTAGACTGACTTCACTCTAAGTCCTATCTACTTATTTATACATTACAAAAAGGCCTAAACATGGGTAAACCCATGGGCCAAGATCCCATACCCATTACATAAACCCTAAAACTCTTTGATGGGTCCACAAGCCTGCAAAATGAGTAAGATCCCGTGATCTCTGCTCTGCTTGGGCGCTCCATCTTTGACCAGCCTGTTGAAGTCCCAAAAGTGGTCAAACATGACCAATGTTCTCTCAAAACTTGGTCAAGGGCCAACAGGCCCCCAACACTCACCTGTGACTCATCCTGAGTCACTCAGAGCTGGGCAACACTGCTTCAAAGATATCGATCTTAGCTCAAGCTGCCTTGACTTGCTGCTTCACTAGAGCTTCCTATTCGATGAACTCCTGAATCACTTGCTTAGTAACAGGCCCTTCCATGCGCTGTTCCACTGTCACTACTAGTTGGTCTAGCTGCGAGCCTTGTCCTTCAACTTCTTCAAAAATAGTGCAGGCTTCATCTTGCACTGGCTAGAGTCTCTGTGTTAGCTTCATGAATTTTCTCTGGATAGCAGTAATCTATGGATGAACTGCACACTGTTCCTATGTTCTTTTCATCTTCTTTATTGTAGTAAGAAGCTTCATCTGTGTTTGCATGGTGGATGCCTATTGTTTCACCTCCTGGAGCTATGCTTCCAATTTCCTCAGCTCCAGATCTTCTACAAGGTGCTCATAGGTCTGTGCACTTTGATCACTTAGTTGCTTACACTCTGAGGTGAGTTCCCTGATTCTTTCTACTGCATTCCTCGCAGCTTCCTCCCTTTGGTCGTGTACTTCTTGTGGAGTGCTCGACACTGCTTGGATCTCTAGCTCCATTACCCTTGCCTGAAGCTGCTAAATGGCCTCAGTGAGCTTCCCCACTTGTATCTCGACTGACTCTTCTTCCTCCTGTGCCAAGCTTGACATAAAGAAAAGTTCTCTCCTCACTGCCTCTTTGATTGCAATCTGCTCTGCGAGCAGTTGGTATTTTTCTTCCTATATCTTCTCATTTTTCTGCTCGAACTTCGCTTGAATTTCATTTTTGTCATTCTGTGCAACTCGAAGTTGCTCTAGGGCCTCCTCCTTTTCTTGCTTCAAGGCCTCTGTGGCCTGCTCCTTTTCTTCTTGGAATCGACGAAGTCGAGCCTCAGTTGCATCTGCTAGCCTTCATAATTGGGTGGGATCATCCCCCAATTCTTCAATTTCCGATGATGAAGGTGCAATAGGTACTGCGCAGCTCGAATAGATGGCTTGCTATATGTCCTTGATCTCTTTCTCTATTCTTTCATACAGAGTTTCTTGCTTCGCTTTATGTCTCTGAAAGATATCCTCTGAAGCATCCTCCACGGTTGTGAGGATGAGATCGACGTCGTCCACTGTAAGCATGTTTTGAGACTGAGGCTTATTGGCTTGGCTCTTCTTTCTTGCCAAGGGTTTCTGTGGAKAAACCTTCCTTTTCTTCGATGTCTCGGCCTCTGTAATGGGATACTTTAGCGGTGTAAGTTTGCCTTTTTMATGCTTGTCTCCTTCTTCCCCTCCTTCTTCTTGGTTCACTTCATCTCCTGCCCCTCTTGCAGGTGAGTCAGGCCTACTTTCCTCCGATGCATTTTCCTCCTCATCACTTTCTATGTTCTAGACGTCATCCTTTCTCTTCTTTTTCTTTCGTCCATCATGTTCGACCYGGGTGACCAATGGAACTCCTATGATGTYAGTGTCAGAGAGTTCTACATCTTCGACCGATACAAGGAACTCGGTTGGCCACTCTTTAGTGATCTCTTCCATGTCTTCCTCGGTCAATTTATAGTAAAAATGTAGATCCTCCTTGGTTTCGTCCCTGCGCGCAATGATATAAATAAAGTGCCAGTCTACGTGGAACTTCACTAGAGGCCTGTACTGATGCAGAGTATTCGAGGTCATTCGTGGAAATGCCTCAATGGAGCGATTCAGCTGTAGGTAGTAAGCATGGAACACCACGTTCGATTGCCACTGCTTCACCATATCATTCATGTACCACAAGGTGGAGAACCTTGTGGCCAACGACTCTAATGGCTCAACTTCGAGGAATGTCACTCCCTCCGGCATCTACCAAGTGACAGATGTGATTAAAATTAGTAACCAACTGAAATGAAACTCATAGCCCTGGTCCTACACTTCGCGGTAGTCCTTCTCCAACTCGTTGACGAGGTAACTCACCTAGTTCATTTGCATGCCTTCTATGCACTTCCCTAAGAGGTCTACAACAAATCCAGTGACCTGTGTTGGACAGTTCTTTCTGACGAGCTTTCCATCTATAAGCTGACAAGCTAGGCGCACTGTGCCATCCTGGATGGAGGCTACCTTGTAGCCTCACTTTCCTTTTTCTACATCGCCATAATCTTCCTTTATACGTTGTGCCAGGGAGCGATTTGAGGTCTTCCCTGGGTAGAACTAGTGAGGGTCTGGTCCCTGCATGCTCATTCCTATGATCAGATGGATCAACATCGGATCCACTGTCATGCGCCTATCAAGCCATAGATAGCCTCCGTGATAGCACGACATGAGGAGTTTAATGCAAGCGTTAACCTTCTGATGTCGACCAAAGTGAGGGATCTTCATCACGTTCAGGATTGTCGATTGCACGAGCTCCTTTATCCATGACTGGGAGACTATGCGCTGCTTCTTACCAGTTGTCTTCATCAAATACTGATGCGGCACGAGCATCGCGTAGTTCTTTTGATCTCTGAGGTTGAATTCATTGTTTTTCAAAACTTGAATATCTCCTAACCAGGGTCCAACTATGCGTATTCCCTTTGGGAGGTACGTAGTGATAAACATGTATTTGAAATCCTGTGGGATGCTATCGTGGCTCACCGTGCCAGCCAAAGGCGGTATGTACTCTGGCAAGACTGACGGGATCTGCTTCACATTAGCTAGATTGTTGCGGTGTTTGCTTCGCTTCTCAGTCACGGTTCGGCTAGATCGACGTGCAGTCGAGGGGGATGCTTGCAATCCTCTAGTCAAAGATGCATGTATTCCTACAAACATAACTCTCTCAGCCATGAGGTCTACAAGTATCTCCTCCATAGACTTCTCTATTGCGCTATGTTCGCCTGACATGCACACTCGTAATCAAATAACTCGGGTAGGCGAACATGCAAATGAGGTAATTAGATGGATGGTGAGGTCTAGAAAACACAACGCCATACAATGGATTCTCTGTTAGCTCGGATATCACAGTTTGCAAAAAGTGGTCCTGACACAGTGTCCGATGGGTTAAATAGGCAACGTCGTAACAAATCCTTCTAACAGGTAGGAATGCATCCATCAATGCGCATCCTTCCATTATGGCGCGGTCTCAATGGTCCAATGGCAGTCTTTTCAACAATAACTACGTTTCTAGCCATTCTGGAATGCCATTCTAACGGTCGGGGCGTCTCCAACGGTCATATAGCTTCACCATGGCGAAGTCCCGTGCTGCGTTGTTCTGTTATTTCGGCAAGGTTCAATTTCTTCAAGCTTGCCTCCTGCAAAGTCTTCTCTGGAACTTCACATAGTTTTTCTAACTTTGCTTTCTTCTTACTGAGCTTTCTTGCCTTCTTTCCTGTGATACGAGTCTCTGGATTCCTCTTTCCATTCTTATTCTTATCTTCTCTTAGCGTAGTAACTTCACACTGTTGAGAGTCTTTCAAAATGTTCAAAGGTAATACATCTTCTCTTACTATTTCGAGGTGGATGCACTTTTTTCCTGCATGGACAGGTCCTTCAAACCTTTCTGTGTTCTTTCAACTTCGACAACTACTTCTCTTGCCTTCTGTTGCTTCGACTTATTCTCTTGTTATTTTATTAGGTGCTCTATTTTTCTGGCTATGAAGTCCCTTAATTCTTTCTTTTTCTGTTCTGTCGCTTCCTCCTCTGCTTTCTTTCTGATATGATCTTTCTCAATCCAAGTCTTTCTTAATAAAAGTGCAAAAGGGGCGTTGTTCTCAACAAACCTAATAACTTCAAATTCTTCTTCAGTCATAGTTCCATGAGTAATCATAGGTATATTAGTAACTCTTCCACATAGGGTTATCATCTTTCCATTAAACAAGCCTATCCTTCCCAATGAAGGTATCATAGTAGGCTTTCCCAAGATTTCCCGAGTGTTTTCTGGCATAGTATTCACATGTGTTTCTTCATCTAATACATAGTCTATGTCGAAGTCTTGTATTCTTGTAACTATGCACTGTTTTTCTTTCAGGATCTCTGGTAAACTGATGTCTCTGTGATCATCCATTTCTTCTTTTAAGTGTATTAACATAGTCTTTGACTCTTTTTCTGTATGGCTCTTTAACATATCCTTAGTCTCTTGACCTTCTTTATAGTTTTCTTGTCTCATGTTCATCTTTTTAACTTTAGAAATCATCCTATGGAAATCCTCAACCTCATGACCAATAACTTTACAACAAAGACAAAGAGGGCCTATACCAAGGCATTCTTTAGCAAGATGTCCTGGTCTTCTGCAATTATAACAGAGTGTCAATCCTCTCTTTCTTTTAAACGATCCCCAACCTTTCCTATACTATGCACTGGGATCACAGTGATGGACCTGCATTCTGCAAAAAATCTTTCTAGGTTCCTTATTAGTCCAAAAATTCTTTCTATGCATAGGAATAACATATCTTTCTCTATTTCTATCAAATTTGTTCAGATCAACTCTTTCTTCTAACTATGCCCTAGTTTTCAGACTAGGAAAAGATCTATTAAACATACCTAGTTTCATACTTTTGAAGAAAAAATTTCCACTTATATTACCTTTACCAAAGCACAAAGATTTAAGATCTTACCTCTTTTCTTCAGATCCAGTTTCTTTTCTTAGCACTAAGCTTCACAAGTCAAGTATAATACCGCGGACTACAAAAACAGATCTATGCACATAGCTTTCTCTTTTCTTCAAGTCCCAATAATCATAGTCTCAGGTCCCGACAACGGAACCATTTGTTGGCACAGGGGAAGACCCAGGGTTCAACGCTTCAACATTGCACCAACAAAACCCTAACTACCGACCCTTTTGGCAGCACCTGCAAAGCAGATAAAGTCTCACCCGAGGTAGAGGCAGGGGGGGTTGTAGGACTCAGGTGTCTACAACCAAGATGGGACACATATATGTGATTACAATACTTAGCAGGGCACTTAGCAGAGCACTTAGACAACAATATGCATTAGGTTATTATTCTCATGTACATTGCAGATCAAACCCTTAATACAGATCAACGCAGTAACAATAAATATCAAGTACTTCCCACCACTTAGCATGTAGCATTAGATCATATCTAGCATTCATTTACCATCAATATAGCACTAAGCATCCATACATCCATCTAACATATATAAAGATCAATACACTAATAGTTAAACAACATAAACAACATCAACAACATCACACAAAGGACATCAACACATGATATACGTGGTTCACCCCAATGTGGGGCTACATCCACCAACTTCTTCTTCTTATTATTTATTAGTTTGCAATCTCTTACATGCATCTACTCCCATGCACAGAGCCACATAGCCAAGCCTCGCGTTGGACAGGCGATCTGCACACAGCGCACTAGATCCACCTTCCTCAAAATCGGGTCAAGGTACAGATCCAACTCCTTGAAAGCACAAATCCTTACACAATCTGTCTGGACAAAGCCTCTTACAATCACTTGCACTTATCTCTGCAAGTATCAACACATAGTATGCACAAAAGCCAACTTAGACCGACTTCGCTCTAAGTCCTATCTACTTATTTATACATTACAAAAAGGCCTAAACATGGGTAAACCATGGGCTGACATACCATACCCGTTACATAAACCCTAAAACCCTTTGATGGGTCCACAAGCCCACAAAATGAGTAAGATCCCGTGATCTTTTCTCCGCCTAGGCACTCCCTCTTTGACTAGCCTGTCGAAGTCCCAATAGTGGTCAAACATGACCAATGTTCTCTCAAAACTTGGTCAAGGGCCAACAATCACTCTTGCTAAACTTAGCATAGAGTCGATGCTCTATTAGCACTTGAAGTACAAGTCTAAGATGTTCTTCATGCTCCTCTCTATTCTTGGAGTAGATTAAGATATCATCAATAAAAACCAATACAAATCTGTCTAGGAATTTGCTGAGTACATTGTTCATCAAGCACATAAAAGTGGCAGGGGCATTGGTTAATCCAAATGGCACTACCACAAATTCATAGTGACCATATCTTGTCCCGAAGGCGATTTTGTGGATGTCTTCATCCTTGATTCAGACTTGATGGTATCTAGATCTCAAGTCAATCTTTGAGAAAATGGAAGCACCCCCTAATTGGTCGAACAAGTCATCGATTCTTGTTAAGGGGTACTTGTTCTTTATGGTTGTCTTATTGAGTTGTCTATAATCTATGCATAGACAGAGTGTGCCATCTTTATTCTTCACAAATAGGATTGGTGCTCCCCATGGAGATACCCTAGGCTGAATGTAGCCTTTGTCCATCATTTATTTTAACTATATCTTGAGCTCAACTAGTTTGGGTGTACTCATCCCATAAGGTGTCCTAGACACTGGCATTGCTCCTGGTGCAAATTCTTTTGAGAAGTCAATGTCTCTTCTCGGGGGTAGACCAGGCACCTCTTCTGGAAACACATATCTATACTCCCTTAATAGGGGGTGGTCCTCTAGTTTTGGTCTGTCATCCTCAATATTCTCCAACACCTATATTGCGTGTAGAGGACATCCCCTTCTAAAATACTTTTTCATCTGAAGGGCTGATATTTGTCTCACTGAGACATGATTCTAAACTCCCCAGAGGGTTATTTTTCTTCCTTCTTCATTCACACATTCTAAGGTTTTATGGTAACATTCCAACTTAGTTTTATATACATCTAGCCTATCCATACCAATCAACAGATCCTATGGAAAGTATGTTAAGGGTAGCTTGGGTGGGCAATCCATCCATAGTGAATTGGCAAGCTGGTATGACCTCTGCTACTTTTCTTTTGGTGCTAGTGGCTAGTTGTACTAACCATGGTTTAACATGCCTAACTGGTTGCATTTTACACTTATCAACATCCTAAGGGGATACATAACTCAAATTAGAACTAGGGTCAATTAAAATAGAAACTAGGTGGTTGGTGATCATACCTTTCATATCCACCACTGAAGCCTGGTGGTTGGCTTGTTTATTATCCATGGTTGCATAAATATGTGGCATGCTCCTAGTCACGTCATTGATGATGATAGCTTCTTGGATGTTGTAAAATATCCTACTGTTCTACTGTTTGTGTGGACAATCCCTAAGTAGATGTTCTTCTCCACAACCCCAACATTTCAAGGGTTCTCTCTTTGGGTTATCAGTCTTTTCTAGAGTTGATCCAAAAGGTTTATTTCCACTCTGGGAGGGGAAATTCTACTGGTTCAAACTTCGGGTAGGAAGGCTCATCCTTGAATCCTTCCTATAGTTCTTAAATCTTGGGGATTTAAACCCCTTCCTCTTGAACCCCGAACTATTCTTTTGCTTCCAGTCCTTGCGAACTATTCATAACAATACCTTACCTTCCAGATAGTGTCTTCTAGGGTCTTTGGCTCATCAAACTCAATCCTGTTCTAGTAGGTCTAGGGAAACCCACTGATGAATCATTTCACTTTTACCTTTTCCTCTTTTATGTAGGGTACATACCTCATTAACTCAAGGAATTTATTGACATATTCCTCTACTATGAGTTGAACCAGCTTGAGTTCATAGAACTCCTTAGTCTTCTCATCAAAATATTTTTCTGATAGATACCTCTTCTTGAAGTGTTTCTCAAATCGTTTCCAAGATAGGTACTCTTCATGGATTCCTTTCACATTCTTAAGGTCGTCCCACCAAATGGAAGCCTTTCCATTCAGGTTGAAGGTGGCTATTCGAGCTTTCAAGTTTTCAGAGAAATCATGGACTCTGAAGTACTTCTTTAGTCCAAGCAGTCAGGCTTCTACCTCTTCCCATTTCTTAATATCACCATCGAAAGAGGGTGGTTTGGATTTCTTGAACTCTTCAGGGTCATGAATTTTGGAATGTTTTTATTTCTTCCTTTTCCTTTGAGAATGTGAGCTAATTTTACTACTATAATATCCCTCTGAGTCGTTAGTTTCCTTTCCAGAGGATTCTTCTGATGAGTGTCCCCTATCTCCAGGTTGGACCTTCCTCAAGGTACTCCTTCTAGTGTGGCCACCTATAGGGCCACGTTTTCATATCTTGGGTGGACTTTGTATCCTCTTCGTCTGTCATCGGTCCACATGATTGGTTGCAGGTCCATGCTACAACTGTCTCTGTATGTCGGATAAACTCTACAACAAGACCACATTAATTTTTGTTTGCTTATCTTTCTCTTTTATCAATCTCTTGTTGTCGGCCTTGCATCTCTGTAATTCAGCCACAAGACTCCTTACACTTTCATCCAAATCAGAGGGGTCTCTACCGCCCTCCTTTCATCATATTCTTTGTCTCTATTGTGGGAGCCATCCCCCACTTCATGGTGGGTCACCATCCTTTATACTTGCAGTTCCCCGCAGCTGACTGACCACTTGAGTGCTGACAAAACACTTGTTGTTATCTAATAGTCTATTAATTCATGAGCAACACATAGTTCATATCTCTTAAATACACACACAGTAGAAATCTTTCATTCTTTTCTGTAGTAAGGGTTTAACCAGACTTTTTTTTTTGGAAGGAAGTAAGGTAGGGTGTCTTCCTTAAATCTCTTTAATTATGGTTTTTATGCAACTTGTCCATGATTCCAAGAAGGCCAAGTGTTGTAACCATGATCTGATACCAATTTGTAACATACCCAGGGTGGGGTGTCAAAATTTCATTCTCCTTAGGAATTCAAGACGTCCATTCGAGTTCTCGAATCCCATTTTGCTCATCCGAAGCTTTTCAGTCCCCATCACCACGCTTAGAACCGAGCTCAGAACTGGCGGATATGCCTCTCCCAAGTTCCTTGGGTGTTCATTGGTCGAGGCCATGGGACCTCCGTGTGGGTCCAACTCAATAGGTCCCTCACGCGCGTCAGGACTTCAGACTTCGGGTGTTCTTGACTCACCTGAATTCGATTCTATTAGACTTCAGACTCGCGAATAGACATGGGTCAAATCGATAGTCCATACTCTTGCCACAACCAACAACTGAGATTTACTTTAGGTCTCTGGATTTGAGGGTTCTCGACCCTCCACTCTCCAACTCTCCCGAAGTACTTCTACTCCGGAGTGCGGAAGCTGATAACACCTGCCCTTTCCAATGGACTGTTTAGATGTACTCTGCTAATTTGGGCTTCGGGTTTTCTTTGGACTCTCTACGATACTATGCTCCAAATCTTCCAGAGTTCCAAAGTTCTGGACTCTCGGAGTGCTAGTTCCTTCACCAACCATATTGACTACGAGGACACATAAAAATGGTTGACATGTAGTTGGGCTAGGGGTGACACGTGCCCTCACCTGGGAGGATGCGTGTCACAATCCAAGGATCCCATGGGGTAGGTCATGTGCATGAGACCAGGTAGCATGTGGCTCGTTAAGTTTGGATCCATGTCACCAGTGATGACATCACTGTATCTCGTCACCTCGGGTTGACAGGCTTCTACATTCCTCAGATTTCACGATTGAGGTCCAGTCGTGAAGACCTATAGATCTATGGCTCTGGTTACCTCAGGGTTTTGGCATTCAGGAGTGTTGCTATGAAAACTACTCTTGCCTTCCGAAGCGTACAATCTCTGAATTAGAGGTACTAGCACCACGCATCCCCGATATATCAATGGTTGGGAAAGGATCCGAAGGATCCCATGATCTACGGTGCTAGGTCCTTCACAGCTTCGACCTTCAGGGTTTTGGACCTCAGTTTAATTGACGAGATAGGTTCACCCAACCACCTGGGGAACCACCTTTCGCCGGTCAATCTCACGGGAGACCAAGTCTCTCGGTCACCTTCGGTCTACGTAAGGCTAGTAAGGTTGGTCTTACTCTAGAGTCCCAGACTTTCAGAGCTACGAAGCCAATGGGGGTATGGAATCCTTAGGCTTATCCCAAGGTTCCTGGGTATTGGTCTTATATCTCCCCTCGAGCAAATCTCATCTGTTCGTCTTCCTAACGAAGATACCTCCTTTTTTTCAAGGCTTAAACTTCGCTACCCCTCCTGAGCTTTACCATGAAAGGGTTAAGGACTTGGGTTTGGAGTTCCAATCACACGACAAAGGGTCTGGAAGAGGAATCTTCTTCGGATGGATGGTTTTGGGTTGACATGATATCTCCTATCTCGACCATCTTACGAACTTATGCCCCCAGGAAGGCTCTAAAATTAAGCTAGGTGTACAGACTATCAGTCGGAAGTGTAAGATCACAAAGAGATGAAGGCATGCACATGACATAACCATTCCAAATAGAAGACATTTATAAATGCACATATGTATAAGTCCAAGTATTCATGCATTATTCCAGTTCAACAAATAAAGTAGGGAAAATACTTATCAGAACCAGACAATGTGAAGAGACTGCTGGAAGGGGTGCCCGTTTCCACCCAACCATAGGCTCAGTTACTCCAAACGGATTTACCACTAGCCACCCCCGAGCTAGACCATAATGTTCTACAACACAATCTTTTCTTCTGGATCAACAACAGTAGGGACGGAGGTTACTCTCCTCCTCCCGCAAGATCTTGGAAATGGTTTACACGATACCAAGCAAGGAGGACTGACCTCGTTTATCAGCTTGTATCATAACCATCTCCGCCATTTCTAGTGACAAGAACGCTTATTTCCAGTTCTTTCTTGAACTCGAGAGATTCACCTCCTGTCTCTACACTCTTCGCAGGACTCCTTTTCCCACCACACCTTCCTTTCTTTCCTCTTTCAACAAGGTTGTGTGTGGCTTGAATTCTCAGCCCGCGATCAAGTATGGAATCCTTACGGATGGGTGCTATGCCCCATCCCCTCATTAACTCTTGAGGAGTTCTTCCGACCCACCAACCCGACTGTAATTCATTTCTGGGTCAGAGGACTGTTCTGGTCCTTAGCAATTAAATCCAATAAGTACTTGTTTGGTGAAGGTTAACGCAACCATTCTCGGTCCCCTTCACCATATCTTTGCATAGAATTCATGGTCTTTCTAAGTACACCCCCCTTCCAGCAGTCATGCAACACTTATCCATTTTCTAGTAAATAACATAATTTACATTCATTTACCTTTCATACAAAGGTCCATCGAATCAACATTCACACATATGGAGTTTTCCATAGTCTCTTGGCCATTATAGTTATATTTACAAACTGGGGGAAACAAGGTGTTACACCAGGCCAAAGATGATCAGCCAGAGAACAACTTATTCCATTTTTCATTAATTAAGATGTTAGTGGTTGAAGAATTGAGACATTTGAACAAGGACTGGAATTATTTTCTGATTTCGGCTAACATTCCTAGAGACTCTAAAGGAGACATTCCTCTATCTGCAGAGGAATCAACACTTCATGTTTCAGAGGCAAGAAAGGAAGATGTTACCGAAATAAGAAAAGGGAAAGAAATAGAAGACTCATCATTAAGTAAACCAACATCCCAGAAGAGAAGTATGTCAATATTGACTCATAAAAATAAGGATATCCAAGCTCCCAGTAAACCGCGCACCCAGTCCTCTGCCAAGAGATTACCCATACACATAGTTCAACTAGAGCTTGTTGAATGTGTAAACAAGGGAATTGATGAAAGACAGGTGGAGTTGGGTGAATACAATGCAAATACCCAAGAAATGAAAAAACAACTAAAGAAAGCTCAACATATCATAGCCCATTGTTATCAAGAAAATAGAGAATTGAGAAAGTAGCTGGCATAAAATATTATTGAAACACCAACATTGCAGAGTCAAGCAGGTTATTTATCCCCTACCTCACCAAAAACAAGAGAAAATAATATAAATTGGCTTAAAAATTAGCTCAGAGAAGCCCAAGATGTAATCATTGAGCTTAGGGAGGAAAAGAGGATGTGTTGTCCCTTGACCAAGTTTTGGGAGATCCTTGGTCAAGTTTGACCTATTTTGGGACTTCGACAGCCTGTCGAAGATGGAGTGCAAGACGAAGCAGAGATCATGGGATCTCAGCCCCTTTTTTCAATCCTTTTTGGGATTTGGGATTATGTAACGGGTATGGGATGTCGGCCCATGGGTTTACCCATTTTTAGGCCTATTTTGTAAAGTATAAATAAGTAGCTAGGTGACATAAGTAGCGGGCCGATAATCTAAGTGCTAAGTGTGAGTATGTTTTTTAGATGCTCTGTGCATATTGTGAGAAACTCGTAGAGCTAAATGCAAGTGGTTGTAACAGACTGTGAAAGGCTTTGTGCTAGACCTAGCTTAGGGAAGGAGGATCTGGCGAGGTGCATGTAGATCTCCTGTCCTACGCAGAATAGGGTTTTTGTGGCTCTGTGCATGTAGATGATTGATTGAAGCTAATAAAGAAGAAGAGTTGTCGGACGTAGCCCTAGGGTGGGGGTGAAGCACATAAATACTGTGTTATTTTGCTGTATGCGATGTTCTGATGTGTTTATGTCTTTACTTGCTAAGTGATTTGATATAGATAGATAGATCTGTTTGTGCTTTGTGCTTATGATGACCTTGGATGCTATATCTAACCTATGTGAACTTGCTTAGTACTCGAATTTGCTAGATCTAATCTATTTCTTTATGCTAAGTGCTTAGATACATTAGATCTGGGTGAATGCTGCGATGCTCTGTTTTCTCTGTGAAGTAGATATTGGTTAAATAATGATGAAATGATGGTGCTAAGTGCTCTATTAATTATTATAATCATAGATCTGTGTCCCAACTAAGGTTGCAGACACTTGAGTCTTGCAACCACCCCTTCCTCTACCTCGGTTGAGACTTCATCTGCTTTGCAGGTGTTGCCGAAAGGGCCAATAGTTAAGGTTTTGTTGGTGCGATGTTGTAGCGTTGAACCCTGGGTCTGCCCCTGTGCCAACAAATGGTTCCATTGCCAAGACCCAAAACTATGATTGCTGGGAACTGAGGAAGAAGAAGCTTTGTGCAAAGATCCGACTGAAATTGTGAAATCTTTGTACGCAGATCTGTTGCTCTAGTGCTTTGTACTCTACTTAGTTTGACAAGCTCTGTGCTAAGGAAAAGAAGTCCAATCTCAAGAAAAGAGGTAAGATCTAAAATCTTTGTGCTGTGAAAAAAGTAAAAGTGAGACTTTTTGATTAAAAGAGGTAAGATCTGAAATCTCTGTGCTCTGATAAAGGTAAGAATATTGAAAAGTTCTAGATCTGAAAGATTTGTGCTCTGTAGAAGTAAGATAAGTGGAATTTTTTGTTTCAATAGTATGGATCTAGGTATGTTTGATAGATTCTATTCTAGCTTGAAAACTAGGGCATTAATAGATGAAAGAAGATTTGATATGAGTAGATTTGATAAGAATAGTGAAAAATATGTTATACCTATGCATAGAAAGAATGTTTGGACTAATAAGTGTATGCAGGATCCTAGAAAGAAATGTTTGCAGGTTAGCTACCATGATCCTAGCACGCAATACATGAAAGGTTGGGGATCATTTAAAAGAAAGAGAGGATTAACCCTCTGTTATAGTTGTAGAAGACCTGGATATCTTGCTAAGGAATGCCCTGGGAGAAGACCTAGTTGTCTTTGTTGTAAAGCTATGGACCATGAAGTATTGGACTGCCCTAGAATGATCGCTAAAGTTGAAAGAATGAATCTGAACGAAGAAAACCCTAAGGAAGATATAGAAACTAAGATTACGACAAAATCCCAAAAAGAACCAGTGAAAGTATTGCTATAGATGAAAGAAACCCTGAATGACCACCGACATGTCAGATTATCACAGATATTCAAAGAAAGAGAATGCCTTGAAGCAAGAATAGGAGACTTCGACATTAACTGTGTTCTAGTTGAGAAAACATAGGTGAATATCATGACAGAGAGAACTTGGGAAGCTATAGGGAGGCTTGCTATGATTCCTTCATTAGGAGGAATATGAATATTCAAAGGAAAGATGATAAACCTATGTGGAAAGCTTACCCGGATACCTATGAATGCCAATGGAACTTCGAAAAAAGAAGATTTTGAGATTATTAAATTTATTGAGAACAGTGCCCCATTTACCATGATACTAGGAAAACCTTGGATTGAAAGAGATCAGGCCAGAAGGCAAGAAGAAGAATAATTTTTACAGCAGAAGAAGCAAGAGTTAAAAGAATTCATGACTAGAAGGATCGCACACTTGATTGAAAAACAAAAGAACAGATCGAAGCTATTTAACACCAGAGACCTGGATGCTAGAGTTGCAAGAACACTAGAAGACCCATAGAAGATTGAATTACCTATTCCAGATAAAGAAGAAAGATCACCCTCGAATCTTAAGAAAGAATCTCAACAATGCGAAGTAACTATGCCAAAAGAAGATAAGAATCAGAACAAAAAAAGGAATACCGAGACGAAACTCACTGGAAAGAAGGATAGAAAGCTAAGTAAGAAGAGAGCTAAGATCGACAAGTTGTAGAAGGTTCCAGAGGGAACCTTGCAGAAGGAAAATTTACAAAATTGGAGCTTCGCTGGGATATCAGAACATCGACACATGGAATTTCGCCATGGCGAAGCAATATAGTTGTTGAGGACATTATAACCATTAGACCAACGCTCCGAATGGGTAGAAAGACATTTTTGGACAGATAGCTCGCCATCTAATTGTTGGGACCACGCCATAATGGACAGAACTGAGTTAATGAAGGCTTCATACCCATTGCAAGCGACCTGTTGCCAAGTTACCTATTTATCCCATCGTGCCATGCACCAAGAACAGTTTTTCCAACTGAGAGTTTGAGCCCGCAGACTAAGTTTATTTTATACAGTGATCATCACACTCTTGCTGTCTATTCTATTATAGTGTCTAAGTTACTCCCTGAACCCGAGATTGTTAACCCCGAGTGTGTATGTCGGACGAGTTGAGCGCTGTAGAGAAAGATGTTGAAGAAGTTCTGATCAACCTCATGACTAAAAGAGTCATGTCGATGTCTACAGGTGTACAAGCATCATCAATGAGAGGACTGCCAGCCTCTCCATCCACTGCTCGCGGAGCCGGACCATACCGACCATCAGATGGAAAGCAAACCAAGAACATGGATGATCTAGAAAATTCCAAATTAATCCCTACCATCTTACTTGCCTATATACCACCTCTGAGCAGTGCAATAAATCGAGACAAAGTGTCTAGAGATTTTGAATACACCTTGGTTACAGCGTACCTTCTGAAGGGGATACACATAGTTTGAGAAGACCAAGATAATATTGCAGCATTGAAGTTTAATGACTTCAACCTTGGAGATAACAAAGTCTATAACATGCTCGCCCCACATAAGTACCTGAACAAAACTAAGGGGAGGAATTCGAAGATAATCCCCCAGTCATGGACTATGAACGTCGCGCAGTCCACCCTGCTGAACGTCATGAAGATTCCCCACTTCGAAAGACACCAGGAGGTGAATGCATGTGTCAAGTTGTTGTTGTCTTGTTACCATGGTGGATATTTGTGGCTAAACCACCGTATAACAGTTGATCCGACGCTGATGTTACACATTATTTTGGTCACTTTGGTGATGTCTCTATAGTTATGTGTTCAGGCTCTCATAAGGACCTTTTCCCTGAGAAAAGTGATTGTTGTCTTCTTCTACAAAATATATTTTTAAGATGAGTTCATAGGCTGCATATATTGTAGGGTGCGAAAACCCTTATTCTCGCAGGATACCCTATACTTGGATTGCGAGGGGTTCGCTGTTTCTCTATAGGCAGGGTGCGAACCTGCTTCAAAGCTTAAAGGGAAGAAGAGGTTACGAAGGTTCTAGAAGAATATCTTCTAGAAAATGAGTTGACATTCGCATGGTTGGCATCCTACTGACTTCTCAGATTTAGTGGGATCATCCTCATCCCTTTAACCATCTCTCCTTATCCTCTACAATGAAAGGTTTCTCAAGGAAGAGGTTAAGCAAGATTGAATAAATAATTGATGAAAGAATAGGTTTAGAATTGTGTGAGGAACCCTGTTTGAATTGATGCTTGAGGCCTCCATTTGTCCATCAAGCCATAATGGATCTTCTTCATGCAAGTGTGGAGCAAGTGTGTGTGTTGGAACAAAGGACCACCAAAAGGAAGCTTGCGACATCAAGGCAATCTGGTTGTATCTTCTATTTTCATTTAATATAATACAGTGGCATGTCCCTTTCCCATAAAATCACTCTTATTTTATTACATGACTCCTTGATCACATGTTTAGGTCTTCATTTAATGTATTATTGTTTCTTTCACCTTGGTTGATTTGTGTCGTTGTAGATCTGATAACACAAGGCTACCAAAGTGAAGCAGGGACAACAAAGACATAAGGAAGCGATATCTAAAGGTATGTCACTTATTCCTTCTTCGATGACAAATTCAATGATTGTAACTTAGGGAAAGCGTCATGTCCTGTCCTGTTTTGTTCTAGATCTAGGTGGATCTAGGGAGATCTGTTAGTGTCCACATATACCGATTTATCCTATAACAAAATTGGTGACTCCACTGGGGATACGACTCATTTTGTGGTTTTTTGTTGGCCATTTTCTCTTAGCCTACTCTTTTTCATTTCCAACCAGTCTCTGAGTCTGTGGGAGATCCATATAGACTCTCTGGACCTAGAATTTCACTCAAAATTTTTGTCCTTTTTCCAAATTTTCCTTGATTACAAACAATCTCGCACTGTACCTCTCTATAGCCTGTGAAAACCATTGATTTTCGCACCCTACTGTTCAGTCCAGTGAGACCTTCTCGCACTCTGCCAGTGTCTAGACTGTGAGAATTCCTAATTTTTGCATTGCACTCCACTACTAGGCTGCGAACTCGTTTGTAAATTTTTTGGATTAAGTCTTCTTATATTTTTGATGCCCAGATTTGTTAGTTTACTTGGGAAGAACTTCTTTTGCTTGGGGAGGGGGGGGGGCATGAATCGTGCATTGGTGTTCAATACCTTTTTCTCATTTCTTAAGAATCTTGATATTGATGAGTTTAATATATTTTGGGACATCATGCATATGGGAATGATAAATGTTTTCTCCTTCTCGTAGCATAGCTTTCATCAAAATCAAAAGATTGCATATTCATATCTTTGCATAATTTTCGAGTCGGTCAAAACACCATATTGTCCATGCCATCTTCTTTTTGAGTAAAAATAGCCATAAAATAAAGCGCTTATAAAAAAATGATTAGACATTTTTTATACTTTCTGGTAGCAAACCTACATTATATTAGCATTAGGGCTTTGGAATAGGTGTGAAAGATAACTTTCCAAAGTTGCAAACAAACATAGAATCTTGAGTTAGGGAGTGGTTAAATCCACTTACTTCATTCTGTCCTGGGAAGCCCTTCTAACACAAGGGTCAATCACGAGGTCACATTGAGACTGACAGAGTTACTCACCCTGCTTTGTTGGTCTTGGTGTAGAGATTGCACGTATTACGGGGGTCACTTGAAGGTATACCCACAATGATGAGTGGAAGCCTCTCAAGTTGATTTCGAGATAGATACCCTGCCCTTGCGTGTGGATCGGACTGTCGACTGTTTCCCCAGGCATCATTGTTGTTTGTGGAAACCTTAGTGGCCTATTTCTTTAGGGTCTTTACACAAGGTGACTGTGGAGGGGCAAGTCTTCACGGTACCTGGAATCGACGTTGGCCAAAATCACTCGGGCTCCTTGGAGGGTATACCCATGATTATGTGTGGGAGCTTGCATCAGGGTGTAAGTCCGTTAAGCAGGTCGTCAATGTAACTTTTCCACCCGCTCTATCTTATCCCCTTTTTACATTGTTCCGGTGACATTGGATTTCATCACCAACTAGTGCATTCATTGTGAGAAGGTTTTGTGTGCTTGCTTGCTTACTAGATTTTTAGCGTGTGCTGTTTGTTTTCCCTAGCGAAATCTAGATTGGATTTTTGTTTTTAATGGTGTCAGTTCCATAAATGACCAATGAAGGAACCTCTACTCCAGGGGAACCTTTTGTTTTTCCTTCTTATGAAAACATTGGTCCTCCTCACATCGCTACTTTGAGCCTTCCAGGTCTCATGATTGGATTGCCGGTGTGGTTGTTTTCCACTCAAGTAATAACGAATGCAGTAAGTGCTTCGGTTGTAAGCACTTCCCCCCAAGAACATCAACCTCATGTTGATCCTTCACCTTCTTCACTAGTAAGGTCTTCTTCGCCTTCTTCGCTTGCAAGGTCACCTTCCGTTTCATCTTCTTCGTCGAGCGAAAGTTCTGAAGCTAGTAACCCGGTGAATAAGAAGAAGAAGAAAAGAAAGAATAAGAAGAATAAAATTAAGCAAGGATCAAAACTTCCAACCACTGTCAAACATGTTGGAAAACAACCAGTTAGTGTTAATCGTGCTGGGAGTGTTGATGATGTCAAGATCACCCAAACAACTCGTAAGCTCAAATACCCTTGCAGGCTTTGTAAGGGTAGCCATATTCTTAAGGATTGCCCTGGTTTATCCAAGGTTATAGAAGTATGGTCTACACACCCTGACCAACCCATGTCGTCAGCCTCTGAGCAACATACTGATGACCTCTCGTCCACTAGTCACGATACCGTTGGGAAGAAGAAAAGTAGAGTCAAGTTCCCATGTATGTTATGCAAAGGGAGTCATCTAACTCACCTTTGCCCTCGTATGGACGAAGCCTCGAAATTACTGGAAGACATGACTGTTTCACAACCTCAACTTCCATCTGCTTACCGTAATCTTTCTCTCAATCCTCTAATAGTTGATGGAATGATCACTTCGGTCCCTTCACCGGTCAATCCAGTTGATCATGTTGTCAATCTGGTCATGTCCTTAGTTGAACCAGTTGACAAATTGGTTGATCCGATACCATCCTCGGTCAATCTCACTCTCCCCTTAGAGAGTGAAACCCAAGTGGTTGATCCGGTTCTGTCCTTGGTCGATCCCACTCTTCCCTCAGAGAGTGAAACTAAAGCGATCAATCCGATCCCATCCTTGGTCGATCCCCCTCTCCCATTAGAGAGTGTCACCCAAGTGGTTGATCCGTTTCCATTTGTCGACCCCATTCTCCCCCTAGAGAATGAAACCCAAGTGGTCGATTTGATCTCTCCATCAGTCGATCCTACTCTCCTGCTAGAGAGTAAACCCGATACTGCCCATGTTTTTCTCGTTGATACAGAATCTACCATGCCGGGGGATATTCCTCCTTCTCCCATGGAACCTCCTACAAGTAATGAGGCCATCCATTTTGATTGGGGTGTGCTAACTGGACCTTGTCTTCCCTCTTACATTCCTTTCCAGATTACAGTACAGGTTTGTGGTCGGGACATTCCTCAACCGTTGATAGATGAAGGTTCATCTGTTAGTATTTTGTCCTCTATTGCTTGGCAAGCTTTGGGTTGTCCTTCACTTGCACCGGTTACACAGAATCTGTTATATTTTAATAGAAGAACCAATCAACCTTTAGGGACCCTTCCCCAGTTTCCTGTAACTTTGGGAGGGAAAACTGTCTTTATTGACGTTATGGTAGTCCAAGACCCCTTGGATTTTGCTTTACTCCTTGGGAGAGATTATGTCTATGCCATGAAAGCTATTGTGTCTACTCTTTTTCGTGTGATATATTTCCCTCATGATGGATGGGTTGTGACTGTTGATCAACTTTCATTCATTGACCCCACCTGGATTGCCTCCCTGAATGGTTCTTATATGCAGACGATATCGCCCCCGTCACAGGTCAATTATGTGGCGTTGTTTCCCATGGATTCAACTTCTGATGACTTAGATCCAGTAGTTGACATGGTGATCTCTTCGATAGGGTTGTTAGAGCCTGATCTCTTTACTCCTGTTGCGAGCCTCGACATGGCGTCCTTCTAGAGTGTGTTTCTTATATCAAATGAAGACCTCTTGGAAGCCATGATCGAGTTTTTTCCCTTGACATGGTCTCCTTTCGGAGCATTGTCCTCTTGGAATCCATGATCAAGAAGACTTCGAGGATAGTTTTTTGTGTCTCTGAGGAAACCTCATTAAAAAATGAAACAAAGGTCTATGAGCATGATTTTTTGATTTCAATCTCATTAAAAAATGAAACTAGACTAGAGCATAGTTTTCTAATTCCAAGCTCATTAAAAAATGAAACCACTTACGAGGATAGTTTTTTCGTCTCTGTGGCAACCTCGTTAAAAAATGAAACATAGGTTACGAGCATAGTTCTTGTTTCTGTGTCAAGCTCGTTAAAAAACAAAATAGTTTTCCCCCTCTCTATTTGAGTCAAGTCCTTCGTTTAGTATTTGAAGCTTCATTTCATTCTCCTTTGCAATTAGATGAAACAAAGATCGGGGGGCATTTGCCTCAGCCTCTATACTTCATGCTAAAGTTGAGCCGCTATCTTTTTAAGCTAGGGGCTAAGTACCAACCATGCATTGGGAGGTCCAAGCATAGTTTCCTTTGGTTCAAGCTTGTGTAAAAATGAAACTAGGTCCAAGCATAGTTTTGTTTAGTTTTTAAGCTTGTGTAAAAATTAAAATCTATCCCAAGCATAGTTTTGTTTTGTTTTTAAAGCTTGCGTAAAAATGAAAACAATCCTGAGCTTAGTCTTTGTTCTTTCTCATGCTCGTAAATACATGAGAATAAGTTACCGAGCTTTGTCTTTGTTCTTTCTCGTGCTCATAAATACGTGAGAATGCAACTGAGTATACTTTTATCACTTTTTTGGACTCGTAAAGGTTACACGAAAAAGGAACCACCTGGAGTCACCTTTAAGCTATTTTCAGACTCTTTAAACATGAAAAGATTGCTGAGCGATCTTGTTCTTTTCACGCTCGTAAAAGTATTTGAAGAAAACGTTCGTTGAGAGATAGTTTATCACTTTTTCGGTCTCGTCGAACTAATTTATGAAAAAGGAATTGGGAGAGTTTTCTTTAAGTGTTTTTCAGACTCTCTAAATATGAAAAACCCATGAGTTTTCTTTCTTTGGACTCGTTAAACAAACATCGAAAGGCTCATATGGGACCGATCCACTCCTTCCTAGGGTTCATTAAACATACTCCGAGGGACTCATCTGAAGGATGAACTTACGTCAACAAGCATATGTTATCCTCCTCAAGCTTGTGTAAAAATAAAGAGGTACTCGCTAGAGATGGTGGGGGAAAAAAATGGGAAAGAAACATGTCTAAACCTGTATTCCATGGAAGAGTCGCTTTTGAACATGACACCCTTTCACTCACCTTATGTCTAGGTTGGAAAATATGCTTGTCTCTTGATCATACTCCTTATAAGATTACAAATTGGTCTATGATCCCTATTGTTGAGTTAGTGTTTCCAAGACAATTGTCGTGTCGTCAATATGTTCAAAAAAGAAATTCAACCTAGAAAGCCTTCTATTGCGTCAGCCATTTTTGCAGTCCTTAAAGCCTTCTATTGCGTCGACCATCCCTGAGTCAGTCCTGAATCACTTGTTACTCTGACCTACTTCAAATCTTGTTACCCGTTTCGTGTCATTGATGGGGGATACATTAAGGCCTTCCTGTGACGAGTCTTTTCTTGTCAACTTCAACTCATTATCTAGGAATTAGACTTAGAAACTAATTGGTACCTTGGAACTTGCATTCCTCAATGGCAGGTTTCCTCGCTTTCGACAGTGGGTTTTCATCATTGACCCCTGATCGGAAGATTCCATCGAGTGTTCGACTTTAGCTCATTAATTCACATTCGTTGGATTGTACTAGTGTACCTTGGGATTCATTGACATTAATGGTGATTTCCCTCACACTTGTTAACGGTATACACTAATGACCGGTAATCAAGTGGTTTCTACCATGTTCGACTTCAACACCTGTAATCACATGGTTAGATTTGTACTATAGAGTGGTGGAGATGAAGACCCTGGATCTTTTCTAACAGATTCACGTTGCGTTGAAGTATATTCAGTTTGTACTGTTGCATAGATCCACATTGTATGTCTCATGGCTATATTCAAATTTGAGTCTTTAACACATAGATCCACAGTGTATTTTTGGTGGCTATGTTCAGATTTGAGTCATATCGGCATGGATCCACAGTGTATGTTTGGTGGCCATGACCTGTCTTACTTGACATAGATCTTTGCATTTTGGCATTTATGCTTTGAGTCATTTTTATTCCGAGTATGGGAATGCCTACCTCAATGATGATATATCATTGTACTATATTTCCTTGTTTGTTGGCAGGTTTTCGACCGACTGTTCCTTGTTCCCTACACACACTCGACAAAGTATTTCAGCTATCACTCTGTTCTAACTTCATACTTTGGGGGGCTCTTTGTTACACATTATTTTAGTCATCCCTATGACCGTTAATGATGTAAACCTATTTGTTTCCTTCAGAGGGGTAAGTGGTCCGAGTTCCTGAAGAAAGAAGGGAGAAGAACTTTTCCTGAGAAAAGAAGTTGCATTTTCCTTTGTAAAAACCTTATAAAAAGGAAGTTCGCAGGATGCTATATAGGCAGGGTGTGAGAATGCATGATTCTCGTAGGTTGCACCATAGCTGGGTTGCGAGAGGTTTGCAGGTTGCTCTATAGGCAGGGTGCGAGAATGCTTACACATGGGAAAAACAAGCGTTTTCTCGAATCTTCTAGAAGGAGAAACTTCCAT
>JASDQU010102679.1:133771-170860 GCA_032191745.1 Picea mariana
TCCAATAATAACATTTCGAGTTGATTTTGGGCTAGATACCCTGCCTTTGCACGTGGATCAGACTATCGACTATTCCCCCAGGCATCATTGTTGTTTTTGGTAACCTTAGTGGCCTATGTTCTTAGCAATTGTTAACACAAGGTGACTGTGGAGGGGCAAGTCTCCACGGTACCTGGAATCGACGTTGGCCAAACTCACTCGGGCTCCTTGGAGGGTATACCCACGATTATGTGTGGGAGTTTGCACCAAGGTGTAAGTCCGTTAAGTAGGTTGTCCACATAACTTTTCCACCCGTTCCATCCTATCCCCTTCTTGTCTCGACTTTGCGACGTTGGATTTCATCACCAACTAGTGACTTCAGAATGAAAAGGTTTGTTTGCATGGTTTGAACTCTAGATTTTATTAGTGACTGTTGTTGTTTTCTGTAGTTGGCCATAGAATTTCTTTCGTAAGATTTTCGCTCGATCACCATTGACCCTCCACGTCGCTCACGAAGAATGCAAGGACTACGCCTAGAAGATCTAGAAGGTTCTCAACCCTTTCCTACCAACTCACCGGCGGGCTCTCCTCAACAGAGTGAAGTCGAAGACATTGCCACTCAATGAGTGGAAAGAACCAACTCTTTAGAACAATTCGCCATTACAGATTCTCTGGAGGGCTTGCGATTTTCTCTCGACTCTGTGAGACGTATTGTTCGATGAATTCATCCAGAGAAATTGTTGTTGAGTCTTTTGGATTACCAACCGGACCTTTCACAGGCCCTGAAGGTCAGGATCCTTTTTGGACTACTGGCATTTTTAGATGGGATCTCTTTGGCTCAGGAGCAGGCGTTGATATCACTGTCATACCTGAGCTGCCCGAAACATATGATATAGACGTGATACCTTTTACTACTGCCTATTATTTCCATGGTTCAGACACTCAGCCAAACGACCATATCTTGACTATCCCCCTTCAAATGGCCCATTATACAATGGTCCCAGATACTATGAATATTCACACTGAGAGTACGGTGGCTAGACAATCTCCCATTGGCACACCTAGACCTACCCCGTCTCTTCCCCCCAGATATAATCTGTTAAATGCTTCTATCCCTATTCCTACTCAGGGTCCATCCTAAGCTTCTACAGTATTTCCCCTTCCCGAACACAATGTTGTTGCTGGTTTTATTTTGACACTCCCTCATGTCCCCTCCAGAGGCTCCTATCCACCTTTTCCTGGTGGATCTGGCCCTACTTATCAAATTCCTGTTGGTGGAAAACCCTCACCTGGAGCTCAAACCCACACTGGAACCTTACCCCCATATGGCGGTCAAATCCCATTTGGGACGCAACCCCCAGTTGGAGGATAACCCCCACCTACCCCACCCTCTGGACAGAACATACCTATGGCCTTGACCCAGTATTGGAACTATCTTACCCAAGGTAATCCCCAATCGACTGGAGGGAAACAACCTCTAGCTAGCTCTTTCATACCCCCTCGTACAAGCCAACCATACCCAGGTCCACCTAATCCCATCTGGGGTTTGAACATCCCTAACCAGTACAACCCTATGGGCCACATGTCTACAACCCAACAACCAAATCTCCCAAAATATTCTCATTATATGCAAACCGCTTATGGTCCTACTGGTATACCTATGGGACTTCCTCCCCAAAGTCACAAGTACCTTCATGTGAATAAACAATTACCCTTTCTCGCCACTCTGGACCTCCCTGATTTATCTAGGATCTTGAACAACCCTATCCTTCATTCTCCCCATTGGCCCGTTATACCAGCCAAGTTACCATCCGACATTCCCAAGTTTGATGGTAAACCGGGAGAGGATCTGAACAACCACATTATGACTTTTCACCTTTGGTGTTCATCCAACTCTTTGATGGACGAATCCATTAGGTTAAGACTCTTCCAACGAACCCTTACCGATTCGGCTGCAAAGTGGTATATAGAATTACCACGAGGCTTCTTCACTAACTTTAATACCCTCGCCATGGATTTTCTCAGCCGTTACCAACTGCCATCTGCTATGAAATGCGAATGGAGATATTAAGTTCCTTCAAGCAAAATAAGGCCACTCATATTTCCAATCACATCCATGAGTGGAGACGAAGATGACGTTTGATCAAACTCGATCTTCCCGATCAATTATTGGCAGAATGGTTCACTAAATCATCCGTGAATAAAATCTCCCACGATATTGCCATGGGTGGCGTTGTCACCAAAGAGCAGTCGATTAGTCGTGCTCAGTACCTTGATCTCGTTTATTCACAAATGGGTACTTTATATGACTTACTCCTTGACACTCCTCGTCCTTCTACCACAGCTACCTCAACAAGCCCAACAACCTCTCATGCTGCTGACGGTGTGATTGGCACTTTCCATGCTGACGCCAAATCTACGTCGGCCTCTCACACCAATACCAAATCTTCTGCTTCTAATGTACATAATGCTCCATCTCCCACTCCTTCCACCGGAAAAACTTCTGAGGTGAACTCTGTTCAATCCACTAAATCCAAAAAAGGAAGGGGTAGGAATAAGGAGGATAAAAATAACCCCCAATCCGATAAAACAAAAACACAACCTGCTGACGAGAAGGATAAGTGTAAACCGAAATATACATGTCTTATATGTGGTGATGATCACTACACGAAAGATTGTCCGAGACGAGCTGAAGTCACTAAATTCCTTCAAGGGGCCCTGAAGCCTCCTACACCTGCCGTCTTGTCCCAACCTTTCCCTTCTCAACAACAGGCCCAATTGATCATTCATGACCAACCTTCTACTTCTAATACTTCATACGTCCTAATGTGCATGGGTGATTCAAATAAGAACGACATTGTTGTCGCCACCCGGGCCAAAGATTATTCTCCCTCCAAGGAGAAAGTTGATGATACACCACAGCCATTCGTACAACTGACTCCCTTGACTTCACCTCCCAACAATCCTCTTCATCTTGAACGACCGAGCCTTGATACTATTCTTCTCCCTCCTCCCAAGGGCATTGTTTGAAAGTCTACCTTCAATCCTGATGCTCGTGCTGCTCAAAACTACATCATTGTAGAAGATCTTGCGCAAGCACCCTCTGCGAAGTCGTCCCTCGAAGTCCTCCAAAGTTGCCCCGTGCAACGGAGGGCTCTATTAAAGGCTATTGGTGGAATCGATCCCATGGATACAAACTTAATAATATTTGACCTGGAAGATCACATTCCAAGTCTCCCCCCTCAATTAGCATTTCAGATACAAGTTGTCGTTGAAACCAAAAATATCTGTAGAACGGTTATTGACGAGGGAGCCTCGACATGCGTCATGTCTATCACTTGTTGGAGAGCCATTGGTTCTCCTTCCCTTACTGAATCACACAACACCCTTAAGGCCTTTAATGGCTCCAGTTTTAAGCCATACGGTGTCCTCCCTTCATTGCCCATTACCTTGGAAGGCAAAACGATCAATGCCGAAGTTGAGGTATTTGATGCACCTCTCGATTATAACCTCTTGCTTGGTCGTAGTTGGATTGATTCCATGCGTGCGGTTGTGTCCACACTTTTCTACGTGTTATGTTTCCCACACCAAGGAAAAGTGGTCACTGTTGACCAACTGGCCTTTTTCAATTCTGACTCCCATACCAACAACGTACCTTTCATTTCAAAGACACCTCCTGGGTATGAGAATGTTGGTGTGGGTCTTCTTAAATATTCCTCTTTGATGGGTACTTTCCCCATTCTACCACCCAATGTTCCACATCCATTTGTCACCTCTATCAACATGATTTCTACCTCTGTTCGAGAAACCCCTGCATCTTATGACTTGTGGATAGTACCCAACCCTGGTGATCATCTTCACTATGGTGACCAAATGCCTTTGACTCCGGTCAAATCCGTTTATCAAGCCATTCAATCGACAACCCCTTCTACCCCCTCTCTTGGTGATTTATCTCTGGATCCATTCTATGTCATTTTTCCTACAGACGAGATGATTATGTCTGTTATGTCCATGGAAGATATCCCTTGGGACGATGAACATCATTGTTCCATTCTCTTCCTGGAACAGCACACCATTGAGAGTTACCAACGGATCTCGACTCCGTCGACTGTTGTCGTCATTTCTACCGTTCCCGAGTCTACACATGATATGTTCTACAAAGGGAACTTAAGTAATATCTCACCCACCATCCCCCTCGACATATCCATTAAACCTGGAGTTGTCGAAAATGTGCATATTAGAGCTTTGTGTTCCCACGATGAAGTTGTCACCTACAAGTCTCTTTTTCAAGAATTTCGTGACGTCTTCGCTTGGAGCTATCAAGAAATGTTGGGTATTGACCCCGACATTGTTGTACACGAAATTAAGACATACCCAGGCGCTAAACCTGTCCGGCATCGACTTCGTCCGGTCCACCCGCGTAAAGCAGCTGTTATCAAGCTTGAAGTTGAGAAACTTCTTAAAGCTAGCTTTATTTACCCCATGGCTCTAACTGACTGGGTTTCCAATCTTGTTCTGGTTAACAAGAAACAAGGTACGATCCGCATGTGCGTTGATTATAGGGATATTAATAAAGCTTGTCCTAAAGACAACTTTCTGACCCCCTTCGTTGACTAGATTGTCGACGATTGTGCTGGGAGTGAAATCTTCTCTTTGATGGATGGTTTCTCCAGATATTATCAAATCAATATCGTACCCACCGACCAACACAAGACCGATTTTATTTGTCCTTGGGGCACTTTTGCCTATCGGAAACTACCCTTTGGTTTAAAGAATGCCGGCACGACTTTTCAACGTGCTATGTCTTATGCCTTCCATGATATAAATCACATTGTGCAACCATATCTCGATGACCTACCGACTCATTCCATGTGCCGTGTAGATCATCCAACACACCTCCGAGCCATTTTCCTTCAATGTCGGTTTTACCGTATACGCTTAAACCCACACAAATGTGTTTTTTGTGTAGAATCTGACCGACTTCTAGGCTTTATTGTTTCATGTCAAGGGATCAGGGTAGATCCTTTGAAGTTCGAGGTGATTCTTAATCTCCCTCATCCTTCCTCACTTCACCAGCTACAAAGTTTGCAAGGGAAGGCAAAATTTCTACGTCGTTTCATCCCAAACTACACTGAGTTAACCCTCGAATATACTCGACTACTCAAGAAAGGTTCTGAGTTTATATGCGACACCACTACCAACAAAGCTTTCGAAGCTTTGAAACTGACTTTAACCCGTACCCCACTACTTTTCCCACCCAATTATAGTCGATATTATTCCCTTTATCCTGCAGTCTCGGACTCTACCATTGCTATGGTTCTAGTCCAAGAGGATGATTCTCATGACGAACATGTCATTTATTATTTGAGTCAGAGTCTCACGACTACCGAAACTGAGTATTTACATGTTGAAAAACTGGCCTTGGTAGCCATCCAAGCTGTCCAACGTTTCCGGCACTATATCCTTTTATGCAAGACTACTGTGATTTTCAACTGCAACCCTATGCAACACATTCTTACACGCCAATTACTAGGGGGAAACTACTCCAAATGGATCGTAATACTCCAGAAGTTTGACTTACAATTTGAATGCGCTAAGTCCAAGAAATCCTTGTTGTTTGCTGAATTGATATGTGACCTTCCCTGTTCTGAGACATAAAATGTAGCAAAGGATTCATTACCCTATGAATCCCTTTTTTTGATCAGTTCCGATGACCTTTGGTATGGGAATATCATTATATATCTCCAGAATTAGACTTTCCGGCCCGATTTGTCTAGAACTGACCATCGTCGAATATGTTACCAAGCCCGTCAGTATATTATCCTCGGTAATGCTCTTTATCATCATGGGATTGACTCCGTTTTTTGACGATGCCTCACCTTTGACGAAGTCGAGAAAGCCTTGAATTACTGCCATTCTAGAGCATGTGGTGGTCACATGTCTGGGTGTGCTACTACCCAAAAGATCTTACGAGATGGGTATTTTTGGCCTTCTTTATTCAAAGATTGTATTATCGCTGTCCAAAAATGCCATGCTTGCCAAACATACAACAACAAATTACGATCACACCCTGCTCCTCTACACCCTGTAGTCTTCATTGGAAACTTTGGGAAATGGGGTATCGATTTCATGACATGTCACCCTCACTCGGACGGGGGGCATGGATACATTATTGTAGCCATAGATTATTTTACGAAATGGGCCGAGGCGATGCCTACATTCGACAATACGGGAAATACTGCAGCACTATTCATATTCAATCATATCATAGATTTGTTTGGTGTTCCCCAAGCTATCATTACTGATCAGGGTAGCCACTTTAGAAACTTCATGATGTCCAAACTCACCGAAAAATTGGGTCTTCGCCATGAAAACTCAACACCTTATTACCCACAGGCCAATGGCTAGGTTGAAACAATAAACAAAGTCCTCATTAACATGCTTCGACACATGATAGGGATTCACAAAACTAGTTGGCACACGATGTTGTTTTCAACATTGTGGGCTTACTAGACATCCGAGTTTACACATTTCCATCTCTAAAGCTAGCCGTTGAACTTCTCCCAAACACTTCTACTGAAGAAGAATGTCTGTTGTATCTTATGCAACTAGACGAAACCCGTCATGATGCCACCCTAGTTATAGAAACCTAGAAGAAACACATCAAAGCCCAATATGACAAACATGTCAAACCACGCGTTTTCTTTGAAGGTGATCTAGTTCTCCTTTATGAACAATATCGGGATTTGCTAGGAGCCAAAAAATTTGAGGCTATGTGGCGAGGTCCTTATATTGTCAGATGAGTGTTGGAGAAAGGAGCCTACGAGTTAGTGGACTACGATTGTGTCCCTTTGAGTGAACCTAGAAATGAGCTTTACTTAAAGAATTACTATGCTTAGGTCATATGTGCATGAGTGATTGTATTTTATTGTATCATACTTTTGTGTGTTACTTTAGTTTGATTTTTCGTTATTTGGTTTCTACCCTCGACCGCTTACCTTGCGTTGTTCTTGGTTTTCAGATGTCGGAGTCTTCGCTACCCCACATTGGCTTCGCCGATGGTTCTAGTCGTAGTACTCAGAACCTTGCTTCTGTTGCATGGGAACTTTATGCACCTACCAACGAACTTATCAGTTTACGAGGTGTTTGCCTCGGTTGTGATACCAATAATACTGCAGAATATAGCGCTGTCATTGAATTGTTGACTAATGCTATTTTGCTTGGTATCTGCCACCTGGTTATACGAATTGATTCGTAGCTAGTAGTGCTATAGTTAAGTAATGTCTATGTTATCCGAAGTCCTACTTTATTGTGGGTATATCTACGAATTCGCCTCTTGGAACGTTATTTTGATTATATCAAATATCAACACATTCCTAGATGTTTAAATACATTGACTGATGCTTTAGGTAATTATGTGTTAGATAGACATCTGAGACATTTATAAAACCAATCACACATCACATGTATTATACGAAACAAAATAAGCCGGTAGAAGCCACATATATATATATATATATAACGATCAAAAGTTTTACAAAATTTTTTTGTCCAAAGACCAAAATATCAAAATATATGAAGCCCATGGCTTCTACAAATTAGCATCATGGATGACGCTCACGGTAACATACAACTGCTCAGGATACCCTATGGAGAAATTGACTAAGAGACTCAGACACACCCACAGTATGGCGCTGATAGGGTCTTGGGATCTCCCTAATAGAGATGTCTGGGACATCTGCAGTCAGTTCCTCTAAGTTCTGTTCAATTGCCTCATAGTCCTCAGCATCCCATCCTACCACTGGAGTCACTTACCCTCGTCTTTGAATGGAAGATGTTCCTGGAGGTCGATACGATCCCACATCTGTGTCGTCAAAACAAATTTTTGATTAGTCCTTGGATCGAAAACATAAAAATATTTTATATAATAAAATTTACAAAAACATTAAAAAAAACAAAATGTGTACTTCTTACCTAAGTCACCCCACTGAGCATCCTCAGGCAAAACCAAATACAGTTTTCCTCGGAAATTCAAGCCGATATATGCATAGTCATCGATCATCATCATCTGGGGCCTCAACCAATCAAAAAATGAATCGTTATATTTGATTATAGGGCCTGCTACCTGCCGAGCCATGAGGTTAAACCACATCATCATCCTCGGATCCTGTGGGGCTGGTAAACCGCAATATACCCGTAGATGCAGTAGTGGGACCCTCTCAAGGAAGAAAGACACCAAAATTGACCCGTACCCAAATTGTTTCAGGTTACCCCTTCTGCACTTTGTCATTTGCCTCTTCATGCTACAAAGAATTGCGTCCGACCAGTTGAAAACCCGAGGTTCTGTGCACTCTATTGCATACTGGAAATAGCTCTGGAGAGCCATGTGTGGAGCTGCGCTCCTAGCCATGCATGAAATGGTGAACAAGATAGTCCGTAGGGTCAGATCTTGGACACCCCAGATGGCGACTTTACCCTTGCTTCTCTCCACCTCAGGAACACAATATTGGCAAACATACTCGCTCATAGGAAGTCCACCACCTCTACCTCTGGTCAGAGTTGCATGGGATCAATGTCATGACAACCCCGTCAGAAAAGAGATATCCTCGATATCTAGTGTAAGCGTGTGGACCCCTACATGAAATATCTATTGATCCACATCCCACATGTTGACCAAGTACTCTAACAACCTGAGTTGGGCTCTCATGCCCTGGATCCTGAAAAATTTTAAGATCCCACATTGCCGGAGGGCAACAACTATACCCGGATCATTTTTGGCAATGGAATCATCCTCCTCATGTTCTCTTTCCCTCCATTCCAAAACCGTGATGATCAATCCTGCAATGGAGCCATGAGAAGGAAGTTAACAACTCAATTTAACTTCTTGAGTAAATTTTTATTGAGCAAAAACATACACTAAAATCCGATTTTCGGCCCTCACAGGTGAAGCTTTCACATAGTGCGAGATTCTCGCAGGTGTACTGAAGCCTACCTGCGAAAACCTTAGGTTCTCGCAGGTCCCGAATGGCCCACCTACGAGAATGCCTGAGCACACTTACCGGCCCCAAAATGGACTCAAACACTAAAATTTGCCAATAAAAATCAAATTTAATCCATGAAAAAGTTGAAGAATTAGGAGATTACCTCGTTGGCCGAAACCATTTGTTGAATGACTGCTTGTACTTCCTGCAATCGACCAAAGAAATTTGGGAAAAAAGAGGTGTGTTGTCCAAGTTTTTGACAAAGTAACAATGAAATGGTAAAAAGGGCTTTTCATCCATCTTTATTCACTTTTTTACTATTTTTCATTGATTTTTTATATTATTTTTATTATTTTGCCTAAAAACCTATTACCCTAATGGCTTTGTGAGTATGTTTTTTTCGCAAATAGATGACCTAGAAGCCCGAACGACGGTGTACGAGCATTTTTTCTTTTTATCTGTCACATGTACAAATACCTTTTTAGGGTTTTGTAGGAAAAAACTCGAGCTCAGTTTTCGTTCGTTCTCGYGCTCGAAAATACATGAGAACACAACCGAGTATACTTTTGTCATCTTTTTGTGATCRTCATGGTAACACAAAAACAAMGAAAATAAGGGAGTATCCTTTAAGCTCTTTTCACACTCCATAAAAACGAAAAGATTGCCGAGCGATCTTATTCTTTTCACGCTCATAAAAGTATTTGAAGAAAYAGTTCGATGAGCGATAGTTTATCATTTTTTCGGTCTTGTCAAACTAATTTACGAAAAAAGAACTRGGAGAGTTCTCTTTAAGTGTTTTTCAGACTCTCAAAACATGAAAAACTCCCGAGTTTTCTATATTTGGACTCATTAAACAAACATCGAAAGACCTTTATGGGATCGAACCACTCCTTCCTAGGGTTTTCTAAACATACTCCGAGGGACTCRTATGAAAGATGAGMTTACATCAACAAGGATATGTCACCCTCCTCAAGCTTGCGTAAAAATAAAAAGGTACTCGCCATAAATGGTGGGGGAAATTTTGGGAAAGGAATGTGCTTTGGTATTTGTATTAGTGGCAATAAGTGTCRCTCTTGAACATGACACCCCCTATTCATCATTTGAATCCGGGTTGGGAAATCCATTTGTCTCTCGTCTGACTTGCTACAAGGTCATATCTTGGGTCATCTTTGAGTCAATGCTGCCAAGACCATTGTCATGTCGTTCATATGTTCAAGAGAAGTCCAAACAAGCCCTCCATTGAGTCGGCCATCTGTAGTTGTCAATTCTTACCATGTCGGCCTTCCCTGTGTCTGTTTCAAATCATATTTATACTTTGACTTACCATAAAATCTGTTACTTATTTCGTGTCATTGATGGGGGATACATCAAGGCCCTCCAGTGACAAGTCTTTTTCTATCAACTCCAACTCATTATCCGGGAATAAGACTTAGAAATCATTTAGTACCTTAGAACCTGCATGCCTTAATGGCAGGTGTCTTTGCTTTCGACAGTGGATTCACATCATTGGTCTCTGATCAAGAGATTCCGTCGAGTGTTCAACTTCAACTCATTTATTCACATTCGTTCGGATTGTACTTAGGTACCTTGGGAGTCATTAACATCAATGGTGATTTCGCTCGCACTTGTTAATAGTTTTCATCAATGAACAATAATCAAGTGGTTTCTACCATGTTCAACATCGACACCTGTAATCACATGGTTCGATTCATACTTTCAGACGACAGGATTGAAGACCCTAGGTCTCATATTTTTTGGTCTAGGTTGCAATGGAGTATTTATGATTTGTATTGACACATAGATCCACTTTGTATGTTTCATGGCTATGTCCTAATTTGAGTCTTCTAACACATAGATCCACAGTGTATTCCTGGTGGCTATGTAGCATTTTGATGACATGGATCCATGGTGTATGATTGGTGGCCATGGCCTACATTTGTGATTTCATTCATTTGTAGTCTAAGCATGGGAATGCCTACCTCAGAACTGGTATTATTTTCTACAGATGCTTGATTGTTTGCAGGTTTCCAATTAGCTGCGATCCTTGTTTCTGACACACACACGCATTTTACAAAGTATTTCGGCTGTCACAAGTTCCAACCTCATACTTTGGGGGGCATTCTGTTACACATTGTTTTGGTCACTCTGGTGATGTCTCTATAGTTATGTATTCATGCTCTCATAATGAACTTTTACCTGAGAAAAGTGACTATTGTCTTCTTCTACAAAACATATTTTTAAGATGAGTTCACAGGCTGCATATATTGTAGGGTGCGAAAACCCTGATTCTCACAGGCTACTCTATACTTGGATTGCGAGGGGTTCGCAGTTTCTCTATAGGCAGGGTGCGAACCTGCTTCAAAGCTGAAAAGGAAGAAGAGGTTACGAAGATGATAGAAGAGGATATTCTAGAAAATGAGTTGGCATTCACATGGTTGGCATCCTACTGACTTCTCAGATTTAGTGGGATCATCCTCATCCCTTTAACCATCTCTCCTTCTCCTATATAATGAAAGGTTTCTCAAGGAAGAGGTTAAGCAAGATTGAATAGAGAATTGATGAAAGAATAGGTTCAGAATTGTGTGAGGAATCCTGTTTGAATTGATGCTTGAGGCCTCCATTTGTCCATCAAGCCATAATGGATCTTCTTCATGCAAGTGTGGAGAAAGTGTGTGTGTTGGAATGAAGGACCGCCGAAAGGAAGCTTGTGACATCAAGGCAATCTGGTTGTATCTTCTACTTTCATTTAATATAATACAGTGGCATGTCCCTTTCCAATAAAATCACTCTTATTTTGTTACATGACTCCTTGATCACGTGTTTAGGTCTTCATTGAATGTATTATTGTTGCTTTCACTTTGGTCGATTTGTGTCATTGTAGATCTGATATCACAAGGCTACCGAAGTGAAGTAGGGACAACAAAGACATAAGGAAGCGATATCTAAAGGTATGTCACTTATTCCTTCTTCGATGACAAATTCAATGATTGTAACTTAGGGAAAACATCATGTCCTGTCCTGTTTTGTTCTAGATCTAGGTGGATCTAGGGAGATCTATTAGTGTCCACATATATCGATTTATCCTATAACAAGTGATCAATCGGATCATGGTCTTGAGTATGCAAGGACCTGATCCACAAGAGTTTTACACAGGAAAAGCCATGGATTGCGCTCTAGCATAGAAGATCAAGGACACTTATGGCGATGTCAAGAAGGGAATGCGAGGCTACAAGGTAGCTTCTATCCAGAGTGGTGTAGTGCGCCTTGCCTGTCAGTTGACTGTAGGGAAGTTAGTAAGAAAGAACCGACCTACCCAAGTCACCGGTTTTGTAGTCGACCTCGCATGGAATTTTGCGGAAGGCCTTCAGATGAACTGGGTGAAGTACCTGGTTTACCAGTTAGAAGTCGACTACAGAGAAGCACCAGATCAAGGCTATGCATTTCATTTCAGCTGGCTATTGATCCTTATAGCCTTTATTGCTTGTGAGATGCCAAAAGGTGTGACCTTCCCGGACATTGATCCATTTGAACCGCTAGCCGCGAAGTTCAGTACACTGTGGTATTCAAGCGATATGAATAAACAGTGGTAGTCAAATGTTGTTTTTCATACCTACTACAATCAACTGAAGATAGACATACAGTCTGAGCCTCACATGACTTCGAACACTCTACACCGGTTCAAGCCTTTGATGAAGTTCATCGTAGATCGACATTTTATTTATATCACAACACGCGCCAATGAACACAAGCAACAATTTCAATCCTACTATAAGCTGATGGAGGAGGACTTGGAGGATATCACTAAGGAATGGTCAGCGAACCTCCTTATTCCAGTGGACCCTACAGAGATATCTAACATTGACAGCCCAAAAACAACGTAGGATACACCCAGACCTAGCATACCGAAGAGGTCCAAGAATTAGATAGTGCATCTGTGAAGACTGCTTCCATATCACCAGAGCAAGGAGGTGATGGAGAAGAGTTAGATGAAAAAGAAGTCAAGTAGAAGAAAGGAGACGAGGTTGATACTCTGAAGAAGAGGAAAGTTTCACCTCAGAAACCTTCCTCTCAGAATAAATCAAAGGTCACCATGACCAAGATGCAGACTGTTCTCACCTCCGATGAATTCAACTTCCTCATAGAAACCCTACAAGATGCTTCACTTGAAATAGAAGAGAAATAAGAAGCAAAGTAAGAGGAGATGTATGATCAAATTGAGACTAAACTCCGAGGGGTACAACAAGACCAATAGTCTAGCCGCGTAGTCTCCACTGTGTTGGGAGAACCAGAATTGGGAGATGAGCCAACTCAACTCCACCGCCTAGCCGATACAGTTGAAGCTCACCTTCGAAAAGCACATGAAGAAATAGAGCAAGCCACCCAGGATTTGACACAAGTACAAGGAGTACTTGTAGAACAACGTAGTGCTGTAGAACAGGAAAAGCTTTCTCTCCAAGTGAAGTTTGATGAAGAAAAAGCACAACTACAACAAGGAAAGGAATAGTTTCTCGCAGAGCAACTCGAAGCAAAAGAAGCGGTCAACAAAGAACTTCTCTCTGTGACAGTCTTAGAAATCAAGGCAGAAGACTGAGTTACACAGTAGGTGAACCAGCTCGTAGAAGCCATCTAGTAGCTACAACAACGCATAGCAGATTTGGAGCTACGTACTGTACCTGAGACCCCACAAGATGTAAGAGACCAAAGAGAAGCAACCACCCGGAGTGCAGTTGAAAGGATAAAGGATCTTACTCTGGAATGTAAGCAACTCACTGATCACAGTGCCCAGACCTATCAACAACTCATGAAGAACCCATAATTGAAGGTACTGGAGTCGTAGCTCCAAGAGACAAAGTATCAAGCCGAAAAGATACAGGCACAACTGAAGTCCCTGTCAGTTGTGGACAGAATGAAGCGATCCCAAGAGCAGCGGACCGCCCAACAACAGATCCACACTATCCAGAGAAGAGTTATGGAGGTAACTCAGAAAATCCAACCTGTACAAGACAAGGCTTGCCAATTGTTTACAGAGGTAGAAGGCCAAGGAGTAGAACTAGTGCAAGTTGTTAATGCAGTTGAACAACGTTTGGAGGGACCTATCAATGATGCAGTCATCCAAGAGTTCACTGAATAGGAGGTCATAGCACAACAACAAGTCGAAGCAGCTTGAGCCAAGATTGAGGCATTCGAAGTAGAACTAGTCAGACCAGAGTGACTTGGGATGAGTCACAGGTAAGTTTTGGGGGCCTGTTGGCCCTTGACAAAGTTTTGGGAGATCCTTGGTCAAGTTTGACCTATTTTGGGACTTTGACAGCCTCTCGAAGATGAAGCAAAGATCGTGGGATCTCGGCCCCTTTTTTGGGTTCTTTTTGAGATTTGGGATTATGTAACGGGTATGGGATGTCAACCCATGGGTTTAGCCATGTTTAGGCCTATTTTGTAAATATAAATAAGTAGCTAGGTGACATAAGTAGCGGGCCGATAAGCTAAGTGCTAAGTGTGAGTATGGTTTGTAGATGCTCTGTGCATATTGTGAGAAACTCGTAGAGCTAAGTGCAAGTGGTTGTAACAGACTGTGAAAGGCTTTGTGCTAGACCTAGCTTGGGGAAGGAGGATCTGGCGAGGTGCGCGTAGATCTCCTGTCCTACGCGGAGTAGGTTTTTTGTGGCTCTATGCATGTAGATGACTGATTGAATCTAATAAAGAAGAAGAATTGGTAGACATAGCCCCAGGGTGGGGGTGAACCACGTAAATACTGTGTTATTCTGCTCTATGTGATGTTCTGATGTGTTTATGTCTTTACTTGATAAGTGATTTGATATAGATAGATAGATATGTTTGTGCTTTGTGCTTATGATGACCCTGGATGCTTGAACTGACCTATGTGAACTTGCCGAGTACTCGAATCTGCTAGATCTAATCTATTTCTTTATGCTAAGTGCTTAGATACATTAGATTTGGGTGAATGCTACGATGCTCCATTTTCTCTGCGAAGTAAATATTGGTTAAATAATGATGAACTGATGGTAATAAGTGCTCTATTAAGCATTATAATCACAGATCTGTGTCCCAGCTAAGGTTGCAGACACCTGAGTCTTGCAACCACCCCTTCCTCTACCTCAGGTGAGACTTCATTTGATTCGCAGGTGTTTCCAAAAGGGCTATTAGTTAGGGTTTTGCTGGTACGCTATTGTAGTGTTGAACCCTGGGTCTACCCCTGTGCCAACATGATGTCAGAGGAAATAATCATGGAGAATTTCAAAGAGTGCAGACCAACTATTGAGAATGCATGTGCAACTCTCTCTAGATCTCAAATGAAATTGAAAAGAAATGGGGATTTGTTGAGACAGATGAAGAATTTGAAAAGAAAATCTTGTCATTGAAAAGGATAAATAGGGCCTTACAACTGTAGGTTACTTTGAACAAAGAAGCTACGGGAAAATTGGATGATCCCGCTCTCTGCAGCCAACTGGATTCGTGCACACAACCACTGCATGAAGATCCACCACCTGAAATCACTGCACAGATTTCACAGCCAACAATTGTGCAACAAAATCCAAAATCTACTGCGCAATGATGACAATGTTGTCCAACAACACACATAATATTCCATCACAACCGTATGGTTGTGATTTGCCTAAATATTTATGATTGTAAACAACATCCCGGATAGTTTGTGATTGCTAGATCGTCTGTCCTATTTTTGAGAATTTTTGTAAAGGTTGTTATTCTTTTTGAAAACAACCAAATCCACAACTTTATCAATTATTAGGTTGATTCCTAACAGCTTATTATAGTTTCTCTCTCTCTCTAATATGGACTATTTTGATGTAAACAAGGGCGTGAACAAAAGTATAGATATTTTGATCCTCTGTGTAATTTACTGAATTTGAAGAAATACAAATGCAGAAGTGTCGAGTTCCTTAAGAAAAAGATTCTAATGGTGATGATATGAAGTTTGTACCTCTCTTTGTATGTATTTCCTGTATATTCATATTCACTTGCACTTCTCTTCTGTTTAAATTGGTAATTTTTAAAGTCTAGAATTCATCTAAGTGGTGCTCTAGACTGAACCGATTTAATTTTTGTTTGTCTTCTTAGCTAAGATCAGAATTCATCCAATGCAGTGCTCTGATTTTGTTGTGTGTTTCTTTTCTTCTTTCACCCTTCATAATCAAATTAAATAATGAAGTTCATCACCTTGTTTATCCTTTACTCCTCTTTTCTCAACAGACCTGTTAAAAATCTACCTTGAAATTTAAAATCTAGCCATCAAAAAAATAAAACTGTCTATCAGAGATAAAGTCCTAGAGAGATACCTCTCTAGATTGGAAAGGCTAGTTTCTAGTCTTAAAGTTGGTTTGTAGGTTACCTTTGTAGATTGTTTTTTCAGCCCAACAATTTATTCAACGTTAACACCATCATGGCCAGAATTGTAGGTTAACGATTACCTAGTTGGGTGTTCCATGATGTTGTGAGGGAAGACTAACACAATCACTCATGTATATTTCTAAGGGGCACACAATAAGGTAGAATCCTTATTCCTTAGAATCCCTTAGTCTCTCACAAGGTTGATTGAATGGAGTTTTTACTCCAATGGGTTGGACAAAGTTCTAAAAACAAGTCAACGCGAGTGGCACCCTTGGAGCATGAGATGCATCTTGAAGGCACATTGCACAATTGAAACCTGAGTCAATAAACATAGGTGGCCTAGAAAAAACTGGCATGATTAGACCTTGTTGAATTAAAATAATTAATTAAACAATAGAGTATTAATTTTTAAATCCCACCATAAATTTTAAAATAAATGGACTAATTAAATTGTGACATGAGTAAATATTTGAAGGAAATAAAATGTTAGGAAATAGTAAGTAAATACCCAAGGAAGTGATAAAATACACAAGGGTGCATGGAATTACTAAAAACAAATCCTTATTTAGAAATAATTACAAGTTGAGAGAATGGGTTGTGCATAGAATATAATTTGAGTCAACCAACCCTATCCTAACTAAGAAGACTCCTAATCCAACCCTAACTAAAACCTAGTTAGGAGACAACCTTTAATTAAGGGTATTTGGGGAAACTAAGAGACAACTAAGAAGAAATTGAGGAACACATGGGGAATTGTGAGGAAAGGTTTTAAATAAAAATAAAAGAGAAATTACTTGTGCAACCTGGGGATAATGTGACGCATGTAGTGGATGAATAATCCTTGAACTAAATTTCTAAAAATTAATGAATTATGCATGAGGGACAGATGTACGTGAGGGAGAATTCTATAAAGAAAGGGACGTAGAATGGAAAGGGACCAGTCCCTGGGGAAGGAACTGTTATGCTGCCAAATTTTAGATTGAATGTGTTTTTACTTGTGAGAGTTGGGACTCCAAGCTTGTGAAAAGAGTGGAAGCTCTTCCTTGTGAGGCAAGCTTGGAAGCTATTGTGTTTTGGTTTTTGTGTGCTTGGCCCCTTTGCGGCTTGGGGGGATAAGGGGGAAGACGAGTACCCCTAGCTTTGGCTAGGATGTACCAGTGAAGTCTCTGTGATTAGAAAGCGAAGGAAAGGAAGGAGCACAAGGTCTAGAAGGACATCTTCAACACACATGTTTCATCGATTTCTGGTATTTATAAGCTAATTTTGTTTATATTACGAGAGTATTAGTACATTAGATGGATAGAGTCATTGTAGAATCATTTAAAGGTATAAATGTCAAGTGTTATGTTTGCTGACAAACAAATAATAGGCACAATGTTATATTTTAGATCTTCACTGTAAATTTCAAACATTTTCAGAATTTTGTATACTAGTCTGATCCTCCCTGTTTAAGTAAAAAATTTATATTTTATATAGCTTATGTTTAAGTCTGTATTTTCATCCTTAACTGAATATGTTTGATCAGAGTTTTAAGGGGTCTATGTTAGGACATTATCAATATATTTCTCGCTGTACATTTGAGGTTTAGTTCCGATTTGTATCGTAAGTCCTTGTTGAATTTCATTAAAAATACAAATCAATTCTATTGATGGGTTCACTTCCGAGAGGCGTACTGGATCCAAACTTGTACCATAACTTCCTGTAAAGTTTATGATAAATAAATTCTATCAAATGGTGTATTTTTGTGAAATTATTAAGCCCTGGTTTATTGTTTTATCTCAGATTAGATTTTGTTTTACCCGAAGTCTCTAGGGGCGTGGAGTTCCATAAACATTTTGTTACTTAAATATATTTACTTCGGGATTCGTGGGATGCCCATTCTTGTGTTTTTGAGAAAATTTTTACTTACTTCCAATCTAGGTGTTATCCCTTCTTCCTAAACCAAGTTATGCATGTGACAGGGAGCCAGAACCTGGTGCTAGTCCTAAGGGGTGCTATTCGAAGCTCCAAAACTCTGGCGTTCTAGAGGTTTCTTCAACTCAACTCTCCTTTTCTCCCGAATTTATAACTGGCCGAATTCGGTCATAGTTGAGCTGAATGACAGTTGTAGGTTACCCTACCCTACCACCTTCCTTCGTAAATTTTTACATAAAATCTAATGGCTGGCGGTGATTTTCCTCTTACGAGTTCTACGATGGAGATCCACTACATAACATTTGGAATTCATGGTTTTTCGCTTGTACAACTTGAAACTGTCCCAACCGAGTAATTGAACCACCCCAGATCTCAGAGATTTGACGATTTACACTTTACTTGAGCTAATGGTTGTAGTCCACTCCGGAGTTCGAAAATCCGGGGATCTTTTTTTACTCAACAACCCATTTCCTCTATAGCGTCGAATTTCCAGCCCTCTGAAGGACTTAGACTTAAAGATCTAACAGTCCTTGTTGTTCGCCAGATCTACAGATATCCTTTACTCCGGAAGTTCAGAACTTAGGGGTCTTCATAACCCTTAACCTTTACCTCTTAACTCAATTGCATAACCAAATCCTGTTTAACTTGGAGATCAACGGTCCGTTTACCTTGCTTTGATCTACGGATAGAAGTGGTTTCAGAGATCCGACACTTCAAAGAAATAGGTTTAATTTGGGTTCAAATATCCCAGAGTGACAACCTTCCAGATTGATGTGACATCCATGTTGTCAGTTCTATGACATGTCACAAAATTAGAGTGACACGTGTCACATGATTTAACACATATGATGTAACCCAAGGTACTCAAAATGAGTGCCACGTGTCACTTGGAATCAGTTGACAAGTGTCATTTGACATGTCAGAAGACAAGAGCTCTGAGAAGGGGCTCTAACACTTTGATACTTCGAGACTCAGGGCATCAAAGGATTTATCTTTGCAACTTTGGCTTTCCTTTTAACTAACGAAGCCAAACCCTCAGATTTGACGGTCCTTGATTGTCCGATGGCAGTGGTCAGGATTAACTTCAGACTTTGTGAGTCAAGGACCTTTCCAACCTTCACAACTTCAACACACCTCCCCAATGGCCAAAATATGAATACTCAGATGAATACTTAGATCTACAAACACGTGTACCCAACATTCAATAGTACTGATGTACTCCGGACTCCGGGACTCTACGAGTCCCTTATCCTTAACCCCATGACTCTTTCTGAATTACCAAACCCCCGAATATGAAGGCTTGTAGATCCAACGACCCTTATTCAATCGACATATCTACGACTATTCTCCACTTCGAGACTTCAGAGAGTCAAGGTTTCCTTCACTCTTTACCTTTATGAACCTTTTAGGCCAATTAGCCGAACCCTTGGGGATCCAACGACTAGTATTCCTTCACCGATCTATGATGTATATCATCTTGTAACTTCGAGCTCCAGGGCTCTCTTAAAACAAGTGACTAGGATCCACCGAAGTGGAAAAGCTCGAAGGTCTTAAGGCTTTTAACAAGTCTACATCTTTTGTCTGATCGGACGGTCATGGGGATTCTGATTTCCTCATAATCAAATCCTGTCCAGTGATTCCCTTCGAAGGGATATCAACCTCTGGTTCCTTGTTGAACCCTGTACACTTTGTCCCCCTTGAGCTTTGCCTTTATTTGAACTCCAACGCTCTTACTGTATCCCTCATGAGCTTTAAATTCTAATTGTTGAGTTCGTATTTTGCGCCTCCCCTGTGTTTGTTCGCACTGTCTCTTCTGAGATTTGTAGTTCCGAATGTTAGAGACCTCTGCCCGACTTGAGAGGATCTTTGCACATACTGAGAACCATTTCTTCTAAACTTGGGATTTCAAGGAGCCGGTCCACGCACTTCTAGAGTTGACTCTAGAAGTGTGGCACCTTGGTACATGAGGAGAAGCGTCAGGCTTCATACAAAACTTAAACTCTTTCTTAGAATCAACTCTCTCCCAATTACATGTTATTTCTTCATTGTATCTAAGTGATTTAGAACTGTCATAAATGGTATATTGTCGATTAAAAGGGTTCTATTTTATTGTTTAAGGTTATTGTCTTGATGTTTATGGAATTTCTTTCTATCCTTAAATGAGTAAGGTGATAAATTATTGAATTAGTATGCAATGATGCTATGATGAGGTAACCATGTTAGCAGATATTCTCTGTTTTCAGAAAGCTAGTTAAGAACATTGTAATTTATATTTAAAGTGTGGAATGAATTGAAATTATGGGAATTAGAAACTTCCTTGTTCCTTAGAACAATCGCCAGTCTTGAGACTTTAAATGGTCAAGATCAATCATACGAATCCTATAATTGAGCGTTGATTATGTTTCTTGGAAGTCCTAACCTTGCAGGATAGGTTGGGTGGGTAGTTGTATTTTATTTTACGTGAAGTGACAGATTCCTTCATGCTTTAAGCAATATCTAAATCTAGTTTTGCAAATGGATTGAAAGGAATAGAATTTGTATTACTGATGTATGTTACTATAATGTTTCTCATGTTCTAATGATGCTTATTAATGTTTCAAAAAAAATAAATCATATTGTTTCTCAAATACTTAGATGTCGTAACAAGAGGGGATGTTACACTTCCCTACACTTCAAGGGGAAACTCTAGCAATCAACATGTGTAATGAGGGATTTCTTTTACTGAGGTAACATGGGTATCATCTATTTTTCTTACTTGCATAGTTCTTAGACTTGTTTGTTGCATTATTGTGTGTCTCTGTTGTCATATATACTTGTGAATATTGGGAAACTTGTTGGATTTTTATAAGTGGAATTTTATAGGAGGAATTTTACAAACTTAGGTGTGCCAAGGAGGCCCAACCCTCTCTATTTTTGTTGTTTCATTTTTTCTCACTTCTCTTTTAAAAATCCAAGAGAATTGTTAGTAAGATCAAACATCGTTAGAGGTTCATACGTGCCTAGGAAGTCAATTCACCATTTTCTTTTCCTTTTGATTTCTTTAAAAGAAGGAAAGTAGTAATAAACCCTAATATTTATTGTTTATTGTTTTCATTTTGGATTCAAGGGAAATATATAGGTTCCTTTTTGAATGTGCATCTTTCATTTCCCCCCCAAAATAGGGTGGCAACTCCACTTCTACCTAGACTAGTCCATCATATATAAGCTTGATTTTTCCTATATCTCCTTTTGGTTGCCTAAACATACCTACATTTTGGAGAATCCAATAGGGAGTTCCCTTCAACCCTTACCTTCTTAGTAAAAGGATACCCCTTTACCTATGAGGAAAAATCTCTCTATTTAATTCTCTTCCAAGTGGAGGGTTCCTCTTTCACACCCATTGCTTTCTCCGAAACTACTTTTTGAAGTAGTTCCTATCTTAGGTTTTAACTCCTCCATAATGAAAAATCCACATGTTATCTCTCTTGTCAATATGGTTCATTACATGTTATCTCATGACTACCTCAGGTGCCCATCACTCAGTATATTCCCAAGGTATTAGACACCAATAGTCTTAAGGCCTTGTTGACTCAAAATGCAAATTAGGGTCATCTTAGGTTTCCAAAAAATGTGTTGTAGTGTAGCATTGACAAATCAATCCATTCTTATAAGGAAGGTCTCATTCAAGGCTCATTGTCAAAACGTAAAACAATGCAAGCCATAACAAACAAAGGTCACAACTATAACTACTCTAACAACCATTCCATTATCATTACATATATCTATATTATTCCTTGATGACACAACATAAAAATACATGTAATTCCATTCATTGCAACATAATTTGTAACTAATGGAAAATAGACAACATCCATTTAAAATAAACAGACAAACAAGATTTTAAAGGGGCTCACCATTCTATTCACGTCCATCCAAAATAGGTACATAACTTCAACAAAATTTGAGCATCATAGTCTCAGCTCAACATCCTAATTTGCAAAACAATATATACATGGCATACAAACATTCCCAAACATACATACATACTACTAGTAGTTATATATAATAGAACCACTAAAGCCCAACAACAACCATGACCCAACCATCACCAACTTGACCCTAGTGTTGAACCTTTACAATATATAATCATCACCTTAAGTGGGTTGTAGATCCAAAAGCCTTTTTTCTATTGGTTTCCCAACAATCAATTTTACTCTTTGTCATCCACTCCCTTTTGACACATGTAGGTTGCATTTACTTATATGCTTCTTCTTCTTCTTAAAGTGAGAATTCACATTCCTCTAGGTCTGTCACTTTCTTCCCTAGTCACCATTTCTTTATTCCACCTATATCCTGACATCAGATTCTTCAAAATATGTGTCCTATCTTGTAGCATCCCCTTCTAACCCAATGCCACTTAACGACAAGGCATCATTGCATTCTTAACTCAAAACAAAGGGTTCAACAAAACACAACCACACCCATTGACTTGCCCTTAAGTCAACTCTAACCTACCTCCTCTTTCTTCTTGGAACTAAAACTTGCACCATATTATTTCCCTTCAAATGAAAGGGACAACTCTTGAACCACCTCTAGTGCCAACAACCTGCATTTCTCAAAGGCTTGCATTTCATAAATTCATTTGGGTAAAAGTAGGTGTAATCCAACTACAAAGGTTGCACCTTGCCTTGATATAGCATGGTTTATATTTTTTGTTGCACTATGGTCCAATCAAGCTTAGCTACGACATTGAATTTTTGCATTTCTTGATAATGTTTTATCACATCTAATCAAAACTATTGAATTTGTGTTTATGCCTCTTAAGAGGACTAAAATAGGGTATCTAATTGTACATTGGCATTTTGGATTTCAATTTGGTGGTTAGAGTCATGATGGGGTCAAATTGTTATTGCAACTATTGCATCTAAATATATGGGTCATGTGTAGGTGATTCTTTGATCTTGACAATGCCCAACCAATTTTTGATAATTGAATGAATAACCTTAGTATACTATGTAATAGCTTTACACTTGTGGTGCTCAATACGAGTTACCAAAGGGTCTACTTGTTCCATAAGATCTTACACTTCAATGTCATTGTAGTAGCATTTGAAGTTGAGTTGCAATTGTAAATACTTATTCTATTCCATAAGTTGTAGCAGAGAAGTATGGAACTTCCCTACATAAGTAAGTCTCTCATCACTGACCATATCTTCCAACTCTAGATCTTCAGACTGGGCCACAAGACCCATCTATGTGAAATGAAAATAGGATTCTTCAAGCTCATCCAAAAGGGCATGTTTATTGTGATATAGAGTATCAAGTTGTCCAAGCATCTCATCTGGTTGAACTTGGATCTACTACTTCTGTTATTATAGGTTGAAGTTTCCCTACTACATTTTTAGCAATCAATGACCAATTTCTTCACTTGTTGATCAAAAGGTCCATAGAAAATCATAGAAGAGACTTGATAAATATATTTTAGGGCACAAGCATGCGAATGCAAAGGCATAATGGGGTTCACGTGAGAAAGGGGTAGACCACTTTGAACAAAATGCATGGATCAAATTTGAACTTCTAGATCCTTTGATCCTATAGCAACTCTTAGCCTTAAAGGTACCCATAATTGGGAAAGATGAAAGTTTTGTTGGTAGAAGTTTCTCTTGCACATAATCGGGATTTTGATCCAGAGAGTGGAGGTAAGTGATGATAGTGTTCCAATCAACCAAAGGCAATGGCACAACATTCTTAATATATTGGCCTCGGATGACATTCTACATTTCATCATTGTATTCCTCACCTTTGGGGTTCTTGGAAAATTCAAATGAAGGTTCCTTTTTTGTACTACCTATTGCCATTTTTGGGTCATTTCCACCCCCTCCACCGAAATGAGAAAATCTTGCAAAGTAGGGATAATAAAGGAAATATCAAGTTCCCTAGGTTGATGGCTAAAAGTAGCTAAAGGTTCTTCCAAAAGGAGACCTTTGTGACCTTCTTTAAACTTGCGGCATGTAGTAGTGGCCTCTTGCATTTTCAACTCAATAAGTGTGCCATTGTTCCTACCAAAAAAACCTCCTCATCATTACTATTATCCACAATATGAAAAGTGATATCAACCTTCTTCATGTTAAGTGCAACTTCACACTAACTAGAAGGTAGGCCAAGGGGAGATAGAATGGTGGGTTCTTTGGCCACAATAATAGAAGTGAGCTCATGTTGCTACACCATTGGACAATGTGAGAACTAAGGTTTCCATGAGCTTCTCTTTGGAATAATTAACAACTTAGCACTCAATGGATGATGCATCCATTATTTCTTAGAAATGACACAACTTGTTAAAATAGTAGAAAAATTTCTAAGACCTACCTAAGTTCTTTCCTATAATGATAATGTCATTTGGGATTTCATTGTGCAAGTCTTGAGGTAATTAAGTTGCATAGGGGACTAGCACATGATTTTTAACAACAATAGAACTACCCTCACCTCTTGACTCCTCTTTTGTATTATAATTAGTGGCATATCTAACAAGCATCTAATTTCTCCTCCTCTTCTCCTAAGCTAATGAGGATTATGTTGTGGTCACATGCTCATTCCAATTCCTTAGCTCTTGATATTGATTATATGCTTGTTGAAACATAAATATTACACCATATAGTGTTTCCTTCTTTGTAAAACATGGCCAAGTATATATTTCCCTCATAATAATATCATCTAATAGTATAAGTGGAAGTGATGAAATTCCAACTCGATCCCTAGTTGGAATATTAGACCAAATATAATAGTAGTCCCTGTGCATGTTGAATATTAGCACAAATTCAAAGTGGTCAATGAGTTATTTCGGTGTTATATTGGAATATTGAGTGGAAACTAGCATACTATTGTGCCATTCTTGGAAGCATCTTTCATTCAGGTCGATGCTATTTTTTTTTTTAACCTTTTGGGGTGAGAACATCATGGAAAATAAGTCCCTTCTCTCAAAAGAGATGGTGCTTTGGCCCACGGGGGCTTCCAATGTAACATGGTGATGGTTACCAAGACATAGTCATACTAGAAAGGGTAGCCCATATTCTCGACATCTCATACCACATCCACAAACTCATTCACAAATTAGTGACACCAAATGAGTGCAATGCCTTGCATGCATGCATCTACATTGAAAAAGGTGTCCAAAGTGTATTCTCCCATCTGGGAGTTTCTCATTATTTGACAATTTAGAATTTGGTAGATGATTTTGATAACCTTAATATTAATGTTCTTTATTTCTATGCCTTTGTTGCCTCATGTGGTGCATTATTTAACATAAAAATTATCGTGTCCCATCTTCTTGGAACTTTTCTTATCCTAGAAAGTTATAGGGACATGTGGACTGATGTTAAAAAGAACCATTAACTCCTGAACATTGAAAGGGTAAGCTTATCCATCTAGAGGTGCCCATTTTTATATCTATCCGAGTAAAAAATTTATGCACCAAGCCACTTATCCTATGCGAGTGAAGGCAAGGGCCTTACCACATTCATTACCATAGAGTTATAGATCCCTTGAAACTCTAGCCTCAACTTTGTCTTCATTCAACCCATTCCTATCGTCATTGTGAGCTAATAGTCATTCGGTTGCAACATTGGAAACGGTTCATCATTTGAGAAATCATGGTCAATTAGTTCATGGTTTTGTCCTAGGACTTCAAGTCCCCAATTTGCATCACATGATTGTCCATAACTTCATCCAAGACAACTTATTTCTTCCTAGGACCAACCCTCAAATTCAATTTTCCCACATCTTGCGCTAGATAGTTGCAATAACATTGATATTCTACTAGAAAGTTTTGTTTAATATTATGAAGAGCACTGTAACTATTACTATGATGGTGCATAAGGAATAAAATGATTAAGGAGTGAACACCTTTGCTTAATAGTTGAAAACATACAAGTGGAATGATCCAAAATTACGTAGTCTTGATATTTATAGCTAAAGATAATTTAAGGTAAGTACATAAGCCTCGATAGGTGTCACCTACATCACCTTGGTTCAAATCTTTCTTTTTTGGTGAAGGAATTGCATTGACATCATATCACAATTTTTCAAATATTTTTCCATTATATGTGTCAAAACACTTAAATGAACTTTCTTAGGGATAATTAATAATATACTAGACTATTCTATTAGTCACATAATTTGACCTAGTGCATTCCCCCCATTGTTACTTTTAAACCTTTGAAGTGAAACAATGCGTATGGATTCTTAAGAAAAATAGAAAGAACAACAATGACATACACGTAGTACATAGAGATTTACCTTGGAAACCCTTAACTGGGACAACCAATAAGTCTTAGAGCCACAACTCTATATTCTTCATTGTATTAACTTAATTGTTATCACAAAGTTCCACACTTTCCTTTCTTTGAATGTGAATAGTTCTGGGTTGGCAAGCTAGAACTTAGTGTAATTCTAGGAGATGATGCACTAAGTGTCACCGACAAATATCCTCTCCATTTGGGTTGGTGTGTGCCAACCTCAAAGGGGTGTTCCTAGTGTGTTGAGTGTGTAATCTTCTCTATAGATCTGCAAAAAACAAAAAACAAAATAGGCACACAAGATAACCTTTGGCTAGTGATCAAGATATCAAAGAGGTAAGTAGTATAATATTGAATTTGATTGGACGAAAACCTGGCAGTGTTAGCTTTAAATGTATGGAAATAAAAGGAACAAAGGCATTATTACAAGGTTGAAACACCACAATAATAGGCTAAAACTTCTAATAATGCATAAAACTCAATCAACATACCAACAAATCCAACAAATTGATACCAACACACCAAAATTTTGTTCCTACTCTTGCCAAAGGGCTAATTGCACCACTAAACACAAGTACAAAAATTGGTAGAGTAATGATCCTTATACAAAGACTAGAAGCTAGAAAGTAGAAAGAAGAATGGAAGAGAGAGAGAGTGACTAATGTTTCTAAAGAAATCGACCCTAAACAAAGAAGAGGAGTCTCCATTATATAGATCCATGAGGCCCATAGGTGTGGAAAAAATAGGAGGAAAATATAAAGTGCATGATGGAGTGATGCATGCGCTAAAAAGTGGCGAGGATACACACATGTGAGGGGGTATATGCACATGTGCTATTTAGGGAGAAGAAAAAGAATGTGAAAAGAGGGAGAAATAAGGCACATGAGTGAAGGGAAAGATAACATGTGTGAGAGGGGTTCCCATGGGTTAAAAGGGAAGAGTTGCACCCTACAGAATAGGGAAAGCACTAGAAAATAAGGAATATGCGCAAGGAATGAGGAGCGAAGAAGGAATGCGCCAATGTTTAGGGATTTTAGAGAGGGAGGCACATTAATGAAACAACGTGTTGGGAAACAAGAGTTAGGAAAAGGAGAGGGATAAAAAATATGGAAAAGGGAGGCACATTAAGACAATGTGTTAGGAAATAGGAGTTAGGAGGAGGATAAAAAATAGGAAAAATGGAGGCGTATGTACAAACCAATACCCTAGAAAATAGGGAAGAGACGGATGCTAAAAAATAGGAAAAAGGGAGGCCCATTAATGAGGAAACCATGCACTAGAAATCAAGGAGAGAAAAAGGTGGAGGATAAGAAATAGGAAAAAGGGAGGTACATTAAGACAATGCCCTAGGAAATAGGGAACATGAGAGGATATGTGCTAGGATTTAGGGAGTAATGTGCTAAGTATATGGATATAGCACATGAGGAGATATAATAATAATGAAGAGGAAGGGAAGTGTGCATGTGGGTGAAGAGAAGTGCATGTGGATGAGAAGAATAACATGCACACGTGTGGATAAGGGGAATGAGTCTTTAATAGACTTTCACATGCCAAAAATACCAATATGCCACCTCATCAAGGCATGCATGTGCCTTGATCCACTCATGCATGTGCCACATACCCTCATGTAATGATGTGCCACATGTCACCCTTTGATACTTCCACTTTTTGGAATTGTGAACTTGCCACATGTCACCATACATGGTGCTCATACATGCTAAATATAGCCTTGCTAAAAATAAGCATGCTAAAAATAACAGTCCAACCTAAAAAATAGGAAAAGTCCAAATATGTCTGGGATCACTAGGAGATCACCACCAAATATAGTATGTCTAAAAATAGACATAGCTAAAATATAAACTCCTCACATGCCAATGAAGATGGGATCATAAAATTCAATTCTCTCCAAGGAATCCATATATGTGCTCAAAAAAGTCATCTGAACCTTGGATCTCCTAATGCTAAAAAAATGAGTTGCTTACATGTCATCTGGAAAAGGCTCAATGGGATCGTGAGCTCGCAAGGACTCTGAATATGTAATCAAAACTGCCACACAAACCTTCAATCTATGTCTCCTAAAAAGTAGGGAATATGCTGAAAATAGACATCTCTCTCCATCCATGAAAACATGTGAAATTTTTTTGTCTCTAAAACAAATAACACTATTGAACCAATCATGTACCTACACTTATATGGGAACCAACCTTGGCTCATACCAAGCTGTCTCTGGGAAAAATATCTAAATGCCAACCAAATAAATCATGTTGTCTCTTAAGCCTCAGGATTTTCAAGTGATAAAATCCAGGGGTTAACAATGGCGACTCAAGGTGATGGGATCCCCCTATGGTATGCTGAGAAATTGTGAATCTTTATGTCTGAACACTATGAATAACACTATGTGAGAAAATTAGAGTAATATACCAATAGACCGATGTACCTGTCAAGCTGACATGTAACCCAAATGTCTATCCGGTGGGAAATGGAGTAAAACATTATATGCTCCTCATGCTAACAAGCTAAAAAAATGGATCTCATCCAAATATGCTACTTTCTACCACCTATCATGTACAATACTCCCTACAAAAAATGTGTTGAAGTCGACACATGGGAGATAATCACTTACTTAGATGTTGATATTGTAACCACTTGCCAAGTGCGAAGGAACCCACCAATAATTCCAATGGGATCTAAGGTATGAGCACAACCTATCACTATGAAATATTTACTAAAGTATAACACTAACGATGATCATTTTATCAAGTCCTAATGATGATCAAACTTGTCAAATGAAAAATGACCACCAATGAGGCTAACGACCATCAAGGTGCTCTACTTTTAGATCATCCCTAGATAATGTGTCGTAGTTGATGTAGGATGACTTGTTGAAAGAAAAAGAAATGATGAAAACTCTTCCCTCAGCACAAAATGATAACTCAATAAGATATGAGATGTATGGTACCATGTCCCTACCACTGGATGAGGGGGATGACTAACTCAAAATAGAGTACTTAATGTAAATCAATGAAGAGACAAAACACAAGATGACTCAAGACTCCCTTATGTCTCTTCAACTCTACCCTTCCTAATGGACTCAATGATTTGGAATATGAACAAACAAACCCTCATCCAAGCTCACTCTAAAAATAAGACAACATGAAGACTTTACAATAATATGATAAGACATTCAAAACTTTGACCAAAAGCTTCAAACAATGGACAACAATTATTAGGGAATTACGACCAGCCTCATGGGAGGCACTAATGACATCACAAGACATGACCACATGCTAATATAATAAGGGAAAAATCAATGAATCTTACCCTAGGCTTGAAAACAAATGACTTGAAAGAAAAATATGCAAAAGAAGAAGGGATAGCTTGTTGTCCCAAAGTTAAAAAATGGTGAAAAAGAAATTTGAAATGAAAAATCAGTGAATGGAAACTAGAAAACTACTACCCAAAAACCCAAAAATTTCACCTCCTTTGCTCGTTGGAAGTTAGTCAATGCTGGCATGATTTAATCAACATATTCAAATGACCAATGTAACCATGCAACTAAGTGTTCGGTTAGATGGGAAAGATCAACACAATCAACCTTCTAGTGCAACCAATCATGAAATATCATAAGCCAAAAATATGCCTTGATGTACTTGCTATCGAAGAAATAGTTGAAAGCCATCAGTTGGAATTTAGAACATGTTACTTCAACAATATTGAACATGAAAGCATAAGAGCCAAAACTCTTAAAATATACTTGCTGAAATACCTCCATCATCCTCAACTCAACTAGATCATGATGAACCCTGATATCCAAACACTAATCAATCAAAGGATCCTCTTTAAGAACAAAATCTAAATGTTGGATCATAGGCAAATTGTAAGGGGTATCATCTTCTGGTTGAACCAAAAGTTGCTCCTCCTAGTGCTGCAATGGCATATGATCAAACTATTCATGAACTGTTGCTAGGATGTGTATGGATGAAGTTTCTTGCTGATCCAATTCTGCATAGTTGATTTGTTTCTCTTTCTCTTAAATTTTATCATCATCACTGAAAGGAATCACCAAACCCACTTGCAGATTCATCTTTTCAACTTCATCACCCAAGCATGAGTCATCATCATCTTGTTCATCTCTAGAAATTTGATAACATGCAAGGTTCTCTTCTATAGCAACAAATCTTTCCGGTAATTCCTGGGCAGTTGTCTGTACAAGGAGAACACCTTCTAGTAAATGTTTTTACGAAACCTCCCCAAAAAATTCTTCACTTACCTGTAAATAGTGGAGGTTGTTAGTGGAGGCGGGAAACCAGAGGTTTTTGTGGATATTTTTTTTGTCTTTGCACCTTTATGGAATAGACACACCAGTGTGCATCTGACAATGATTTCACCAGAGATTAAATGTTCAAACACCCCGCCATTGTTCATAGCAGAGGTGCATGGAGAGATGTTTTTGTGGAGGTTGTTTTAATTGGTGTGTCGTGAACATATAGACGCACCGAAACTTTCATGAACAATGACACCCCGATGCTTCCATTTTCCCATAGCACCGCCATACTTTATAATAAAATTACATGCACTGAATATATTGCACCAATGTTGTTGAACATAACCCACCAATGTGCCTACTTGTCGAAAGGTGCACCGAGGTAGGGTAAATAAAAAAAAATACCAAACCACTTTTCATTGTTACAGTGCATCTTGTACTTTCAAACTCTCAAGCAAGCACCAATGCTCACCTTTTTTCCTAAGACACCCCTGTTAGGCCCTTCATTTGAAGAGGGTCGGAAGAAGGAGCCAAAAGGTTGACTGAGGACAAGTCAAAGGTTGTGGTCGGGGCTTGTTGGGTCCTCCGTTTTTTAAGAGAACCTAATTTTGGGAAAGTCCAAAGTTTTGTGGAAAGCAAAACATGTTGGGCCCTCCGTTTTTGAAGAGAACTTGATTTTGGGAAAGTCTAAAGTTTTTTGGAAAGCGTAGCATGGAAACGAAAGATCAAAAGCGGTGGAAAACAACTAGGACAAGCGAAAAGTTAACAACAAGTGTGCCATCAATGAAAACAGATCATGTGCCAGCTAGACAAGTAGTGGAAGAGCTAGAAGTTTTGAGTACATGTAAGGAGGGAGCGGGAAAATACAATGAAAGTGGAATCAATAAAAGACAACAACAGAATCAAGAATCCAAGAAGCACCTAAGGGAAAAACTATAAACATGGAGTTATGTAACATGAAAGGGGTTATGAGGGTTAATCTATTATCATCGCATGTTGTTATTGAGTCAGTTTCTAGAATTGTTTCACAGGGTGGAGAATGTGATTATGTTTGGCGTAGAACCTTGAGGTTTGTAATGGGTGTCTGGGAAACATCCTTTGTTGTATAAGTGAATGTATGAGAGTTAAGATCCATGTATGACTAGTTTGGAGATGTTGTTAATATGAAAGATTATTCAGACTCTAAAATTTTGTTATGATGTGTATGAATCTCTAATTTCTATGATGGGAAGTCCACTTTGTCTCATGTATTTGGAATTTGGTTGTTAATTCACAAGTGTATTTGGTGCATGGACTTGTATTTATGTTGCGCAACCTAGTTTAGCTTATGTTTATGCTATCCTAAGACTCTTGACGATATAATTCATTATATGTCCAAGTATGAATCTGCACTGTGTTGCGCTAGACCCAATGATGAATCGTCTTTGACTCCCTTCACCACTTAAGTCTCGACTATGCTTCGTGTGATTCATCCTTACCTTGCGGAAGGTTGAATATGCCAACGCTACTAGACAACAATAATACCTTTGTTGGTAACCTCGAAGAACCCCGGTCTCCGATATTGTGCCAACAAATGGTTCTTTTATTGAGACCTGAATTTAAAGCGAGTTTTTAGAGGATGTAAGATCACATATTTAAGTGTGACATTGAGAATTGGTGGGAAAACAAGTGTGACAAGTTTATGCAACAAGAGGTTGAGTTACGATGAAAAAGCTTGAGGGTTGTGAAGAGCGTTGTCTTTTATTCAGAACTTGTGAGCGACTAGTACAAAATCTTCTAGATCTGATTCCCTGAAGAACTGTTTCAATGGTTAGACCAGTTAGAAGAAGTGTTGGAATATAAAGATCGATTCAAGAGAAGATATAATTGGAATGTTGAGCGTTTAACAACTCTTCACCAACTAGATCATCCGGTCTCTAGAGCTATGAATTTTTGGGTGTAGACCACCTTGGAGGGATATAATATTGAATTTTCCACAGAGAACCACCAATCCTTTTCAAAAGAAGAATTTGCATTCAAAGAAGGATCCCGAGGAATATTGTTGTGGGAAATGCCCCTTTGGATTAAAATTTTGCTAGCGAAAGAGGGGATGTTACTTGTTGCAGTTGAAATGGCAGTGTAAACTCTTGTGCATGAGAGGCAAGTGATTTAGGTGAGGGTTCATGGGTTAGGTTACAAAATTTATTGAACTATGGGGGTCATTGAGAGAAGAGTTCCCGAGAAGAATGAGCTCAGAGGAGGGTTGTTATGATCGAAACAGGTGGAAAAAATAGATGAGAAAATTGATGAAGAGGCCTGATCACTTGTGAAAAGAGATAGACTTCGAGAGTAGTTGTAAAAGAGAGTTAGAGAAGTTACGAGAGTTGTAGATACATGTAAGGTTGTCCAACCAATGGTTGCATGAGATATTTGGAGGGACAAGTGAAAGTTCTGGAAGAAGCAGATGAGAGGAAGGAAATTTGAAAGAAATAATAAGGATATTTGTCACCCCGAGAGAAGAACACTCAACCATAACCCATCAAAAAGTTGCGGGAGAATAAGATCCCATGATGCTAGAAGATGTTGAATCGCATCACGAAACTAATATGATGCTACATACTCATGAGACCCCCCTAGTTAAAGAATTTTGTGACGAAGTAAAGGAACCCACCTCGAATCACCCAATCCCTCAGTGTTATTTACAAATCTGGTAAATTTTGTACAAAATTCTTTAGTAGTTTTTGTCATTTATGATCCTTATAATTTGGCAAGTTCAAGTAGTAGTAGTAGTGGAAGTTATTGGCATGTTTTACAGACAACGTATGCTTGTCATTGATGGCAAGTACAACATCGATGATGGCTTGAGTACAGGTATAATGTGCCAGGTAGGCACCAGAAGTATTTTGGGGAGACGCAGCAGAACCAGCTCATGAAGACTAGAAGAGATAGTGCATAGGTGCACGCAGAGTGTAAGAGTGTGCTTGTTCATTTGATGGCAAGAATAGGGAGACAGAAGGTAGAGCATTTATTTTTCATTGATGGCAAGCTCAACCCAACGATGACAAACAAGAGAAAGTGGCAAGACCAGCAGCGCAACGATGGTCGCATGGCAAGATTAGAAGCGTAAACTCCATTTCAGAGTTTCGGATACCGGGAACTGGAGGAGTCAAGGAAGCAACTCACTGCAAGAACTTGTGAAATGCGAAACCCCGAAATCCTGAAACAGGCACATCAACAAAGACTCCATTTCAGAGTTTTGGATACTGGGAGTTGGAGGAGTCAAGAGTCGAGACTCTTCATCACAGGAGTCYCGAAGTTGCAAAATGCGAAACGTCGAATTCCTGAAGCAGACACATCAACAAAGACTCCATTTCGGAGTTTCGCAGACCGGGAAATCAAAGGTTTTAGATACTGGGAATCGGAGGAGTCAAGAGCCGAGACTCTTCATCACAAGAGTCYTGAAGTAGAAAAATGCGAAACACCAAAATATCRAAACAAGCACATCAACAAAGACTCCATTTAGGAGTTTTGGGACATGGAGAGTCGAGACGACTCTTCACAGAATCCCCGAAATGAGAAATGCGTGTTCAGAATTGGCCCCTGGTCATAACCTATGGTCACATTGACGAAGGCTCAAGGGAGGAGCTAGCACGAAGCTAATCTCCATTTTGGAGATCGCGACTTGAATAGTCGAGAATCTTCATCACAGGAATGCCGAAATGTTGAAATGTGAAATGGCGAAATCAACACGAGACCCTGTGATTGTAATCCAACGATGTTGGATACTTGGAAATCTGATCGAAGGGATACTGTTTCTCTTCACAGATAATCGATCAGTTACGATTCAGTTGCTGATGCATTTTCTTGGAGGTTCACGGTGTAACTTCTTGATAGGACTGATGGTTTATGCGAGAGGACTGGAAGAGACTTCAGGGTGATTGACAGAGGAGCAGAAGAGTTTCAAGGAATCTGCCAGTGGAATGAAGACTGTTCATAGAGGTGACTGACAGATGGAAGAGAGTTGAAGCCTATAACTGCAACAGAGAGGATGAGCTCGACTGTGATAGAGAAGACAAAGAGTCTCGACTGATGGAGAGGCAAAGGAATCTCGGTATACCACCCAGTGATGATGGACGCATGGGTTTAACCACCAGAGAAGTTGAAGAGTTGCAATGATGATCAGGCAGAGCACTTGACATGGGGTGTAGAGCATGCAGAAGCATTGCACATATTGCATGCACAAGGTGCACAAAGACTATAAGAATGCAAAAAAAAAAAAAGAGATGGAGTCGCTGTTGAGGATTCAGGCGTGTAGAAGGAGGCAGTGTGCAGCAACTGAAATACAAAGAAGAGGAATGGTGCATTGAATGGACATGGCACACAGAGCATAAAAGGTAGAAGAACAGAAAGTGCAAGGAAGGAGTGTAGGAAGACACTGATGTAGGTAGAGCAGAACAGTGATGAGACTGGTAAGCCATTGATAAATATTGTATCACTGTGATAAATTTATATATAGAAAAATTTATATTTCAGGGTGGTAGGAGGTGCTAGGGAGGACTATTGTCCTCAGAGGTTCAAGTGGGTGCTTGAACACAGGGAGTTGTAGCTTCCATCTGGTTGCAGCCAGAAAAACCAGGGTGGCAGGGTGGTGCAAGGGAGAACATTGGTTCTCTGATATACAGGTTGGTGCTTGTGTAACTGGAAGTTGGTGCTTCCATCCAGTTGGTGTTGAAACTCTTAGGGAGTTGGTGCTTCCTTCTAGTGAGTGCTAGAGAAACCAGGGAGTCGGTGCTTCTTTCTAGTGGGTGCTAGAGAAACCAGGGAGTCGATGCTTCCTTCTAGTGGGTGCTAGAGAATCCAGAGAGTTGGTGCTCTCAGCAAGTAGTAGCTTGCAAAACAGAGGTTGTAGCCTCATTATGAGTTGGTGCTTATAAGTATGATAATGTACAGAATGTAAAGATTACTTATCATATAAATAAGAAGAGGTTTTTACCCTTTATGGGTTTCCTCGAAAAATATCTATCTGTGTATATTTCATATATGTGAATGATGATGAATGTTCTATTGCTTACTTCCCTGCATTATTGTGATTGTCATTTAGTGCTCTGCAAAGAGTTTAAAATAAGCATAATTGTTTAAGCACGGTAACAACTGATTCACCCCCCCCTTTCAGTTGAACAACAATTGGTATCAGAGCCGACCCCTTTTATCTAAGGGTAGATCCTAGAGCTTAAACATGTCAAGCCATGAAGGAAGTTCAACCAATAAGGCCCCTCTGTTCAATGGAACAAACTTTGCCTTCTGGAAAGTTAGAATGAGAACCTACATAATGGCTTTAGGTGCAGATGCCTGGGATGTGGTATATACTGGTTATGTAAAGCCAGTTGTACTAGCTAATAAGGATGACAAGCTAGAATTTAGCTTCAACTCTAAGTCTATGAATGCTAACTTGAGTGGGCTTGCAGAAGCAAAATTCGTAAAATTTATGCACCTAGGAACTGCCAAAGAAATGTGGGACAAAATCATTAGCAGTTATGAAGGTAATGAGAAGGTCAAGGATGCCAAGCTTCAAACCTACAGAGTACAGTTTGAACAACTGAAGATGAAATAAGATGAAACTGTTGGAAAATACTTTCTGAGAGTTGAAGAACTAGTAAATGCAATGAAAGCACTTGGTGAAAAAATTGAGGAACCTTCTTTAGTTCAGAAAATTTTGAGATCTCTACCAGATAGGTTCAACCCGAAGGTATCTATTATAGAAGAACTTAATGATCTAAAAACCTTGGAGTTTGATCAACTTCTAGGAACATTGACTGCATATGAAATGAGAATAGTTAAAGATAAACCTATTGATTAAGGTTGGTTGTCATTGATGTCAACCCTTGAAGAAAGACCCGTAGCACAAAGTTTTAGGTAATGGACCCAATAGTGTTTGATGTAAATATGACTCATTATTGTTTTTTCATGGTTGATAATAAGTAAATATGGATGAACTCCAAAGTGGTCCCCTTATGGTGAAAGCCCTCACGGGAAGACGCTTTGTGGAGTAAGAGAACCCATGCTTAATTATGGAATAATGAGATGAAAGAAAGTGAATTTGTCAGGGAAAATATCCTATATGGATAGTTCTTGTCATTTCATTTCTGGTGGTATGTGGAATGTCACATAATTCCTCACGGTTAGAGAGTTATGGCCATGAGAAGTTGGAGACCCCAGGTTTGGGTAATGGACCCAATTTTGTTTGATGGGTAATGGTATGAGTTATGATATATTTTCAGATAATACTATTCTATATGGATAGTACATGTCATGCCATTTCTGGTGGTATGTAGAAC
>JASDQU010102679.1:185058-230268 GCA_032191745.1 Picea mariana
AATGAAGAAGTCTATATGGAACAACTATAGGGTTTCGAACTGTCTGATAACCCTGACTTAGTATGCAAGCTGAAGAAAGATTTATATGGGTTAAAACAAGCCCCTCATGCCTGGTATCACAGATTGGATACGTATCTCAAAGACAAAGGGTTCAAGAGAGGAACAATTGACATCAATCTATATATCAAAACAAAGGATAATGATTTGCTGATCATGTTGGTCTATGTAGATGACATCATCTTCAGATGTAATAAGGATTCATTGGTACAATGGTTTGCTTCTGTCATGGAGTTTGAGTTTGAAATGTCTATGATAGGTGAAATGTCATTTTTTCTTGGTCTGCAAATTACTCAGAGGTCTGAAGGGATGTTCATTTCTCAAGAAAAATATCTAAGAGAAATGTTGAAAAGGTTTCAAATGGAAGATTCTAAACCTGTGGGCACACCTATGGTTACTAGATGTAAATTAAGCAAGGATGATGACTCACCTGATGTTGATCAAAGTTCATATAGGTCAATGATAGACAGTCTGCTGTACATCACAACATCTCGTCCAGACATAATGCATGCTGTTGGAATGGTAGGAAGATATCAGTCTGCACCTAAACATAGTCATTTGCTAGCTGTCAAAAGGATATTCAGATATTTGAAAGAAACAATGAACTATGGCCTATGGTATCCTAAGAATCGGAATTTTCAATTATTAGTCTACTTGGATACTGATTGGGCTAACTACATGGATGAAAGGAAAAGCATGAGTGGAGGTGCGTTCTTCTTAGGAGATTCTCTAGTAGCATGGTTGAGTAAAAAGAAAGGTTCCATTTCTTTATCAACTACAGAGGCAGAGTACATTGCTATTGCTACCTGTTGCACTAAGGTATTATGGGTGATTCAGACACTTGCATACTTGGAGGTAAAATACGTTGCACCGATCCCAATTCATTGTGATAACACTAGTGCCATCAGTGTGTCCAAGAATCCTATATTCCACTCCAAGACCAAGCATATTCCCATAAAATAACATTTTCTGAGAGAGCAGGTCACCAATCAAATTGTTCAGGTCCATTACATTCCAACCACAGAACAAATTGTAGACATCTTTACTAAACCCCTATCCAAGACACCATTTGAATATCTCCGACAGAAGCTGGGTGTCATCCTGTCTCAGACCTAAGAGAGTCCATCCTGTTAGGGGGAGTTTGTATTGATTGAATATATGATACCTCTGAAAAATACTGCAACAACTCATGGGGAGTGTGTTTTCTTTGACATTGATGTCAAAGGGGGAGAAAAGAACAGGTCTGGGTGCCTTTGTTGCCATCAATTCCAAAGGGGGAGATTGTTGGCATGTTTTACAGGTAGCATATGCTTGTCATTGATGGAAAGTACAATATCGATGATGGATTGAGTACAGGTATAATGTGCCAGGTGGGCACCAGAAGTATTTTGGGGAGACGCAACAGAACCAACTCATGAAGACCATAAGAGATAGTGCAGAGGTGCACGCAGAGTGCAAGAGTGTTCTTGTTCATTTGATGGCAAGAACAGGGAGACAGAAGGTAGAGCATTTGTTTGTCATTGATGGAAAGCTCAACCCGATGATGACGAAAAAGAGAAAGTGGCAAGACCAACAACACAACGATGATCGCATGGCAAGATCAGAAGCGTAAACTCCATTTTGGAGTTTCAGATACCGGGAGCTGGAGGAGTCAAGGAAGAAACTCACAGCAGGAACTTGTGAAATGCGAAACCCCGAAATCCCAAAACAGGAACATCAACAAAGAATCCATTTCAGAGTTTCAGATACTGGGAGTTGGAGGAGTCAAGAGTCGAGACTCTTCATCAGAGGAGTCCCGAAGTTGCGAAATGCGAAATGCCGAAATCCCAAAACAGGCACATCAACAAAGACTCCATTTCAGAGTTTCGCAGACCGAGAAATCAAAGGTTTCAGATACCAGGAATTGGAGGTGTCAAGAGCCGAGACTCTTCATCACAGGAGTCCYGAAGTAGTGAAATGCGAAACGCCGAAATCCCGAAACAGGCACATCAACAAAGACTCCATTTCAGAGTTTTTCAGACCGAGAAATCAAAGGTTTCAGATACCGGGAGTTGGAGGAGTCAAGAGTCGAGACTCTTCATCACAGGAGTCCTAAATTTGTGAAAGGTGAAACATCGAAATACCTTCAGATCATTTCAGGGATCGTGACATGGAGTTTCGAGGATCATGACTTGGAGAGTCGAGATGCCTTGCAACAGGAATTTGTGGCATGAAAAATTTCGGAATGCTGAAATATCGAAACACCGAAATGCATTTTCGAATAAGGCTATGGTCACAGCCAGTGGTCACATCTGCAGAAGATGGAGGAAGGAGCTAGTGCAACCAAGCTCCATTTTTGTGATCGCGAGTTGGAGTGTCGAGACCCTTCATCATAAGAATGCTGAAATGCGAAATTGCGAAAGTGCTTGGTCACCACCGGTGGTCACATCGTCGAAGAGCTGTAGAGAAGAGCTAGAATAGACAAGCTCTATTTTGAATTTTGGGACATCGAGAGTCAAGACGACTCTTCACAGAATCCCCGAAACGCGAAATGCAAAATGCAAGTTCAAAATTGGCCCCTGGTCATAACCTATGGTCTCATCGACGAAGGCTCAAGGGAGGAGCTAGCATGAAGCTAATCTCCATTTCGGAGATCGTGACTTGAAGAGTCGAGACTCTTCACCACAGGAATGATGAAATGCAGAAATGCCGAAACGCGAAATGGTGAAATCAACGTGAGACCCTGTGCTTGTAATCCAACAGTGTTGGATACTTGGAAATATGATCGAAGGGCTACTGTTGCTCTTCATAGATAATCGATCAGTTACGATTCAGTGGCTGATGCATTTTCTTGGAGGTTCACGGTGTAAATTCTTGATAGGACTGATGGTTTCTGCGAGAGGACTGGAAGATACTTCAAGGTGATCGATAGAGGAGTGGAAGAGTTTCAAGGAATCTTCCAGTGGAATGAAGACTGTTCATAGAGGCGACTGACAAATGGAAGAGCGTTGAAGCTTGTAACTGCAACAGAGAGGATGATCTTGACTGTGACAGAGAAGACGAAGAGTCTTGACTGATGGAGAGGCTAAGGAATCTCGATATAACACCCAGTGATGATGGATGCATGGGTTTAACCGCCAGAGAAGCTGAAGAGTTGCAATGATGATCAGACAGAGCATTCGACATGGGGTGTAGAGCATGTAGAAGAATTGCACATATTGCATGCACAAGGTGCACAAAGACTATAAGAATGCAGAAAAAGAAGAAGAGATGGAGTTGCTGTTGAGGATTCAGGCGTGTAGAAGGAGGCAGTGTGCGGTAGCTGAAATATAGAGAAGAGGAATGGTTCATTGAATGGACATGGCACACAGAGAATAAAAGGCAGAAGAATAGAAAGCGTAAGGAAGGAGTGCAGGAAGACACTGATGCAGGTAGAGAAGAGTAGTGTAGCAGAACAGTGATGAGACCGGTAAGCCATTGATAAATATTGTATCACTCTGATAAATTTATATATAACAAACTTTATATTTTAGGGTGGTAGGGAGGTGATAGGGAGGACTGTTGTCCTCAAAGGTTCAAGTGGGTGCTTGAACACAGGGAGTTGTAGCTTCCATCTGGTTGCAGCCAGAAAAACCAGGGTGGCAGGGTGGTGCAAGGGAGAACATTGGTTCTCTGATATACAGGTTGGTGCCTGTGTAACTGAAAGTTGGTGCTTCCATCCAGTTGGTGCTGGAACTCTTAGGGAGTTGGTGTTTCCTTCTAGTGGGTGCTATAGAAACCAGGGAGTCGATTCTTCTTTCTAGTGGGTGCTAGTGAAACCAGGGAGTCGGTGCTTCCTTCTAGTGGGTGCTAGAGAATCTAGAGAGTTGGTGCTCTCAGCAAGTAGTAGCTTGCAAAATAGAGGTTGTAGCCTCATTATGAGTTGGTGCTCATAAGTATGATAATGTACAGAATGTAAAGATTACTTATCATATAAAGAAGAAGAGGTTTTTACCCTTTATGGGTTTCCTCAGAAAATATCTATCTCTGTATATTTCATATGTGTGAATGATGCTGAATGTTCTATTGCTTACTTCCCTGCATTATTGTGATTATCATTCAATGCTCTGCAAAGAGTTTAAAATAAGAATAATTTTTTAAGCACGGTAAAAACTGATTCAACCCCCCCCCTCTCAGTTGACCAACAAAAGTGGGGCAAGTTCTTTAGTCATATCACAACCAAGACCCTGAAGGTTCATTTTGATAGGATATCCAATTTCTTCTATGGCAAGTCAACATCCAGAATCCCTCACCTGATAACCAGAGTTTTGGGGTAAAGGGGATGAGGAGGTTGAACAAAATTTGTCTCTGTGTGAAGCCATCTGGAGGTCCCGTTGAACTATAGATTCCGACAAACTGGTCAAGTTTCATACCACCTTGAGATTCGAGCTTTAAAATGGTATATGAAATCCATTGAACTAGGGAATCCTCAAGGATGGGATTTTAGTATTGCTCAGGTAAAACAAAGGTTTATCGCAGAATTATGCTTACCACAATTAGAGCAACATGTTCTCTCTGAGTTGCGGGAGATTAAACAGAGAGATGAAGAATCTACATGAGAATATATCCAAAGATTTAAAGATGCAATCAAGAAATTGGAAATCCCCATCCACGAAGAACATCAATGAGAATGGTTTATATAGGGGCTATTACTATTGACCTGAATTCCTTTGACCTAGTTGATCTGAACCTGGGAGTGATAAGTTTTCAATGACTGGTTGTTTGGTCACTCCTTCAAAAGGGTCAGTAATAGATCGTTTTACTTGAGCAATTTGCAATAAAAGGTAAAGTTGAAGTCTTATATGCTTGAATTCGAAGTGAATGAAAACCTCTTTAGTCTTCCTTATGTGCAATATGTCATGCTTGCCTTTAATATCCTATGTGCGGAAATTCATAGAAAAACAACATAAGAACATAATATACATAATGGATAAGACACTTCACTTGATAACAAAGTTCACCCTTGCAGACTCCCATCAACATGGAGCCATAAAAGGCCTTAGATCTGTTGCTCAGATCCAAAACATAAATATGTAGCCCATACAAAAGATATCAGAACCCACGAGAACCATAACTGCTTCGTTGGCCACTTGTCTTGCAAGTGCCACAATTTCTCTGTCACATATAACTGATTGATTTGATGTGAAAGAAGATCATAAACAAATAGATAGAAGGAATAAGTTAATCTTGCTGATTTTTTGCAGCTTCTCTTTGCTCCTTCAAACCTATAACACACATGCTATGCTGCAACATTTAATGACAAAACAACATAATGAAAAGCATGCTTACATTGGCTTCTCCAACACTTAGCTTGTTGATATGAACTTCTACTGCAAAAATAGACCTCGTCATTGAATTCGTGTCGCTGAATTACCCAAAAATGACAGTCAAATCGTCTCCATCTGAGTTGCACAGTTTCAGGCCCAAGAGACACCTCTGCCTCGGTTATCGTGCCACCGCATCTACAATAAATGACTCATTCTTAAATGAAGCTATTGATTTTTTTCTCAGATCAGGAAACCAACATCACCACTGCGTTCATGGTGTCATTTTACCTAAAAATTTCAGTCTCCATGCCTCGATCTGAGTCAGGCACTTTTTGGACCCAAGAGGCACTCTCGCCTTGATTTGCGTGCCAAAATCCATACAGTCCATACAGATTCCATACCAAGCCATACGGGCCGTAAAGGCATGCTCCACTCTTGTGCTCTGTGCACTGGTGTGTGGCTCCGAATGCACACACTGTCTTGAACTCAGAACCGGAGGCCCCTTCTTATTACGAATTCCGGGCGGTTATTTCATAAATGAATTCGTTTGCATATTGGTTGGCATAGCTAAATTAAGGCATAGACTGTTGGGGAGGTTTTGGGGTCGAATCCCACAGATTCCCTATTTTACACATGTGTTATAACTGATTTTTGGCGCGCTTGCTAAAACTGGCGGAGGTTGGCTAGAATGGCGGAATGGATAATCAATAGTGGAATATGCTAAATATGGAGGTTGGTTGGGTTAAGCCCCTAAGTGGGCGAAGTAGTATAGTCATATGGTACTTGTGCATGTGAATAGGGCTGGGCCAAAGGCCTAGCCCCCCCATTTTGGTGCCTTAGTGTAAACTTTTGGATTTAAATAAGAATTAAATCATGTGACAAACAAGAACCAACGTGTGGTGTAGTGGTAAGCACTGATGTCTGGGGTCTTTGGGCTACTTGAAGGTCATGAGTTTGACTCTTGGGGAGTCGAATAAACTTTTTCACATTCCAACCATGGGAGGGGTGTCACATGGCAGCCCATGATTGGGCCACGTGGCACCATATAACTGGTCCACATAAAACTGTCACTTGTCACAATTTGATTCACCAATGAAGTTGACACGTGTCATCACCGAACGTGCCCATGTGTCTTCCAGACCACATCATCTTGCCAACTCATCTGTGCCACGTGTCACCCTTGTAGTGGTGCCATGTGTCACTTTGAATTTTGAATGTTTGACCAAGTTTGTCTGAACTTTGACTGCTTATAACTTTTGATCCGTAACTCCGTTTGATGAGCCGTTTACACCGTTGGAAATCTTGCGACGCGCTCTTCACGATCATGCGGTTTTAATGAAGTTTTTGGAATTTGATTTTTACCCTTTCTCTTCTTTTTGAGGCCATTCTGAGCCTCCTAGGATACTTTTGCACATGGGTGAATTGCACATGCCTGAGGCCCTACAGTTATGCTTGATAAGTGAAGTCTCACCACACTCCTGTCACCAGGAGTGAATGTAGTAGATAGGATTTCATATGTTTTGTTGTTTATCTTTCTTGTTAATAAACTGGTGACATGTCCAATTGTCACTTGTCGTAGATTCTGGTTATCATTGCTAATTTGTCCAGGCTGGATATCACCTTTGTGGTCAGGGAGGTCCAAATTAAATCCATGCATATTTAGAAATTTTTGAGTTTCAAATTCGTGCTCTGTCTCTATCACATCGTTCGTTAAGACCGTTAGTACCTTCTTCTCTGTTGTCCCATCATTTCTAGTTAAAGTCATTTAAGTCCCAAAAAATGTCATTAACTTTCTGGTTGACCACTGGTGGGGTCATTCAATGTTCTAGGTACTATGTCCTATCACCCTCCACTTGGTAGCCATGCTCACTATGCCCCAAATCACCTTATATATTTTGTCGTATCCCACTCGTCATATTTGACGTTAATATCTAATTACCGCCATGTTATCTCTCTTAATGGCTGACAATGCTTCCACCACCCCCTAACGTTTCCTATGAACTTTCCTTTGGCAAGCTGCTCACCGGTATCGTGTTTTCATCAAATTCATTGTATATTCAATCATGGAGCCCCCTAAAAACTCTGTGAGTCTATGTCTGTGCCTCTGTCCACTAGTGGTATTGGTATTTGTCTACTAATCTCGGTCTGCTACAATGGTTCACACTTTCAACTGGGGATATCTTCCTAAAACTGCTATTCCGGAGGAATTTATTGATCCACGAGTTGTTGTTCATGGTGATATCCATGGAAAATTTGAGCAAACTCGGTTGTTCGACCTTGATTTCACAGATGCTTCCTTGTTTCCACAAATGGATTTTCATACATTCATGGATTGCATTACATTTTCGAATGTAAATTTTCAGTGGTAGTGGAAACTTGAGTACATGCCACTGCAGGATTCTACCTTGATGAGTCTCCATGACCTACCAATCTTTGGCACTTTTAGAGAATTCGCCCACCGCACAAAATTTCTCATTAGTCGAGTAAAAAACAACACCTTATGGTTAGACCATGCCTACCCCATCCATGTAGAGGAAATTCATAAGCTCACTGGTTTGTCCATGGAAGTTCAGGATGCCACAATCAACTTCCAGGGCTCTGGGAAGCATGGTAAAAAAAGGGTGAAATTAGCTTATATGATAAATATGGCCCTAGGCGAGGAGGTCGCAGAGCGCAGATTGTGTTGATCAATGATGAACATGTCAGCATGGCCTATTATTTGATTGTTGGAAAAGTAATGAAGAATTACACGAAAAGAGAGTGCACCCTTGATGCCATAATAGTAGAAAAAATTACCAAAAACGGCTCACCACTGAATTGGTGTAAATATTTTCTCACAAAATTGTTCCAAGCTTGCGCGGATGCACATGAGAAGCTTGCACACTTCATATATGGATACTTATTGGTAGCATTAGCTATGTGGAAGTGGTAGCCAACCACCAATGAGACAACTCACACTGTAGGCTTTTCGCAGTGGTATATCGACCTCATCTCCACAACACAAAGGCCACACATCCCATAGACGTTTTTAAATAGGAACACTCACAACATTTGGTTCAATATGAGTCATGACCATATGTTTGTGCAACCTCTCAGGGCTGCTTCAAATCTCTTCCATATGGCCCCTTTGCCATTTTATCTTGATGAGGCAGAGTTCGACAAGGAAGCCACCGCATGGCTGGGTGTCACTATAGAAAATAAGCGGTTGGGTGTCTCCTACATGATGATTGCCACCATGCAATGGTATTCTCTTGTGCAGAATCCTCACGTAGATAGAAACTCATCAAAAAGGGAACAAATTCCTTCAAACTCAAAGAAAAGGGAAGACGAAGGTGAAGAGGTAATGCTACTCGGGGGAATAGTGCAAATCCCATTCTCTTCTATTTCGGAAAACACCACTATTTCAGGTAAGCAATTACCTGAAGTATTTTCTTTTGCCTTTTCTTTGAAAAATCAACACACTCATTCTCCCTCTAAGTCTGTTCTTGATCCCCTTATCACCGATAACACGCCTCTGTCTTCCCTTCCACCTCCTATCCACACTACTATGCCTCCGATATGCACCACTAACCCCAGTCCCTCATCGGTTCTTGTAATAACCATCATTGATGACCCTCTGGTGGAGAAAAAGTATACTCTCATTCTTGAGGAACTCCCTAGCCAGTAACATACCTTACCTATTGATGTCCCATTCCTGACTCCATCATCCCCCGCTCACACCCATTTTGACACAGTATTTCCAACGTTCACTGACCCTTTTACTACAAATTCTGAAACTGCCCTTTCGATACTGTCCTTTGTTCCCTAGGCTTTGTAGGGCCATGTCCCCCTGGACACACATCTAGGCACTGTTATCCATTCTGAGTCGGAGACAGATCTAGAGGTACACATTTATATGGACATGGGATGCTCCAGATACACTAATAGATTCCCAGGAAGACACACACTTAGCTCACAGTGCCAGTTCTGTCAAGGAACAAATTGCACCCATGCTACATGACCCCTGATAATGTTGAGCTATCCTTGAGCTATGTTTGGAGAAAACATGCATGGTTGTAGCGCTTTCATTGGAGGTCTAAGCCTGAATTGCATGTAGCTTCAAAACTTCCCCATCTAGTCCAGATGGCATCGATACCCACAGCTTGTCAAATTGTTCTGTTGCGAGTGGATATTCACTTACTTCAAGGTAGCCCTTCGATCCCTCTCTTAACATTGCAGATATTTCCACATGGGCTATGCCACAATTTTTTCATCTTTTGTGTGCCTCTACTAACCAGTAGGAGCAATGGATCACTGCAGTTGAGACAAAAAATGATGAGCTCACACATAAATCACAATAATTGCGAGACGTCGTCATAGTAACCTCTTCAGCTGTAGAATACGAGCATGGATTGCATATGTCGGCTGAATCCTCCATTACGGTTGTGTCAGATACATTAGTCTAAGTCTATCCATATTTTAGACAGATAGTGCCTGAGCTACTTGAATATATCACTCTAGTGGTTCCTCTATAATGAGTTGAGCTCATTGCCATTGCCTAGTCCCAACTAGCTACAAAGACGGATACTATGTAGCAGGAGTTGGTTGGGATTAAGTTGAAAGAAAAGTATTAGCCCAAAGAAATGATGCAAAGGAATACACACGCAGTTGTAGAAGGAAATCTGGTCAGGTCCTCACTTCACGCCCGCACTAAGGAATGTCACTGGCTCTTGGACATGGTTAATGACTGGGTCAACTTAATAGAATAATGCATTCAACCAGTCGTAGAGTTGCATGCACAACTCAACAGGATGGATGCCGAAGCCTGACCCCTTATTGACCCTGTTGAGCAGGCAACCAAGTTTGTTGAAATTTAGGTCGAAGATGAACAACTGGATGTGCTGGATGAGTCTACAAGGGCCACTAAGAAAAAAATTAACAACTGCCGGCCTATAGTGGAAGTTGAACATGCCCATATGAAACAACTTGACTGCATTGCTAACTTAGAATGGACCACTCTATTGGCTACAAAACTAGAGGAGCCCAATGTGATTGGCACTCAGGAATTTGTTGCAGGAGCCTCTATTTTGGCAAGGAAATGGCAGGACCACGTGGAACACTAAGACCATTTTCACGAGAAGGCTCTCACCATTGTGCCTAAGTTGGTCCCTACATTTGTAGAGGGTTAGAAGAAAGAGTCAACAGGTTGACTTAGGACGAGTCAAAGGTTGTGGTCAGGGCCTGCTGGGCCGTCTTTTTTTTAAGAGAACCTGATTTTGGGAAAGTCTGAAGTTTTGTGGAAAGCGTAGCATGGTAGCGAAAGATCAAAAGTGGTGGAAAACAACTAGAACAAGTGAAAAGTTAATTGCAAGTGTGCCAACAGTGAAAGAAGATCATGCACCAGTTGGATGAGCAGTGGAAAGATATAGAAGTTTTGAGTGCATGCAAGGAGAGAGCAGGAAAAGACAATGAAAGCAGAATCAAGAAAAGATAACAAAAAAATTAAGAAGTCAAGAAGCACACGAGGGAAAAAATATAACATGGAGTTATGTAAAGGGAAAGGGGTTACGAGGGTAAAGCTATTATGATCACCCACTATTATTGAGCCAGTCTCTAGAATTGTTATAGAGGGTGGGGAATGTCATTATGTTTTGTGGAGAACCTTGGAGTCTGTAATGGGTGTCTGGGAAACATCCTTTGTTGTATAAGTGAATGTATGAGAGTTAAGATCCCCATATGACCATATTGGAGATGTTTTTAATATGAAATATTATTCAGACTCTAAAATTTTGTTATGAAATTTATGAATCTCTAATTTACATGATGCTCAGACCACTCTCTCCCATGTATTTGGAATTTGGTTGTTATTTCACAATTATATTTAGTGTATGGACTTGTATTTATGTTGCACAACCTAGTTTAGCTTATGTTTATGTTGTCCTAAGACTCTTGGTGATATAATTATTTATATGTTCAAGTATGAATATGCACTGTGTTGCACCAAACTCGATGATGCATCCTCTTTGAATCCCTTCACCACTGAAGTCTTGATTGCGCTTTGGTTGAGACCTCCTTCTCTTGTGGAAGGTTGAATATGATAGAACTACAATTATACCTTTGTTTGTAACCTTCGAGAACCTCGATCTCCAATATTGTGCAAACAACCCCGTTTCCGGTGCTCTACACTAACTTGGATAGCTCCAATGCTGGATTCCACACATTTACAAATTTTGGAGATGACCACAAATTTTTATTTCCTCTCAACAATGCAACCATGCCTCCTTGGGACAAAATAAAGCAGGAAAAATATTTATTACCTTCCTATTTGCATTTTCATCCAATCAAAATTACAATTTAGCTTCAAATTGGGATTTTTTTTCATATTATTTTTAAATTTCACGTGGTGCACCTGAACGGTTTGGCTCACCCCGAAGTGGTGCGTACTATGTTAAATACATAGTGAGATCCATTGATGGTGCATCGATATATGTACTAGCACCATTTGAGCTATTGCACCGCGAAAAATTGCCAAAATACAAAGCAGTGCGTCCTTCGAAACTCCCCTATATTGGTGCAAATATGGCTTCTATCCACACCGATGCATTGCACTTCATTTACTAGACCGCTATTCCAACAATATAAGATTTAATCTATCGGTGCACCAAGTTTGATTAATCTACCTAGGGCGTACCCAAAACATAATGCCACAGTGAGCACCTCCACCAATGCATCTATATATGTCTGCATTGACGTTGTTCAAGCTAGCACACCGCGATAAATTAACAAAAATCAAAGAGGTGCATCTTTTGGACTGCCCCGACACTGGAACTAAACAAGCTTATAATCGAGCATGTACGTTACATTTCATTAACCACACCGCTATCTCAACGATTTATAAAATATAACCTAGCGGTGCACCACATTTAATAAATCACCCTAGGGCATACCCTGAACATAATGCCCCAGAGAGTCAATGTTTAAACACACTGCCATATTTAATAATAAAATTATATGCACCAAATAAATTGCACTAGTGCACCTACCTGTCTAAAGGAAGACCGAGTTAGGGTAAATAAAAAAAAAATACCAAACTGTTTTTCATTGTTACAGTGCATCCTGTGCTTTGAAACTCTCAATCAAGCACCGATGCAAACCTTTTTCCTAGGACGCCTCATTTCCACTACTCTACAATGACTTGGATATCTCCATTGTTGGATTCCACACATTTCCAAATTTTGAAAATTACTATTATCACACAATCTGTAGATTGGGAAAATCCCAACCCGATCCATGAAAGTGTGACAATTACGGGAGTACTTACCCACTGTCACCTTAGATAGACACTCCCCTCACTTTAGTGATGATGAAATCACCACAAGGGGGGAGTTGTGGTGACCCTAGGGGGGTTGATATGGAAAGTGATATGATGATGAGTGAAACCCCTATAGGTCAATCTTGGAGATGAATGAAGGATTGGAAAAGAGTCTTGTGAAGGGGAAGATGGTTGCCAAGTATTTGGTCCCTGCAAAACAATATTAGCCTTTCCTGGACCAATAAAAATGATCATAAACCAAGTCTTATATCAAAGGGGATCAATAAGATAATATTGTTGTCCCAAATTGGTATGGAAATATATAGATCAACAAATAAAGATGTCACTACCTGCAAAATTAACCATCCAAAACATCAAACAATTATTGGGCAATCAATCCCTAAACATGTAGATAATATCCCAATATTTAAACACAAGTTTTGATGGAAAAATAGGGCTGAAAAAAGATGTTATCAACAATATATTAGGGAAGCCTTGTGGCTGTAGCAAAATTTTTATACAACAGAAAGTTCTAGCCACTGAAATTCACAAGCAAGATACTCAAATGAAAGCCCTCAACGAGGAGAATAATTAGCACTAATTACTTGCAATTTTCAGTGGTAGAAAGAGTAATAAAAGACGATGAAAGAGTGATTTTATGCAACACTAATGGCTTTATATTTTATTTTATAACAACAAGAGAATCACTTGGCTAAAGAAGACGCCTTAGAGGCTCAATGATGCTTATAACAAGTAAAACCAATTTCAATTTAGACAATTGCAATATCTCAACATTTCACGCATACCAATGAAATGAATTTATTTATCCAATGAAAATTAGACTAGTGCCTTATCAATTGGGTTATGGAGTCTCTTGTTGTAAGGGCTAGTTGTGTTACCTTCCTAGGGGTGTAATCCTTTTTACTCCCTAGAGAAAACAAGACTAGCAAGGTAAATCTAGAAGGGTGTAAGCCTTTTTACTCCTCCTAGAAACCTTTTCAAATTAACTTATCCAAGGCAAATGTGATAGATATTAGTGTAGGGTGTATTCCTTTATAATCCTACAAGGGTTTAGAAAAGAATAACCATGAAACAAGAAGAAAAACCAACAATATGAAGAAATTTTATTGCGAATTCCAATAGATAGCAAGATAAACCCTCTTCTACCAAGAGATATTCCACCACAAAGCAAGAAAAAGCATCCAAGAGAGATAGAGCACCACTTCCTTCCACTATAAAAGTAACTAGCATCCAAATAGCATAAGAGATAAAGAGATGTGATTTTCCCAAGTAGGGAGAAAAGTTCAGCAAAACTTTATGTAATTCTCAAGTGAGTTATGTCTAAAATGAAAGTGACAAGGTCTCTTTTTATACATGACCTTGTAAAAACAATTTGTCCACTTAAATTAGGGTAAAACACAAATAAGGGAGGCTGACCTCCAAATTTTCCCCTTTACAAAATATAATTCAAATTTACAAAAGAATAAATCCCTAAAATATGACATCATCCCCCCTAGGGGTGATGTTTTGGCATAAATGGCAAGATGTTGAGCTAGTTGAGGAATTCATTGGGCCTCCCAAGGCCTAATTTCCATGCATTAGGGTATTCCTTAAATAAGCATGCCATATCACCATCATATTATTGAACACCACCAAAACCTAGCATCCCAAGTGTGATGTCATTCCCTAGAAAGTGACGTTTTCAACCTCCAAGGTCAAACGTTGGGAAAAGGGGGGATAGATTTACTTCTCCATGATGTCCTCTTATGCCTCCAAAGGAAATGTTCATCATCTAAATTGTCCCAAGGTGTGGGGTAGGACATCCATTCTATGGGATTAATGCCCCAATGAAGGCCCAAACAAGGCTTGTTCCTCCACAAATGTCCACCAAGCAAGGTCCTGCATAGACAAGTGAATTCACCCTCTAAGGGTCTCAAGTCATACATATCATGCTAATTAAAATCACACTTAATAGAAGAGCCACCTAAACATGTGCATCAAATCTACCTTTTCAAATTAAACAAGTGCTCAAATACCCTATGTAGTTTGCCAACTTGCTCAAGTGTTCAAAGGATGTCTTGTCATGCCTCCAAAGGAAACGTTCATCATCTAACTTGTCCCAAGATGTGGGGCATGTAATATACTCTATGGGCTTCATGCCTCAATGAAGGCCCAAGCAATACTTGTTCCTCTTTGAAGGTCCTGCAAAGACAAGTGAATTCGTCCTCCAAGGGTCTCAAGTCATACATATCATGCCAAGTAAAATCAAACTTAATAAAAGAGCCACCTAAACATGTGCATCAAATCTACCTTTTCAAATTAATCAAGTGCTCAAAGATCCTATGCAATTTTCCAAATTGCTTAAGTGCTCAAAGGATGTCCTATCATGCCTTTAAAGGAAACCTTCATCATCTAACTGGTCCCAAGGTGTGGGATATGGAATCCACTCTATAGGAATCATGCCCCAATGAAGGGCCAAGCAAGGCTTGTTCCTCCACAAATTTCCACCAAGCAAGGTCCTGCAAAGATAATTGAATCCGCCGTCCAAGGGTCGCAAGTCATACATATCATGCCAAGTCAAATCACACTTAATAAAAGAGTCACCTAAACATGTGCATCAAATCTACCTTTTCAAATTAAAGAAGTGCTCAAAGACCCTATGCAGTTTGCCAAATTTAGATATGGGAGGGGTGTCATAATGTTGTATTGGGTGAAATGGGGGATAACAATTACCCCAAATTTTCATTTCATCTCAATGGTGCAACCATGCCTTCTCGGGACATAAGAGATTAGTTAAATTATTTATGACCTTCCTATTTGCAATTTCATCCTTTCAAAATTACAATTTAGTTTGAAGTTTTTGAATTTGTTCAATTTTACGTGGTGCACTTGAACGGTTTGGCTCGCCTTGACATGGTGTGTACCATGTTAAAAACAAAGTGAGCACCATCTTTGGGGCGTCGAGTACATGTACGCACCAGTTAGGTTCCATCAAGTAAACTACGATGAACTATAAGAAACCAAGCCGTGCGTCCGCCGGAATGCCCTAGAACCGAGGCACAATGTGCTTCGACCCACACCAGGACATTTTACTTCCTTAACCACATCACTAACTCAAAAATATATAAAATTTAACCTAGCAGTGCACCAATTCTATCCAACAACACCGAGGCATATTGAAAAAATAATGCCCTGACTTGTCAATGTTCAAACGCACCACCATATCTTATAAAAAACATATACGCACCGAATAAATCGCTCGAGAGTTGTTTAACATTACACACCACTATACTTCACTCAACTAACAACACCGCTAACACAACGATTTATAAAATTTAACGTAGTGATGTATCCATTATAATCCAATGCATCGGAAATTAGCGCACAATGACCGCCACATTTCACTTCATTAACCACACTGCTAGCTCAACGTTGTATGAAAATTTAACCTAGCGGTGCACAAATTTCATCCAATCACACCAGTGAAAATAAGACACATAACACGCCAAGACATCAATTTTCAAATGCACCGCCGTACTTTATAAAAATCATACATGCATTGAATAAATTGCACTAGTGTTTCTTAACATTACCCACCGGTACACTTCACTTAACTAAAGGCACCACTTACATAACGATTTATAAAATTTAACGTAGCGGTGCAACCATTGTAATCAGACACACCAGTCCTATGTACAAAAACACACTCGGATATATATTTATTAAATTTTCATAGCAGGGTGTCTCATTGGATGTATCGTTCCTATTGCTCGATCCTTTACAACACATTGATGTACAAAATGTTGGTGCTCCACTATCACGGTAGTGCCGGTGCGTTAATAGTAACTCGTCACACTGCTTCAACTAAGAAATCAAAGTTTATCTTAGCGGTGCCCATTAGTTCACCAAATGCACTGGTATCATAAAGACAATGTTACCGATAGACACCATGTTGGTGCTTTGGTAGACATGGCGCACTAGTGTATTTGGTTTAACAAAGGGCACTGTGGATTTGTGCATTATAAATTTTAGCATTGCGGTGCATCTTTGTTAATGAGATGAATCGTTACTGATAAAAGGACTTCTTTGGTGCAAATAGTCCTATGGGATGCACCACTTAGTGGTGATGTTGTTATGCGATAGCGCACCAACTGTGGGGCGTATGAATTGTTGGGGGCGCACTGGTTTATTTTATAGATTTCTTTGCAAACAAAAATTAATTTTCGATTTTTTTAAATGCATGTCATATATATATATATATGTATTTGTTTTATAATTTTAATTTATTTTGTCTTTATATATGTGCCTAACAATATTTGTATGTGAATCAAAGACGATGACGATGAGAGCAAAATGAAGCATGACAGTGGTGGGTTGAGACATATACTTTTGTACGTGAGTGGGAGGCTAGGGAGAGGGATAAGGAGGCTTACCCTTGCCCAATTTAACAACATACTCATGACCTTTTGATGGACATTGGCCTCCTGAAGTTTTATCAAGAGGGCAGATCCCTTAGGGGGAACTATGCATTGTTATAACAATTGATTCATCAATGGGATCATGGGAGACAAGGATTTAGGTTCAGTCCAAATATGTGGTATAATCCTATGGAGGATGATGTATATTTTGTCACTAGGTTGTCTAGGAGGGGGATGTATTTGTCCCATTTCCTAGCATTACCGCTCGGTGTTGTAGGAGAGACCCAATTGGCATATGTGCAAAGATATGTCAATCTAGATATTACTTCAACTTTGGAGTTCCAGGTTAATGGTATTTATCTGCAGATAGGTGCATTTGAGAGAGAGGATGTTAGGTGCCTCTGTTATATTCTCTTATCACTGTCACAATATAGCTTTGATGGGAAATGCATTAGTTTCCCTATGTTGTATTATGTATATAGTTTATTGCTATAGCCCCGATTCATTAGGTGGGAAGATGTTTTTTTGAGATAGTTTTGTCATGTATTAAATCACTATCGCTATGTTTTTTATGGGATGGTATTCTTCCCATTCGTGTCTGATTTGTATACACTATTTTTTGAGAGGGTTGATGCCACTCAGTCAATGGTACTCCACTTTTCTTCTAGTCCTATGTTTGATGCACGTATGCACATGTGGGGGAATTTGATGCCCAAGGGGGGCCAATATGAGTATCTCATTACTCCGGTGGGCCAGTTATTGATTTATTATCTAGCAATGATGATATTGTCCTCGATATTGTAGAGTACCTGTATGTGGGCATAGACTGGAGATGATGTCCAAACATCTGATTTACAACAAGGGAGCCAACATATGAGAGAGGAAATATTATTGTTATGTTTTGATGAATCTATTTGCATATTTTTATGTCTTATTTAATGCACATGTAAATTATTGTAACATTTTGTTTCAAAATGTCTTATAATTATTATCTATCATTTTGCAGATATTGGCACATATGCTGGGGATGCGCCTACCCAACATGAGGATGAGGTGATGGATAAGGAAGATGAGTAGCATCTAGTAGTATAGAGACCATACTTTCCACGTAGACTAGATTAGAGAGTCCAACTAGAGGTGGGAAATTATTTATGTCGTTTCATGACAAGTTACAGGGTGGTACCTGTACCCTCTAGAGACATATTACGAGTAGAGACACTCTCTACTACATGGAGGAATTTTCCTCATGAGATGATGATGTTGATGCATAATATTTTTGGTTCAGCCAACCTCATCGATATGATGAGGTTTGGTGCTGGTGATCACAATACATCTAGCTCATCAAGAGAGCCATCCACATCCTCTACTCCACCACATGATCCTCCTTTCCCTAATGATCTTTCTTCTCCACATGATCCTCCTTGTCCTCCTGATCGTTCTCCTCCACATGAGTCTATTGCAACATCTATTGATCATCCATCCACATCAACTCCTCCTCCTCCTCCTCCTCCTCTTGTTTCCCCTCCACATGTGTTTGAAGCTATATCCACGTCCGATCCTTCTCTTCCTCCTCCTCCTGTTTCCCCTCCACATGTGTTCGAACCTGTATCCATGTCCGATCCTCCTCCTCCCCCTCTTCCTCTGCTTGTGTCACCATCCACTGATCATTTTCTTTCTCCTAGTCCACATGTCTCATCATCCACTGATCGCCCTCTTCCTTCTCTTCCTCCACATGTATCACAAGCCTCTGATGCTTTGAACACTATGATCTCATCGGGTACTGTTGATGCACATATTCATGATATTGATATAGAGACACTTGATAGTGCACTTATGCCGACATTTTCTTCTGAGATAGTTGTTATTGATAGAGGCTCTACTTTTGGTAGCAAAGACATTGATGCACCTGACTCTGGTGGTGGACCTAGCTAGTAGTGGTAATGATTGACATTTATATTGATTGTTTTATATTCGATTGGAGATCTATATATGACATGTTTATTGCAGATTTTGTTGAGATGTATGTTTTACATGTATATTCATATGTATATTGCTCATGTATGTTATGTTTTTCATACAATGTTGTGGTTGTGTTGTTGTTTGATTTATAAAATGTAATATGAATATGCTAAAAACGAACATTGTTAATGATTTCTTTGTTTTTAAGTGAAATTTGATATATATCACTCATTTAAATTTATAGTTTCCTATAATGTTACCTTTAATTTTATGAAAGTGTTTAATTTGGATTGTGATTGCAAAAATTTATAACCATTAATGCCATATAATGTTTAACTGTTGTTCAAGGTGAATTGTTTGTTGTCCAACAAGATACAATATGTTGATTAAACATGTTTAGAAACAAAAATACTTAAATATGATGAGTGAAAATATTGTGATTTGAATGTTTATGTCTTTTCCATATATTATAATAATAACAATATAACATAATTATTCACTAATAATAATGTTGATGATGTAACAATAATGTTATTTTTTTTATTTTTCATTATTCAAAGATTACAAGAAAAAGTTATAATATAATTGTTTACTAAAATAACAATGATTATATTTTATTAATATTTTATTTTTCCAAAGATTTTATTAATTTATATTATCCAACTATTATAATATATGAAATTTATTCAATTAAATTTGAAATAACAAATATAGAGAATAATCATACATTTTGTACTATACACTTTCGATGATATGGTTCACAATGTTTTACTCTAATACAGACTTTATGAATATTTTATTAAAAAATAATATCACCCAACATTTTATAATTAGTGTTTTAAGAATTAGTAAAATTGACAAAGGATTCTATACTTTTAGATAAGTATGGATCAATAAAGTTTTCCTTAATCCTCACTAGGCTATAGAAAAAGACTCTTTTAAAATTTCCATGTCCTTCCTATATTGACACTTATTTCAAGGAGAATGCCAAATAATTATTAATATATGTTTATATGATTATAAAACTAAAGGATGGAGTGGAATGGGTGAAGGCCATGATAGTTTCACTAGTTAAGGTGGGGAATGTCATCAAAGTTGGTAATGGCAAGTACACCACAAGTACTATAGATGTTGCACAAAGTTATTTTGTTGGAATTGTTCTCAGAAGTTCCATCAAAGTAAGTATATATTTATTTGAATTTTGATTTTCTCAAATAATAAAAAAATTCAGGTTTGAATATTTTTTAATATATTCATTTTTCGTTAAATAAAGTATAATTTAAAATAAATCTTCACTATTGTATGCCACCAACTTCGTGATATCTCAATTAATGCTTAGTAATTCAAAGGTTAAAATAAATGTATTTTAATACAATACAACATAAATTTGCTATAATAAACAATAAATATGACAATGAAAATATATCGAAACGAAATGCTATGCTTGTACGTCTATTTAATGTATTTTCAATATGGTGGTTGTAAATGGTTGTTAAATTTTCATATCCAACATAATTATAAAATGAAGAAAAGAAAAACATAATTGTCCACTATAGATACCCATAATAAATGACACATCCACAATATAAATGTTCAAACAAATAATTTACATGAAATTAGTCTTTGTTACCATCACCATGATTATCTTCCCTACTTGGAATTGTAACATAGTTGTTCTCAAAAAGATGTTTAAATCTCAGATCATGTCTCAGTATGAACCACCAATCCTCATCCAACACATCTGGATAAAAAAACACTTGGTTGCAATGTTTTGGGAAAACATAAAGCTCCTTACTTTTAACCCACATTTTTTTAGAGTTAATACATACTAGCCCACTACCACGATATTTGTTTACATTTCTCTGGTCGAAGGTATCCCACCACTTGCAACAAAACATGACACATTGAAATGATGAGAAGTGCACTTGCATGATCTCTTGTATCTTTCCAATGTAACCTAACTTCCCCTCTATCAGGTTTTCATCATGGTGGCTAGCACGACTAGATTGGTTGAACTTGACCTCCACTCCACAATATTGTGTGATGTGGCATTCATCAACATACTTAGTGTGAAAATGATGTCCATATGGCCACATAAATGTGAATAAATGCACCTGTAAAAATGTGAACAAAGGGTCATGTCATGTGTCTAATAACCAAAGCATTAATAAAAACACAATACATGTTACAATTCAAATGTGCAATATTATAAATATAATATGGTACTTAGAGAGGTTATTACAAAGTTACCGAACCTGACCCTATGTTTAGTGCATCCAAATCTTCTCCACATGGGTTACGACCAAACATCACATATTTCTCTTGTATCTGGTCATCGACCCAACTGTTGGGACATATTTTTGACATATTTTATTTTAAATGATTAGGACAAGGCATGATTTTACCATTCAACTGTCTAAATTCTATCCTGTCACTGTCCCATTTCCTTCTTTTCTCTTCATACAATGCGACCCATTGTCGCATTGCCTCCACATTGTAAGGAACAAATTTATTGAGGGCATCCATTTAAAAATATGCTCATGTATATAAAAATTCAAAACGAATAACATGAGATCATCTATATATTATCAATTTAAAGAATGAATTTATTGATGACATCAAAATTTCTAAATTCGTTGATGTATAAAAGAATTCAAAACAAATATCATGGGATGGAAAATATATTATCAACTTCAATGTACACAATTTCTTGGTACTAAATTGATAAAATATAACTGAATTACTCTTTATAAAGAACCTTTTTCCATTCATTTGGAGTAGCTTCCCTTCCCTTTTGTCCTCTTCTTGATGGTCGTCCCAAACGGCTTCCCCTTCTGTGTTGTCAATTTTCTTGATGTACTCACTGACATAATAGAACGACTTGTATACTATGTACCCCTCTGCCATATATCCCTATGGTTTTTCCCTTTGTCGAACAAACCTCTTTAATTTTTTCATGTACCTCTCTAAGAAGAACATCCAACGACATGAGAGCATCCCAACTAATTCAACCTCACCAAGTAGATGCATTAGAATATGGACTTGCAAGTCCATAAAACTTGTGGTAAGTTCCTTCTCAAACATACAAACAATCTCAACTATCTCTCGACACCACCATGGAATGCTAGCCATATGAATCTCCCTTGATGTGATCCAATATACAAATGCAGATAATTTCAATATGGCAGGTCGCAGGTCCTGGGGGAAGTCATGGTTCACACAACCATGCATGAACAAATGATAATGACACTACATAATAGACATACACATCATTAATTTCCATAAAAATGTGAGTGCATAACATATTTTTACCGATGTTAGTATAGAACTAGGAGAATCACGTATTCAACATACATATCCTTAGAAGGTTTAGATGATCATGTGATTTCAACCCCGAAAAATTCCCATCTATAGTGAAGCAACGTCGTAGATTCGACCCATATAAAGAAGGTTCCTTCACAACCAATATAAAATCCTTTGCCACATAAATAACATGCTTACTGAAGTAAACTCCTAGTCCTGGAAAATCATGCGTGATGTATGCACATATGCCATACAATGTAAAAGACCTCTCCATTGGGATGGATCTTGATACATCGTATACTATATCCCTTCCCATTGTTGGATTACTGAGAGGGGGGGTGAATTAGTAATAGATCAATCTAATCCTTTTTAACCATAAAATGCAAGTGTTATATCAATGTAACATTATCATCCAATAGTTTCGGAGTAAATAAATAATGAACAAATGATAAATCATACACATACACAGTACACCAGTGTTTTTATATGGAAACCCAAAGTGGGAGAAAACCACATAATGATTTTTCTTATATGTATTTAAGAATTACATTCATTGGAAGCACCAACTTCCTTTGTTTTCCAACTGCAACTGGAAGGAGGATCCAACCCCCTAGTTTCTCAGGCTACAACCTAAGAGAAGCTCTAACTCCCCAATTCTCTGGCTACAACCAGAAGGAGGCTACAACCCCCTATGTTCTCCGGCTACAACCACCTATCCTTGCCCCATCCAACTACCCTGTTGTAGAAGTATAATGATGGAACCATTGTCACATGATCACTGTGAGATATACTGCTGTAAACCTGTAACAATCAACCTGTACCAAACAACCTGTAACAACTTGTACCAAATAACTTGCAATCAACTTGTACCATAAACAAGTGTATCAACCATGCACCAACCTGTACCTCAACCTGTTCCATTAACGAGTGCATCAACCATGCACCAAATATGTACCAATCATGCATCAAATACACATAAAATATGACTCATCAAGATGTACCAACATCATCAACTATACACCTCATGTATGTGCCAACTCTTTAACTACTTGTCTCGACCATGTACCCAACATGTACCTCAACCAAAAGTCCTCATCAATTTCATCATCCAAATCTGATTTGTAACTCTGTAATAGACCCGGTGTATATGATCACATACCTAGAAACCTTCCTTAACTTTAACAACAAGATACTAGAATTTTCATCAAACTTTACCTTAGTCTCACATGACTAATTTTGGATTAGTCAACAACCTTAACTTGAAATAATCATAACTATGTACCTATAATGAATACATATATGAAAATAGTACACAATTTTCTTCAGTGTCTTTTATGCAATTCCTCCAGGTTTCACTGCTTGGAACCTTTCAGAAAACGAGTTATAGCAAAAATGGCATACCTTGTTAAATTCTGGATTATTCTAGAGAGCGAGCTTGTATAGCGTGCCCCACATGAAATATTTGTTGTATGGATCTGAAAATGGTACAAAGAATACTAAAGACTGTACTATAACCAATACATTTGATCTTACTGAATTTAGATATGTTATGATATTTTTACTTGGAAAACTTGTTTTAGACTAGTTTCAGGACTAGCCACAAACCCTATTTTCCACGGAGTGCAATTCCAAAAATACAACGACCCACAAACTGAAATTTTTATCACAACTACTTGGATATTTTTCCTCAATGGCCTCCAAATTTCACAGTCTGAATCATTATGGAAAAAAAAGTTATTGCGAAAATGGTGAGATGACCTGTAAATAACATACCTTAGAAAGCATCATCAAAATAATTTATCCTCCCTTGAATTTAGGCCTTCTTTACTTCACCTTTCCTCTGAAATTTTCCTTAGATATCCTTTGGTTACCTCAGTCACTTGTAGATATTTAGATATTCAATATGCTCAAGTGTAATTAAAATGAGAGACCCCTACCTCTTATTTATACTTTTATGTAGCTTCCTCAATGGGTTACCTTCTAACCATCTTAAACCACTTTCCTTAGTTTAGGGATAACCCACTTCTAAACACTTGTCCACTTAGTAATTTCTCCATTAACTTTATTATTTAAATAATTTATTTTGTATCCACTTTGAATTATAGTACACTCATCACTTCACTTTATTATTTAAATAATTTCTTCTTTGCAACCACTTTGACTACTTTGACCTTTTGGGGCTTCTAGATGACTCATGAGGGTTCTCCAACTTCACACGACCATAACTCTCTAACCTTGAGAAGTTATGTGACGTTCCACATACCACCGAAAATGGCATGACATGTACTATCCATATAGAATAGTATTACCTTCAAATATATTAAAACTCATACCATTATAAATCAAACAAACTTGGGTCCATTACCCAAACCTTTGTGCTACCGAAATTCGCTACATGAATTTCTTTAAGGGTTGACATCAATGACAACCAACCCAAATAATCAACAATCTCCCCCTTTTGAATTGATGGCAACACTTTGATGCAATATTGAATTCATATCACTCATGCTCCCCTTGTGACCATATCTCCCCCTAGAACCATGCCTCTGTGCTCTTTCTCCAAGCATTCACCTTTGCATCTGATAAATCTCCCCCCCTTTGTCATCAATGGAAAATGTATCTTTCCATATAGGGATTCTCCCTGTGACTAAACTCTTCCTGAAACTGATCTCCCAAACTGGGCTATCCTCTTTATGGTGCTTCCTCGTGTAAATCTAAGACATATAAGATAAGCATTCAAAAACATTCATTTTGGAGTAGAAATTACTCCGAGTCTCTGGCGAAGATACTCAAAGGCTTCCCTCAAAAGAGGTTTTGTAAAGATGTCTGCCACTTGTTATTTTGTGCCCACATATTCAACTATGATATTCTTCTTTGCAACCTGTTCCCGTAAAAAGTGATACTTTATTGGAATGTGCTTCGTCTTGGAGTGCATCACCGATTTCTTTGAGATACTGATGGCACTTGTATTATCACAATATATTGGAATGGGATCATCATACTTAGCTTGTACATCTGTCAAAGTTTGTTTCATCTATAGAACCTGAGTACAACATGCTGCTATTGCAATATACTTTGCTTTGGTTGTAGATAAATATTCTGATGATTGTTTCTTTCTTAGTCAAGATACTAAACACTCACCCAAGTAGAACGTTGCTCCACTGGTGCTTCGTCGGTCATCAATGCAACCTGCCCAATATGCAGCTGTGTAGGCAATAAGTGATAGAACCTTTCCTTTTGGATACCATAATCCAAACTCTTTTGTTCCTTTGAGATATATGCAAATCCTCTTCATTGCTAATACATGTGATTCCTTTGGTGCTGCTTGAAATCGTGCCACCTATCCAACTACTTGCATTACATCTGGTCTAGATGCTATCACATATAGTAAGCTACCAATAACTGACCTGTATTGCCTCTGGTCTGTAGACATTGAATCATCATCTTTTCTCAACTTGCAACTGGTTTGCATAGGAGTGGTAATTGGCTTGCAATATTCCATTCCAAACATCTTTATCCTTTCTTTGATATACTTAGTTTGAAAAATAAAAATTCCTTAGTTGCTTTGACATATCTGAAGACCCAGAAAGAAGGATAGTTATCCGAGTAATGACATTTCAAATTCATTCTGCATATCATTTTCAAATTTTTGGCTTAACCTGTCATCAATACTTCCAAAAATAATATCATTAACATAAACTTCAATTAATAAAATACTATCTTGAGTTACCTTGATGTAGAGGTTGTTGTCTGCACTTCCTTTTCTAAACCCTGCCTACTGTAGATATTTATCCAATCTAGAGTACCATGTTCTAAGAGCCTATTTTAGACTATATAATCCCTTCTTCAATTTACACACATAATTTGCATTCTATGACAACTGAAATCCTTCTGGTTGTTCAATGTAGAATTCTTCTTCAAGTTCTCCATTAAGAAAATCTGATTTCACATCCCTCTGATACACTTTAATATTCTTGGATCACGCATAAGATAAAAGCAATCAGATTGCTTCCATTTTGGCAACTGGGGAAAATGTCTCTTCAAAGTCGATTCCTTCAACTTGTGTGTATCTTTTACATACCAATCTAACTTTGTTCCTTGTAACTTGTCCATCTTCATTCAATTTATTTCTGAAAACCCACTTTGTGCCAATCACATTCTTATTCTTTGGTCTTGGAACCAATTCCCAAGTGTCATTCTTCTCTATTTGATCCAATTATTCATCCATGGATTTATTCCAGAATTCATCCTTGTTGGCCTCTTCAAAACTGCTTGGTTCAATCATATATAAGAGTGCTAGGTGTGTTTGTTTTGGTGAACCGATTCTTCTTCTAGTCTCAACTCCTGCATCTTTGTTTCAAATAATCTGATCTAAAGGATGATTCTTCTATACTCATTTTCTAGGTGTCTTTGGAGGCACTTGCTGAACTTTCTCTTCTACTTCGGTTTGATCCTCTTCATATTCCCCTTCTACTTCTTCTTCATAAAGATGTTCCATTGATTCATTTTCTTCTTCCTTTAATTCTCGTCCACCTATTTCATCAATTGTTACATTGATGCTTTCCACAAATTTGTTCAACCTCAGATTGTAACACTTGTATGATTTACTTGTACTTGAGTAACCAACAAGTACTCCTTTGTCCACACGAGAGTCAAACTTTCCCATTCTTCCATCTTCTCTTTTGATGTAGCATTTGCTTCCAAATACTCTGAAGTGCTTCACATTTGTTGGTCTTCCTTTCCATAGCTCGTAGGGAGTTTTTTCATTGTTGTTTTTGAGCATTACTTTTTTTTGAATGTGAACTGTTGTATGCACTCCTTGTGTCAAAAAATGTCTGTCAATTTTGAATCCATTAGCATTGTTCGAGCCATTTCCTATACTGTCTTGTTCTTTCTTTCAACAACTCCATTATGTTGAGGTGTCCTAGCAATGGAGAATTGCCTTTTTATTCCATGCCTGTTGCAGTAGTCCATAAATTCCTTTGAAGTGAACTCTCCTCCATTATCAGATCTCAAACATTTGATTTTTGAATCCATTTCATTTTCAACCATTTCCTTGTAGACCTTGAAGTTTTCAAAAGCTTCTGACTTATTCCTGAGAAAGAAAACTACAATCATTCTTGTATAATCATCAAATAATAACATAAAGTGTTTCTCACCTTTTAAACCCTTTGTTGTAGTTGGTCTAACTAGATCAGTATGCACAATTTCCAGTGGTCTTGTTGTTGAATATTCCTTTGATTTGAACCTAGTCTTTGTTTTCTTTCCTTGTTGACAATGCTTGCATAAATTTATGGCTGGTTTCGTGATATGGGGCATTTCTCTAATTGCTTACTTTTTGCTGACTTTGACAAGGTTATCAAAGTGTATGTGACCCATTCTTCTATTCCATAGCCAACTTTCATCTTCCTTTCCTAGACAACACTTTTCATTTCCAATTTCACTTAATACATATATGTTGCTTGAAGTTGTTGCAACTGTTGCAATCAATTTTCCCAAACCTTCTTTTCTTATCTCACACTTCTGTGAATTGAAAGTAATTTTATGACCTTGGTCACACATTTGACTTACACTTAGAATATTATGTTTCATATCTTCTACTAGTAGAACATTTTATGCCTTGGTATTCTTGTTTCCAATTCTGACTATGCCTTTACCAATTATTTTAGCTGAATCATCATTTCTGAAGGAGATTGATCCATATCTTTTCTTTCTTAATGTAAGAAACCTGCCTTTATCACCTGTCATGTGTTTTGAGCAACCATTGTCAACGTACCAACCATGTTTCTTCAGCTTAGCTTGTAGATCGAGTGTGCATTCTTCATTTCTATACTGATTTTGATTTCTTATCCATGTTCTCTTTCGAGGTTCATTTCTGTGACTGTTGTAGTTCTATTGTGGTTCTCTAGGAGGGACTACCATTCTACAATTTTTGGCCATGTGTCCAAATTTGTTGCACTTGTAGCATTCCACTTCAGTGCTCAATTATTCAAATCTGTTGTAGCTTTATCTCTGTGTTTCAACAACCCTTCTTGGATAACCATTTTGTGTATGACTTTCAAAGTTGTTTATGTTCCTCCTATTAGCTCTGTAATTTACAACTTTATGTCCAAAATTATTGCATGCATAACATAAACCAAAAAATATAGTTTGATACCTGGGAGTTGAAGATATTCTAAAAGGAGTTACTTTTATGAATCCTTATTCTTCCTGAGGCCTACTTGTTTCTATTGGTAGTTGATTCTAAAATCTGAATCTTCTCGGTGGAGAAGTGTCCTTGTAATATTCCTTGTAGGTCTTCCTATCCTCTTTGATTGTTTCTGCATAACTTTTTGGATATGTTTCTTGTTATGTTGTTTTGGAGCTTGATCCTTTTTCTATCTAATTATATCCAAGTCTAGAATTGTCATGATGAGGCTTTTGACTGCTCATAATGTCATCCAAAACTTTTGAGTTGTTCTGCATATTTTTCTTTTGAAGATCCTTTCTCAATGTGAAAATCTATGCTTCCAAATTTCCAATGATCCCGTCTCTTTATTCTAGCTGTTCTTTGAGTGCTTCTTCAATTCTTTTATATTCTTCTATTTGAACCTTCAATTTCATGATCATTTGTTCTAGTTCCTGATTGTCTTCTTTCTTGTCTAGTTCTGCTTGTAGCTTCTTATTTTTCTTCTTTTCTTTTCTTATAACTTCTATGGCACTCAACAATTCTTCTCGGTAGTCAACTTCTTCCTCTTCATATTCTTCTTCGATGTCTTCTTTATTGTAGTCTTTTACTACCATGAATATAACTCTTTCTATCTCATTGTGATTGACTTCATCTTCATCTGATGAGAAGATGTCTTCTTTGGTGTATAAGATTTTCTTGAAAGCTTTCTTTTTGGTTCTTTTGCCTTTATATGTGTGTTTTCTATTTGAGTAATCTTCATCAATCCTCTTATTTTTCTTATGGGGACATTTTTTAGCAAAATGACCAATACCATCACAATTAAAACAAATCAATAGAATCTTACTTTTATATATGCCGTTGGTTCCCTTGTTCAATATTCTGACAAAGTTGGCCACTTATTCTTCATCATCTTCTGAGAAGTCACTGCTGCTGCTATGTTCCTTTTTCTTTCCCTTTTTATTTGACCTTTTGGATGCTTTGAAAGCTGCTTCTTTTATATCTAGATTTTCCTGTTCGGTTTTCATTTCATATGATGTGAAGATTCCATGTAGTTTGTCCATGCTTATTGAGTCTAGATCTGCTCTTTCTTCTAGTGCTGATATCTTAGGATCAAATCTCATAGGGAGATATCTTAGTACCTTTTGAACAATTACAGATTCTTCAATTTCTTCTCCCAATCCTATGATTGCATTCACTGTTTCATCGACTCATAAGAAGTAAGCTGCAATATTCTCATCTTCCTTCATCTTTAGTTGTTTGAATTGACCTTTGTAAGTTTGAAGTTTTTCTTCTTTGACTTTTGAATCTCCTTCATAAATATTTTGAAGATCTCTTTAGCGGATTTACAATGTACAACTTTGGTATATATTGATTCACCAAGACCATTCAGAAGTGCATTTGTGGTTTTGGAATTATTTTGACTGAGTTTCATTGCTTTTTCACTTGTTGGCAGAACTGTTGGTTCTTTGTATCCATCTACTACTGATTGCCAAATTTCAAATCTCTATGCATGTATATATGTTTTCATCCTTCTGCTCCAGAATGCATAATTCTGTCTATCAAACTGTGGTATTCCATTTTTATACATGTTGTTTCTCTCCATGATCTACCTTTCAGTGGTTAAACAAATTTTTGAAGGAACCTGCTCTGATTCCAATTGTTGGATTACTGAGAGGGAGGGTGAAACAATAATAGAGCAATTTAATCCTTTTTAACCATAAAATGCAAGTGTTATATCAATGTATCATTATCATTCAATAGTTTCAGACTAAATAAATAATGAACAAATGAGAAATCATACACATACATAGTACACCAATGTTTTTACGTGGACACCCAAAGCGGGAGAAATTCACAAAATGCCTTTTCTTATATGGCTTTAAGAATTACATTCATTGGAAGCACCAACTTCCTTTGTTTTCCAGCTGCAACTGGATGGAGGCTCCAACCCCCTAGTTTCTCAGGCTACAACATGAGAGAAGCTCCAACTCCCCAATTCTCTGGCTACAACCAGAAGGAGGCTACAACCCCCTATGTTCTTCGACTACAACTAGAAGGTGGCTACAAACACCTTTACTTGCCTTGTCCAACCACCCTGTCGTAGAAGTATAATGATGGAACCAGTGTCACACTATCACTATGAGATATACTGCTGTAAACCTATACCAATCAACCTGCACCAAACAACCTGTACCAAACAACCTGTAATCAACCTGTACCATAAACAAGTGTATCAACCATGCACCAACCTATACCTCAACCTGTACCATCAACGAGTGCATCAACCATGCATCAAATATGTACTAATCATGCATCAAATACACATAAAATATGACTCATCAAGATGTACCAACATTGCTATAGTAGGAAAACCCCTCTACGGACTACACCAAGGTTCTAAAGTGCAAGTAGAGCTAACCGTCTAAAGTCTCCTACTTTTAAAAACTATCCCGACATTACCCCACAATCATACATAAAAGGAAAAGTATAGGGATCCGGTAGGCATACCTTAAACTCCGCGTTTAGTGTTGATCCCTTTGCGCTTATTTGTTTCTCAACTGCATATCTCCTCCCAAGGCCAACTTGCATTCATCAAAAGAAAAACAAGAAACTACAAGCATGCATTCTATATATGGATTAGTGGATTAGACATCATAACGAAGAATGCAAACAAATCGTAAATATTTAATTCATCATTTGGCGGGATGAAAAAAGTATTTCTTTATATTAATCTCACAAAAGACATTTACAATATGAGACCGACAACTGCTCCTTGAACTCAGTTCTGGGCTCCTCTTCACCATGCACCAACTGCTTCCACGTATTCTTCTCCTCTTTAGTTCTCTCTAGGGAAATGACAAGGGTTTGTAATGGAGGAAGAAGGAATTCTGGCTCAAACTCACAATGTGGTTGCAAAATATTGGGGCAAAGGGGGAATACTGAAATGGGCAGAGTTTCTATGCTCTCATGATTTTTTTGGAATGAGACCCCAACACCATCTTTTATAGGCCAAAAAGATAGTAACGATTGGGGTTAATGGCTATGGGCGGTCAAATGTTTAGGTAACGGCCTGAAAACCTATATCCCTTTGCAATTTTCATTTTTTTTTGCTTTTTGTTAGTATATGCGGGCTGTAGTGGTGCATCAAGCATGTGTATGCGAGAAATAGTGGTGTAGGGCACGTACACCTTCAAAAAAATGGTTTTTTAGAAGAGTTATTTAGTGATGGCTTGGAAAAGATAACAAGTAATATAGTCTGATGCTAGGTATGCATGTCTGGTGCAATTTAGGGTTATAACAGATGCCCCTTAATGTGCAAGGTGATAAGAGCATCAGATGGATGAAATACATTACAAATCTTCACCAACGTACAAAGCAAGTGAACCCAGGGACCAGAGTTCAGGAGGTGCCATCTGTAAAATGACAATTTGTCTCACCGAGGCGGGCATACCCATGCTCAGGATGAAATAAAATCATGGCTGCCAATAAAATACACTGTAGGTCCATGTCATATAACTATATAAAGTGTAGCCGCGAGTAGTACACAAAATATCTACATCTCAAAATCAAAATATATACCTGTATAGTTTCCATCTTCAAGAAGCCAATGACGCATGATGGTGGGAGATGAGGTCTTCAGAGCTCGAGAAACAACTTCAAAATATTCAAAACTCGGGTAGGAGTGTAATATCAGTGTACGACTTCACTACCCAGAGGTCTCTGACAGCTCGTCGGGAACAGACAAGAGGATATCGGTGATCAGGCGGAGAAATTCATTGATTTTGAGCAAGGACTTAATTGGACTTTCGAGGTGGCCGAGCATGAGGACAAGAGACAAACTGTAGAAGGGCCGACTCAAGTTTAGTAAAACTTCCCTTGGACAAAAACATGACAAAAGATGAGACTCAGGCAGCCTAGCATTGGGATAAGTTCACGATGCAGGAGGCAATGCGAACTCTCCATATGTTTGGAAGGATAACCAAATAGAGGAGGACACAACTCTATGTAGCAAGAAAAAATTCCTAAGGTCATATTGAATCCTATAGCTTGACGAACAAATGAAAGGATGTGCTTTGTCCAAGGGCGACTCATTGTGTTTTCAACAAAAAGAAAATACTTTTCCCTTCCTCTTTTTGGGGTATATTTATTTTTTTTGTCTTTTTCAATAATTTTGGAAAGCTTGAAAAAGAACAAAAGAATGCTACATTACAAAGGAGGAATGAGTGTCGCAGACATACTATTTCCAAGTGCAAGGAACACACTGATGCTCAGATCAAGGAGACATATGCAGGAAAAGGACACTCGGGAAAAATTCTCCATGGGTCAAGGTGTCAAGACACAGAGGCAAAGTGCTACAAGACTTGCGTATAAGGCATGCTTACGATGGTTCATTTGAGAGCAAAATGGAGCCGACATTAGGCCAAATACGCATGAATGCAAATGCAATTAATAAGACACAATGATAACATACTTCGATGTAATTTTAACAAGCCCAAAGAAGGTAAGCTCGACGGTTTTTCATTTTTAGAGAGTCTGAAAAAGCGTAAAAGGAGACTCCACTGGGGTACCTTTTTCGAAGGTAGTCTAGTCGGTTCGAAAAAGGGGTAAACTAGAACCGAACATATGTCTATTCAAAACCATTTTAACGAGTGTGACAAATACAAGATCACTCAGAAATCTTTTCATATTTAAGGAGTCTGAAAAGAGATTATCTATGGACTCCGTAAGGGATGTTCTTTTGGACCGATTTAACGAGTGTGAAGAAACAAGGTCACTCGACCATCTTTTCAATTTTAGGGAGTCTAAAAAGAGCCTAACTATGGACTCCATGGGGGTTCCTTTTTCGTAAATTTAGTCCCTCAGGCCTGAAAAAGGGTTAAATTTCTACCTGAGAATACTCTTCTAGAGAACCGAGGCTCCTAGAGTATACTTTTGTTCGTACATTTGACCATCCAGACCAAAAAAGGGGTAAACTACCACCGGACAGACGTGCCTTCAAATTTTAGTTTGGCGAGCGTGAAGGGAAACAAGATCACTCGACAATATTTTCATGTTTAGAGGGTCTGAAAATGGCTTAAAAGAAGACCTGTTGTTTTGGGAGTCCCGAGGGTGAAACCAATAGTCATAAAATATCCAGCATGTGAAGGCCCAAACCCATAATCAAGATAGGACTAAAAGGACTCCCGATCCTAAAATCATTAACGACGGCATGGACACCAAAATGCAACCAGGATCTACCTAGGGCATCCATGTGAAGGTAGGATCTACCACCAAATTATGATACTTCTAGAGAAGAGGTGAGGGTTCCGTGTCGCAATTCGGTGGGATTAATCCTATGGCAAAGTGAAAAATACAATGAGGTGCAACAAGTGGAGGTAGAATCCTATCTCAAATGCACAAAGTTGGAAAAAGTACTTTTCACCAAAGGACCTTAAAAGTGCCCCAACTCTCAAAAATTTCACTGAACCAAAAGTAAAATGTATCGTAACATCCCAAAAGAAACTCGAGAACCAGACTAAATGATTTTCGGGCTAGAAAAAATGATAGAAGGGTCCAAAAAAAAAATGACAAAAAGGGGCCAAAAAGTCTATAAATAGAAGCTGGCAACTCATTATCACCATTGTAAATTGAGAATTGACAAGAAATTCAAAAACACCCCTTTTCCAAAAGAGTTGATTCCAGGAACTTCAATGGACGAAACAAACTTCCGCTTGGACCAAGTAAGTACATACTAGCCCCTCCTGCATTTCCATTCTTCCTTTTTGTATTTCCTTTTTTTTGGGGGGGACGCTGACCTTTAAAAAGGTCATCCCTATGTGTACGCGGGCAGTAGTGGGACAACCCACGTATGCCCACATGCAGAAAAAAATCTACATGCATGCATACGCGACTGTGTCCAATACAACCTACGTACACCCTCCAATATGTGGAAAAAAATAAAAAGCAAGAGTTAACTCCCCATGAACTTGTCATTTTGTAGGATGTATGTCCATTAGAGAGAAAGGGATCATGAAAAATTTGATTTTTTGGTCTCACAAGACCTTGCTGCTATAACTGTATTAGTGCAATGTGGGTTGTTGAAATTCTTCCAGTGTCCATTTACGAGGGCACAACCCAGGTTGCCGAATGATTTGATATATTACTGGCATCTTGACGCTGAGGCATTTATGCTTGAGGGGTAGTCATTGAATCCAATGACTGAATATATTTACTTCCTGATTGGTCTCTCGAGGAGAGGGGATCTAGTCAACTTGTGTACCTTCCCCCCCGGGCCTCACAACATTGAGGAGTTGATTGGACTCCATTGCGAGGCTGGTACTGAGAAAGTGGGTTCTCAAGTGCCGATAAACAAGATAAAAAATCTATCGCTGAAGGTGATAGTGTTACTCATTGGGCGGATCACTGGATCCGCGGTGTTACATTAGGCCTCCCAGGCGCACATGCATTGTGCGGTGCAGTTCTTAAATGCACGGATTTTCGATTCGAGTGTAACCATGATAGATTGCATGAAGAGACAACTAACAGAGTGTCAGATACAGGAGAACAAAAACTTTATAGTCGGTACTATTTTGTGTTCCTTTTTCTTCGAGAGGGTACCCAGTCTTAGTCCATGAGAGATGATATGACGGCACGTGGCCTCTCTCCCAATGTTATGCAGATGGGCGGTGTTGATGCCATGATAGGGGGGAGGGAGGACCATAGAGGCCTTCGATGAGAAGTTTTTTGACTGGTGGGCATGATAAATTATGACAATAGAGGACTACCCCTATGCTGGGATAAAATTTTCTAGAGATCCTGACATGCCTGTACCTCTCGGAGCAAAGCGAGGAGAGATGGGTATGTTTGTTTTTCAAAGTTATTTAATTTTTATTTCTTTATATATATATATATATATATATATATATATTGTATACTAGAGTATCTGACACTTATGTATCTGTTATGTACAGATGTGGGACCAATGCATCCAACAGACTTCTTGAGGACTAGGTGGCTTCCTCGACCAGAGGCAGGACCAACTGCAGCCACCAGAACAACAACAACAGCAAGGGGGCCTCCAACCGGAGAGGCTGAGAGAGTATTGAGACGAGTGGAGAGATCGAGGATCTTCCACCAATGATGCAACCTCATGTAGTTGAGGTACCATAGACCTGGGTCCAGCTCTTCTGGTGTTTGGAAAATGCCGTTGTTAATTATGGTAGGGCCAACAGGCCTCACCCTTAGCTAGGCTAGACTAATCATGTGCCGAGGGAACCTTTTGTATATTTTTGAGGGCATAGGCCCCGTAACTATTACTGAACATATTTTTGAGGCATTTGCGCCCACCTATGTACTCTGTTATTTTCGATATATATATGCATATTTACATCTTTTTACGTCTTATGGATTACATTTATTTTACAAATGTATTTACATGTGCATGTGTGTTCTTTTTCTTACGTGTGTGCAATATGCCAATCTAATACATGATTATCTAGAGTATCTGTGATTTGATTCAATCTCTTAGGAACATGGATATACGTAATGTAATCAAAGCTTCGTTCTAAGAGATGTACCCTAAGGAACCGTCGGTGTAGAGTAGGATCATAAATGCGGTAAACCCCATTTAACCGGGACACAACCAACTGAGCATCTAAGTAGATCCGGAGGTGAGAGATACCATGCGACAAAGTGTCACAAAGAAACTCTAAGACTACGCTGTATTCAACAACATTGTTTGTGGTGTCACCTAAACAGATATCTCCTGAAGATAGCAACTGGCCTTAAGGTGTGAAAATCACCCAAGCTGTAGAAGCAAGCCTCTGAGTGTGTTGGCTAGCGGTGTCCACAAACCCAATGAACACCTCTGATTCACTTAACATCTGCCACAATGAAAAAGATGACATCAAAAAATGACACGCCCATAAAACCAAAAAGACAAAAACTAAAAGAGAAAATGTATAAGAACTATACATATGTACAAGAAGTCACCCAAGGTGACCCACCTATGAGTAATACTTCTTGAGGTAGAGCCCATTTCTAGGCTCCACCAAAGCATTTCTCTCAAAGTCTACCAGACGATAAGCACCCTTCTTTAGAACCTCCTTCACGATGAAAGGTCTGAACCACATGGGTTTGAACTTTCCTACCCCCAGAGGATCTTTATCTTGGTCATAGACTAGAACAAGGTTGCCTTCAGAGAAAATCCGAGGACGAATGGACTGATCATACTAACACTTGAATTTTTGTTTGTGAGCCTCGTTAGCCAAGGCTGCATTCTGACGTTGCTCATCTAGCTTCTGAATATATAATAAATGCTCTTCAAGTGGTGAAGTGTCTTGAAATAACTGTACTTCCAACTTTAGAGACAAGATCTAGCACTCTATAAGCAAGACTGCTTCTAGCCTATAAATGAGTTGAAAAGGTGAGAAACCGGTTGCAGTCTTAACATACATTCGGTAGGCCTATAATGCGGAGTACAACATTAAATTACAATTTGACTTGGCTGAATTGATTGTGCACTATAGAATAGTCTTAAGGGGCTTATTCACAACTTCCACTTGACCATTCTCTTGTGGGTAGTGGGGTGAAAAATGTTCTTGCCTCAACCCAAGCTTTGACGTTAACTCAGAAATCATTTTATTCTGAAAGTGACTGCCATGGTCAGTGACAATCTCTCTCGGGATGCCAAACCTTGCTATTATCCGGTTAAACAAAAAGAGAGTTGTTGTCTCACCATCATATTTAAATGTTGGCATAGCCTTGACCCACTTTGTGAAGTATTCTACTGCTATGATGATATAATGGTGCTCCCTTGCTGAAGGGGGGTTGCATGTAGCGTAATCAATCCCCCACTTGGTGAAGGGACCAACTATGATGATGGGAAACATGGGAGCGGGGTGTTCCCTCAACTTCCGAGAGAAGACCTGACATGGGTGGCACTTCTTGACCAATTTAACACAATCTTTGATTAATGTCGGCCAAAATTAATCGGCTCACAAAATATTTTGGGTTGTTTCCAACCCAGACAGATGACCGCCACATGCTCCAGTGTGGCAATCGTTAAGCATGATTTCCGCTTCTTCATGAGTGAGACACCAGCGAAGGACGAAATATACACCTCGATGATACAGAGTGTCCTCGAGTATGAGATAGTTCCTGGCCTGATGGCATATATGATGACTCTCATCACGAGAAGCAGAGGTGAGGCACTTCAAATTCTGGAGTTAGACTAGTATATCTATGCACCAGGGGTCCGAAGACGTGATAAAAAACATGTCTCCTTTTATAGGTGACTCCTCGAGTATAACATCACCTGATTCGAAGGGAAGTTCCAAGATGAGTTATGTGAAGACCAACGACTTTTTAGATTTCTCTGAAACAAAATCCAAGTCTAATTCCTGGAGGATAACTATCCATCTATTGATTTTTCTGCCAATTACATGTCGTGTGAACACATCTTGAAATGGATTCACAACGACAATGATGGTGGTTTTGTGAAACAAGATGTAATGACAGAACCATTGGACAACATGAACTGCTACCAACACAAGTTTTTCAATGTGGGAATAATTGTGTTCTAGTCCAACCAGGCCTCGATTTAGGTAATAAATTACATATTCTGAGAGCAAATCATCCTCCTAAAACAAGACCATACTGATGGTCGACTCTGCGGTGGCCAGGTACAATAAGAAATCTTTATTATAATTGGGTGGCTGAAGCAGAGGGGTAGACGTGAGGGCGTGTTTTGATGCTTTGGAAGAGCACTGAGAGGCTTCATTCCAATGAAAAGGAATGCCCTTCTTCAGTAAATGCATGAAACCCTTTGTGATCTCAACATAGTTTGCGATGAAACGCTGTAAAAAGTTCACTTTTCCATGTAAACTCTAAAGCTAAGGGATTGTGCATGGGGGAGGCAACTAAAATATCACCTCAACCTTTAGAGGATCAACCATGATCCATGTTGTTAAAACTATGAAACCTAGCAGATGACTCGATGTTACGCAAAAACTGCATTTGTTTGGATTCAAGAAAATCTGGTAGTAGCGACATCGCTCAAAGATAAGTTGGAGGTGTGTGGGATGATCAGCTCTCTTACGATATCGTGATGCTAAATCATCAAGATAAGCCTTGACTATGTGTTTGAGGTCATGGAAAGAAAAAGACATGGCCCACTGAAAAGTAGCTCTAGCATTTTTCAGACCAAAAGGCATCTTCTAATAAGTGAATGTACCCCACGGACAAATGAAAGCGGTTTTGTGTTGGTCTTCGGGCTTGATCTGTATCTGATTGTATCCTGAAAAACCATCCATGAAAGAAAAGAGCTTGCAGCCTGCACATTCATTAACAATATGGTCGATAAATGGAGTGGGGAAATTATCATTTGGTCATGCCTTATTCAAATCACGGAAGTACGTACATACGCGAATCGTACCCCATTGTTTGTTGACTGGAATGAGATTTGACACCCATTGAGTCAATTGAACAGGGTAGATGAAACCAACTTTGAGTAGTTTCTCTACTACAAACTTAATAACTGCTTCTTTCTTAGGATTAATCGAATGAAGCTTCTGCCGAACCGGCTTAGCATCCGGATATGTTGTGATTTCATGTTTGACGATTCTTGAATCTATGCCTGGAATTTCCTCATAAGACTAGGCAAATACGTCACATAATTCTTTAAATAAATCCATGTAGATTAGAATCTCCTCAGGGGAGCAGTCCACTCTGACAAAGACATTCTCCACGACGCTAGGGGTTCTAGAGATATCAATAGATATCGTTTTAGTGATGGTTTCCATATTTTCTTCAGCATAAACAATGTGTGTAGCCAAAGGATTGATAGGACAAGCCCTATCTCTAGTCATAGTCAGAGTGAATTCACCTGCTTCAATTCTTCTTAACTCTGGGAGAAAATAAGATCTGTGATGGAGATCATCCTAGGGTTTGTCCGAACTAGTCATTGCCTCAATAATCATCTCTTCTGAGGGCAAGACTAAGTCTAAAGAATCAATATCAACGAGGAAAACTTGAGCCCAAATAGGCTCTAGACCCAGATCTAACTTTTGTGTGAGAGTCAGATCGGGGTTGACGGAAGCTTGCTGGACTATAGAGTAAACAACTTCTATTGTGGACAAAGGCATGGCCATGCCATGGTGCCCTGTCCCTTCCATCATGGCTAATGGGGAAGGAAGACTCCATGGATCATTAAATTAAGTCATGCGAAACAATGAGATTTGAAATATTTCAGCCCTAGGCTGGTTGGGGACAACCGATATGTACTAGACATTTCTGGTTAGTGGCGGGTAATCGAAAGTACCCGTGAAAGGTGGGCACAAACCAACCCCTACGTTGACAATGCTGAGCTGAGGGTTATCAATCATCGGGACCATGGATACCCCCAATGAAGGGTTAGGACGGGAGAAAGATAATTGACCAATGGAGACTATTTGACCCTCGTGCGGAAACAACAAGACCTAGAAAACTGTCATGACCACTGCTTGCATAGCATAGGTCCAAATCCTTCCTAACAAGAGATTGTAGTCAAGAGACACATCGACCACTTCAACTTTGACACACATGATCTTCCCCCCTAACTGCACGAGGAAAGAGGGGATGATTCCATGTGGTCAGAATGAATGACCATTGAAAGCGGTAAGAAGAGCAGGTGATGAAGACAAAATAGGTTGGCCAATGGCCTTCCAACACCAAAGACATCATGCATGTTGAGGTGCCCTCATCAACCACCATGTGGAAAATGTTTCGATTAAAAGTTTTCGTGGTGTAAGCCACTACTATCTGAAACGCCACATGGTAAGGGAGACGAGGTTTTAAGTTAGTTGTATCAAGCATGATCATTCCTGGATTACAAGTCTCATCAGATCCTAAGGCAACTAACAGAGCCTTTCTCTGGGAGGGACAACTCTGGTGGACTTCCAAAGAAGACATTGCACAAGGGGTTTGAGACAAATCTTCCACCACAAAGTAGTTCTAGGCGGAACTTGCGTTTGGATTGTGGGAAGCTTTCTTGAACGCACCTTTTGGGATGCGTGTCATTTTTTCACCCAACATATTCTCAATATGGAGAGGAAGAGGTGGGTTTTCGGCTTCTTTACCCTTCTAAGAGGTGTTTGGCATTCCATATTTGTGTGTCCTAGTTGCTATATCAACGCTACCTTTCATCATGTACACATTCGTGGACGAAGGATTACTTGAAGACGGAGGGGGTCCCTGAGTGCCCCCATCTGCACTCAAAGAGGCTTGAGTTAAATTTTTCCCATGTGGAAATGGGTTCATCAACACGACAGGCTGCTGCTATGCCAATAACTTCTGGGCCTCCGCAAGCTGAGGGCATTGGTGAGTCAGATGGTCTTCCATGCAAATATTACACATATACTTCGTGTGTTTCCCTCGCCAACATTATTGGTAGGTTTCTTATCCCACTTACCCTTCTTTCGTTGTTTCTTCTTTCTATCAGGTTGCTAGGTGGCCTTCGGGTTTGTCGATTGCACACTGTGTACATCCGATGTTTGAGTAGGGGGAGCAACTGAACCAGTGGTCTGGTTGGCCGCTGTCTGCTGTATTGACAATTGTTACAATTGATTCGACAACTAATCAACGGGCTTCGTTTGCGCTGAACCAACAATACCATTGGCATGTGGTCCAGATATTTGTCTGGTCTTCTCAAGTATCGACCGTGGTGCATCTGGAAAAAATTCACAAAGTAAACTAGACTAAGAGTAAATCATCTCTAGCTGTTGAGCTCTCATTATCGTTTCTTTTTTTGAAAAGACCCTCGATGATGCGACGTCTTTAGATAACTGTGGTACCAAAGACTTAAGGAACCACTCAAGCAGGAATGTTGGTGGGGCTGATACTTTTATCAAACTCTTCCGACATTTCCATTCTCAGATGTGATCTAAGATATGGTCCACCTTTGTCTACTCAAAGTTGGCCAACAACTCGGTGCCGACGTCATATCTCATAGGTAATTGAAAATGGTTTAAGAAAGACATTGCCAATTTTCCAAAGGTAGAGTATCTTGAGTGGTCGAGCTCGATGTACCATTTCGCAACACTCCCTATGAGAGTGCATTGAAACAAATGCAACTGAATGAAGTTGTCTCTCAAAGAGTTGGACGAGAACCATAAATGAAAGGTAGTCACATGATCACCTGGATCTTCATTAGGCTTAGCTTCGAACTTTGGAATGTTCGAAGGCAACTTGGTTGGCATGGGAGGCCAACGTGGATCATGATAGATGGGGTCATTTAATAACCTTGTCAAGTCTAGCAAGTGTAAAGTTGTTAGAAACAGTAATTAGGGTTGTTGATTATAAATAGGAAAAAAGGAGCCTAGAGTTTGGCTGGCACCAGGTTTCTAGGAAAAGTTAGGTTGTTGGCCAGGGTTCTATTAATAACCATGGCCATGACCAGCGTATAGATTTTGCACTTGTTGAGATGTCATTGGCTGACTCCCGTAATAGGACGTAAAAGGTTGGGCTTGCGTTGTATACCAAGGATTTTGGGAAGGGTTGCCCCCAACCGATCCAACGAGCATAGATCTCGGGCCTTGCCCAGGGTTCCATTGGCTATGGAAGTGGTTTCCCCCAGTTGAAATCCCTGATGAGGGAATTGATCCCTGCCATGGATTCCAAATTCCTTGTGAGGAAGGAATTCCTAAGTTTCCCCCCCGTGCAGGAATAGTACCTTGCATAGGATTTTTTTGTCCATATTCGGGGTTGCCCCCGGCCGAGACGACAACTGACAAGAAAGTGTTGTTACCAAATGTGCCAAACAAAGAGAACAGTGTCGAACCTACCGACATCCTATAAGAAGGAATTCCTTGACTACCATCTCCAAATGAACTGTTGTTTATGTTCGTCCTGGCGGAGTGCTGGTGAGCACCGCCAAGAAAAGGGGACGAATGAGGTATATGACCCCCTCCATAAGGGAAAGCATTATAGGGAGATGAAATGCCCCCCATAGATCCTTGCAGAGGAGTGTTCGAGTCCCTACTCTTAGACCTAAAGTCTGTAGAGTGGAGTAGGAAAGGACATAGTTCATATCGAAGCCAGGCATCCCGTATGAGAATGGAGGGCCTGTCGCACTCTGGGTGAAAGGAGCAGTGATCGTCGCCATAGACGAAATCAGACCATTTCTTGAGGTAGTGGCAGTCGTGACCATAGTGGTCTGAACTGACGATGGTTGGTTAGGAGGCAGAAAACCCCCTGTAGTGAAAATCGTAGAGGGAATATGAGGATTCCCTAAATAAGTAGCAACATTTGTCTCCGTCGCTGCTTGTGACACTACCTGACATTCATAAGGTTTAACCTGTATGACGATGGGCACTGATAGATCAATGATTGAAGGGTTATACGGACCAAGAGCTTTCACTCCAAGATCATAAATGGTTGGTTCCTCCGGAATCAAATGTTATCCTCTCGAAGATGGGTTGAGCTCAGTTTCTTGTGGTTCGGTCACCTCAAAAGACCCTTGCTGGTCTAGTCTTCACCTTAGCGGTGGTAGGGGTGGCTTTAGATTAAATGGCGGTAGGCCAAGAAGACTTCACGAACGACAGAGCTCTTGATCCTCCACGATGTGAGAAGATCAATGACACACTAGGGATTTCTATTAACGTTAAATACCAACACACACTAGAAAAATCTACTATGAGACATGACAAGCAGATCACTAGCTAGTTGGAAGAACAGTTACACCAGCCAACACTAGAGCAACTTACCGATGCAAGTGCAACTTGAATACGGAAGCACCCTTCGGGTATACTCTGCAAAGCGTGGCCCAATGTCTGTCCTAGGTACCATGGTATACCCATGCAATCAACTTTGTAAGTCAATAAGATAAAGGCAACTAGGTTTCCAGCGCACGAACAATCACCAGGCGGGTACAATCGACATTCGGGTGGACCACAATGAGTAGGGTATCAAGCCCGAAACCTATCAAGGGTATTGAAAGCAAGTGTTTCAGAATATGACTGAGGAACTCAAATAGATTCGAGACCCATGAAGCTCCGTGGAAAATGCGATCAACGGAATCCCAATATAAGCCCTCTATATGCGTTCCCCACTATACTTAGTTCGACTTTGGAGGGGTTATCTCCGCTACCTTTTCGCACGAAACCTCGTGTTTGGCCCCTATGTTAGAGGGGGGTCCGAGATAACTTTCACGATTACTATACTTTCAAGCACTCCCTAGCATAGACTCTTATGTTTGTTTTTGTAGCCTTGAAGAGTTTCCTCTCCAATCCTAAATCAAGGCTCTAGCCTAGACTAAATTGATGGACACTACAAACACAAAGTCTAATAACTTTTAATTAAGCGTTAATTTGAGTGGCTGTCTTAAGTCAAAAGGATTGAAAGTGAAACCAGTGATGTTCTTTAAGAGGTGAAAGAGAAGAGCATAAGATGAAACTGAAAACAAACTACTTCTTCTTCACAAATAAAGATTTGCCAATTTAAACTCTTTAACCAAACTTTTTCATAACCACTTTTCTTAGATCTTTAAAAAGAAAAACTTAAAACAATATTTCGCTCGACTACGAGTTACTTAATTTCCTAAGAATTCAAATAAAGAACTTTAGAAAACTTTCTTTTTCCTTGGTAAATAAAGCAACTAACTTGAACTACTTTTACCAAACAAAGAAATGATTTTTTTTATTTTTTATTGTTTTATGCTTCAAAACAAGAAATTTGAAAATGAATTCTTTTCTCTTCTTCTAAAGAAAAAAAGGGAAAAATGATGACAAGTCAAGACCAAGAAATGACTTCTGGCCCATTGCAGATCGCAGGGAGTCATTAACAATACCAAGCAGGCAGATCAGAATAGACTCACAAACTTGTCTAAAAACCCTAATAAAGAAAACACAAGAAATCTTTGATAAAAAGAAAGCCATGCTGAGGTTAGACCTAGGCTACAGACTGCTATGACAGAGACTAGGGCTAGATCAAGAAAACCCCTGAGAAGTGTGACTTCTGATAGGGAAGAGAATGACTGCCTCTTCTTTTAATTGTTTTTTTCTCAACACAGACACGCTACTGACACTTCAACAACCTACGTGGGCTGTCCAAAGGCAGGGCGAGTATGTATGTGTGCAGGCCCACTATAGGCCACGTACACCTCTGTAAATTCTCAAAAAAAATGAAAAACAACAGTCAAGCAAAGGTAGGGAGTACTAGTATGGAAGACCATAATCCCTTAAAGACACAGAAGCTTACATAAACTCAAAAAACAGTAAATAAATTTATTCAAAACACCCAAAAGAATATCCCCCAAAACCCCTAGAGGTCTCCCCAATACGGTCGCCAATTTTGCTATAGCGGGAAAACCCCTCTACGAACTACACCAGGGTTCTAAAGTGCAGGCAGAGAAAACCATCTAAAGTCTCCTACTTTTAAAAACTATCCCAACACTACCCCATAATCATACATAAAAGACAAAGTATAGGTATCCGATACGCATACCTTAAACTCCGCATGTGGTGTCGATCCCTTTGCGCTCAGTTGTTTCTCGACTGCAGATCTCCTCCCAAGGCCAACTTGAATTCACCAAAAGACAAACAAGAAACTACAAGCATGCATTCTATATATGGATTAGTGGATTAGACATCATAACAAAGAATGTAAACAAATCGTAAATATTTAAGACATCATTTGGCGGGACGAAAAAATTATTTCTTTATATTAATCTCACAAAAGTCGTTTACAATATGAGACTGGAAACTACTACTTGAA
>JASDQU010102679.1:243773-285737 GCA_032191745.1 Picea mariana
TGAACATAGACATCCAACAAGATTGTTACAACCACATGATATTCCTAAATCGAAATGGGAAGTCAGTTCAATGGACTTTATTATTGGATTTCCACTAACGACAAGAAGACATGATTCAATTTTTGTGGTAATTGAAACTTTGACGAAGAGTGCACACTTTATTCCAGTGCGTACAACGTATCGGGCATAGGACATAGCTGGAGTGTTTGTTAGTGAGATTGTGAGATTACATGGGGCACCAAAAAGAATCATATCCGATTAGGATCGCTGTTTACAGGATGGTTTTGGACTAGTTTCCAAAAGGATTTGGGAACACAATTAAACTTTAGCACAACTTATAAACCAGAAATAGACAGGAAAACAGAAAGGACAAACCAGATTTTGGAGGATATATTGCGTATGTATGTAATGGACCAACATAAATGTTGGGAAGAATTATTGCCACTAGTATAATTTTCATACAACAACAACTATCAGAGTACGATTAAGATGGCACTGTTTGAGTTTCTCTATGGGCAACCGTGTCAGACGCCGTTGAGTTGGGATCGAATTGAGGACAGGGTACTGGTAGGACCAGACATGAATCAAGAAATGGAAGAAAAGATGAAATCAATCATACATAGAATCAAAGAAGTGCAATATTGGTAGAAGAGTTATGCTAATGCGCATCACATTGATTGCAATTATGAAGTTGGAGATAGAGTCTTCTTGTGGGAAAAACCATAAAAGAGTTCGATAAAGTTTGGAAAAGGTGCTAAACTATATCCTAGGTTCATGGGACCCTTCGAAGTAGTGGAAAAGAAGGGACCCATGGCTTATCGACTAGATTTTCCTGATTCTTTGAGGCGTATGCATGATGTTTTTCATGTATCTGTTTTGAGACACTATATTAGTGACCCTTCACATGTTATTGAAATGAGTTCCTTGCAGGTGTCGGATGAGGGTTCTCTCATGGCAGAGCCAATCCACATTATGCAACATCATATTCAACAACTACGACGTTGAACAGTCGATCAGGTCATGGTCTAGTTGGATAATTATAGTCCACACTCGACGACCTCGGAGGATGCATATGAGATGCATCAACAATTTCCTTACTTGTTTTGATAGATTTAGAGATATAGATCTATGCCAGATACATTCATTTACTTGCTTTTACATATATTGTACAAACTTCAGTATGAATTTTAAAACACGAGGGGTGTATGTAACATCCCTCTCTACTGAGCATACTATTATTGACTTATTCTTTGAGGATACTTTCATGCAAGTGATCCGGGTATGGAACACTATGATTTCATTCAGATTTTGGGTTATATATGATGATGTTGAGGTGTTATAGCTTCTCGATCTTATTGATGTATATATATGTGTTGACATTTGCTTTGACAAGTTGTCTCGAGTGTGCATGACACATGACAGGTTATGAATGCTGGTGGCATCAAAAGGGTTCCTTGGAATCCAAATTGAGTTAGGGAGTGGATTGTATTGTTTGAGTATTTCATTATTATGCGCCTATGATGTATGATGGATTTTAGTGTGATTTATATATATGGATTTTGACGCTATTTTTTTTAGTGGATGCAGGCTTGATGATGCTTTGTAATTTGACTCACATAAGGAGTAAAGGGGCCTTGCACAGTGTTGAGGGGTCCTAAATCCCTTTAACTCAACATTAGGAACCAAAACCGTCACCGAGGCCCAATTAAACTCTGCAACGTTTGATAGTGGAATGGTTCTCCAGATCTTGCGATCTTGCTAAATAATCGATGGGCTTTACATAATGATTTACACGATATCTTCTTGTGAAAACTCCTCCTTTAGTTTGAACGTTCTATTTTTCATATTATCTCTTATAGGTGGGTTTGATAAAAGATAGGTGCTGGTATAAATTAGCTGGGTAAAATAAAAGGGAGAAAAATTAACTACGGAGGAAGGCTGAGCTCAGGATAACCCTCACGCTCAAGCATCCAGACAAATATTTTCACACCTATGAAAAGCCTAGTACTAATACATCACTTGCTAGTGTTTCAATTATTGACTAATATACAATTGTTGAAAGACATAGACGCAATAAAATGACGACAAGAAAATTAGTTTCCTTAGCTCTAATCACTAATCACACATTAACCCTATAAAAATATTGAATCAACTAACTTATCAATAGATTCAAAAAATATTACTCATTATAACATACATTCATGAGATAAAGTCAGAAATAGTTCCTCCTTATGATCCAATCACACATGCCTTTGATGTAAAACATAAACTTGTCTTTGGTCCTAAACAAGACATATCAATTAAGGTATCTCCGGAATAGTTCGTTACAATTCCAAAAATGAGTGTCTTTGCAAAAGACATCGACCTCTTCTAACAGGTTGATCCTCTTATTTATAACAAATTATTAACTAAAAATAACTATCAAAAGTGCAAGCTAAGTAAAAACAAAACATCGCCAAATGGCACTTTCATTTCTCAGTCTTCTAAGAGTCATTAAATGGTTTCACTTGAGTGGATGGCTCTTCTCATACCTTGACCATTTGACGAAGAGTTACTTGCATGTGTTGGCATATAGGAATCTGTGTTGGTCCATCAGGGCCGAAAGGATCTCCTTTATATCCACTACCTGTGCCCGATACTTGACTACTTTAACACTTAACTACTGTAACATTGTCCAAGCCTTGATAGGGTGCTCCATCAACTCATGCTGTACTTGACCTGGCACCATGTTTGCCACCTTTTCTATCTACAAAGTCCACAATGAGTCTTTTTCTGCATGTAGTTTGACTATGTCATGCAAGTAGACAAAGTCCTCAGATACGTCGAATTCTAGGAGACCGATGTTTCTCATCACTCAATTGATCTTGGTCCAACTCCTTTCGCAGTCGGCCCATTTCTCTTGGATTTCCTGCTGAGGTTATTGGACCATCTTCACCCAGTATTTGACCGACTTCCTTATATAGTCGATGCTGCTGTCCCTTAGCACCTGAATGCTGTGCTCTTCGACGTCTCGACCCTTTTGAACCATGCTGATGTAATCAATTCTTTCCATTGCTTGGTGGGCCTTCTAATACCATATTTACATGTCTTTGCATGTTTCTAGCGCTATAAGGGTGTCTTCTTGGAAATCGGCTATTCCTACAGTGAAAAGTTGCCTCTCACTCATGAATTTGCTGTAGGCATCCTAAAATTCGCTTCTCAAGAATACCGTGGCCTGCGTGGAGTCCTGATAATATTTTGATAAATGGCACAAATTATCTAAGTCTTTAGCGCAATGACCAACTCCTCCTCATCTTTCCTTTCTCTATCTAGGGTGGCATCTGTGATTGCCATCCCTACGCCAATAAGCTCAGACGTCTTGGTATACTCCGTGCTGATAAATTTCTCCTATGTGGTGATTAGGATGGAACTGTCCAAAGTAAGCCTCCTTTTCTTAGTGGTTCTCTTCATGATGACTTTCCTCTTTCAGTCGTAGGTGATGGCCTATATATCAACGACCTCATCCACAAGTTCATGGATTTGTTTCTCTCCCTAAGTAAGAGTGTTTCCCAGGATCCCGACAATGTATATCTATTCAATACTGGGTTCCTAAATCTCTTCTGTATGTCCCAATGGATCGACCTCTAGTTATTGCTCATCGAGTGGTAAAGAGCTGGTCAAAATTGATGAATCAGGGATAGACTTGGTACTTACTTGGTAATTGAATGTCAAGATGCTAATCTACTATTGTGGAATTTATTCCCCTTGTTCGCTCGATACTAGCTCATCCCTCAAGTTGTCCATTGGGATTCCCTGTATGTTGAGTGGCTCAATGTCCAAGGCACTTTTCACCTCATGCTCGTTCTGCGGGTGGATTTGAATTGAAGCATTGAGACCTGGGGTGGATTCCTTCTCAGGTTCTATTTCCTCAGTGATTTTCACCGGAGTGATCAGGGACACCTCTGAACTATCCTCATTATCGTATATGGTTATTAGATTGAACATGGGATTTGGTGTACTTTCTCTCCCTGATTTCCTCGCTATCTCAGGCTTAGCCAAAGCTTCCCCTAGTGACTCGACCTGTGGTGTTGAATCTTCAGGGTTATTTGACTCGGTGGTTTCTTCAATATATATCGACTCTGGGTCACTGGGTCCTCTCTAGTTTTTGATTGGGTTGTCGACATGAGCCCTCATCATCTCTACGAGATATGGGTCATTCTGCAACTGATCAATGACTCTTTGTGCCTCTGCCATCAAGAGAAATCCGCTTGTCTATGACTCTCATGTAAATAACAATCCCCTTCTCCGCGCCTCTGTTGTCTTTGTTGCTCTGATTTCTTCCCTGGCTCTGAGGGCATCTTGAGCTGATTACTCTATTGTTTCCACCTATTAATCCACACTAATGGCCTTGAACCTGGTCATGTTTGGGTTGGACATACTCTGCACCACCTCATCCCAGTCCTGGGCATTCTCTCTAAAGATTTCCTCCTCAAACTTATCGTGAGAATACGACCAACAACATGATACTTGCGAAGCATGTCGGAGGACCAGGCATTTAGGGTCGTGCTTGTGGAATCGTTCTGTCTGGAACCTGAATTCAAGTTAGCTCAACCCTTCTTGTTTGGCTTGAGAAATATCCTTTACCAGATAGAACCCCACATGGAAACCGTAGGGTATGAAATCTCGTTTCTTGTCTTTGACCAATGTGGAATTATATCCCTGCAGGATGGTCTGATAATAGATTTCTCCCATGACGAGCCAGTCTAGGACATAAGCTGGTAGGAGGTGTGGTGCTCTGGTGGCCCTGAACACTCTGATGTAGGTTGAACACTTGTCCAAGTACCAATGGCTTACCTTGGTTATCATTTTCTTGGCTGTCATCGATAGCCTTGGGCATTCCTTCTTAAAAAGAATAAAATAAATGTGGGCGATGAATTCATCGCAAATGAGTGTGTAAGATTTCTTGTACCTGTTCTCCCATAACACGCTGAAGTAGATGTGGACCGAGAGATATGAAACATGCCAACTTAGATTCATATCGACGAAGACATTCTTTGCACACATGACATCGATCAGGTACGAGGCCATGTAGAAAGTTGGTGCCTCTCCTTCCTTCGACGTCTGAGCATGTTGTACACAGATGCTTAATTGTTTGGAGATTATCGCTCCCCAGTTGAAGCTACTCCTGACGATTGCAACTGTGTATGCCAAAGGCATCCATGCTTCCAAAAAATTGTAGCGGTCCTTTTCTCCAAATAACCGAAAGATGAGAGCCATCAAATAGATGTATGGCTCCCTTAGATTGATCGTTCCATACTAGCCATTGCTCTGATTAGTGAATTTCTTGTCATCTTTCCACCATGATGCGATCAACCGACTGGTGTCATGGAACTCATAAAAATTTACCATGAAGTTCGTGTTGAGCCGCTCGGAAGGAAAACTCTGATGCACCCGTCATTCTCATCATTGATCAAGCATTTCTTCCCATATGTGTGGTCTATAAGCCACTTGAGGACCTCTATGCAGGGGAAAATGGGGGTTTTTCTCACCACCATGTCTAGATACGACTGTCAGATGTTGGGGAACACCTGGTCATCGAGCTCCCTCACGTCCGGGTCGCTGTGTGGGATATACTTCAAGAATTCTTCTCAACTAATTTTTTTGAAGAGATCCCCCCACTGTGGGAGTGCTACCTTGGATCCGGTGATTGCCTCTGTATTGCCTAAGGCCGGAGGCTAGAGACAATATTTCTTTATTGTTGTTTTGATGATAGGCTCTGCCCTAGGGGCATACTCCAACTGCCTCATGGTCCCTGGAGAAGAACCTTCGCATATCTCTGGTTCTTTTAGTTTTGGTTCTCTCAGTGAGTGTCTGGTGGTTGGCTTTCTCGATGACATTCTTCCTGCAACTAGAGTGGAGTTTAGAGATTGTGTAAGAAAACAGATGAGCATATATAAATTATAACCAACAAAATGACAGGCTTGGATACATATCTCTGAAGCTTGTTAAACCTGGTTTTTGATAATCAAGAGGGTTAGTACAGTCTTCGAGTTGCTTGCTTTGCTCCTTCAGATGCTCTAGAATTCACTTATGCTTAGAATTAATTTTTTCACAATAGTTCAAGATATTTAAATAGGGAATATCTTACCGTGTCACATCAACCATTCAATTTGGGTTATGAGTGAAATTCCAACAAATCTGCTGCCAAATATTTAGAGGAGTTTGAACTTAAATTCATCATGGGTTGACGACAGAGGAGCAGGTGGTAATGTGGTCTATCGACGATTTCAAAATGATGTTGTATAATCAACACATGGGGTAGAAAATATTACGGGATCGAGCATTAACTAGTTCCTTAAATGTCCAAAATCCAATTGTATCTAATGCCGCAAACGTCCCATTGTTTCGCTCTTTCAGCTGGTGGATCAGGGGTCGGGATTGTGCTACGAAAATTTTCGTTGATATCCTCCTGCAAAAGATCTGATGCCGATCTATATTACTGTACAATGTTGACATGGAAAATATGACTCAGAGGTGTGACTAGGACCTAGGGAACCAAAAATGACTCGGGATAGAACTAGACCATACGACCCTCTTACTTGGTAAAGACACGTGGCATTTGAGACCAATGACTTAATTCGATCGTATTAATCAGAGTCGAGACTTTCCTTAAGCTATCGTTCTAAACCCAAATCCTAGCTTGCTGACGCCAAAAAGTGTCAAGGATCGACGATCGATGATAAACTTACCCAAGTGCTCTCAGATCGGCTCCCTCGAAAAAGTCCTGATGCCGAAAATGCATCAGGGATCGACGATCATAGATAAATTTCTTGTGGTTGAAATGTTTGTTGCGAGCCTTCTAGATTTTCCCCGATCCCGATTAAGTGCGTCGGGCACCGGCTATCGATGATTTCTTTATGTCCTTTGTTAACGTCTTCCTTCCTCTTATTTTACCGATGCCGAAGGGGATTGGATATCTCTCGAACCTTTATGCGAAAAATTTACGTAAACCAAAAATGTCTTTTGTTGATGTCGATGAGGATCGACACTCAACGACTGTTGTTTTCCGTGTGGTTCCTTTACTTACTTGAATTCTTTCCAACGTCGAACTTAAGCGCATTAGGTGTAGTGTTTGGCTGTCGATTCTTAATTCATGTGTTAAGGTATTTTAGTCATGAGGTTTCATAAGTTCAAATGAACCTAAATTGGTGATGAGAGTCATGAAAACAAACAAAGATAAAAAATTTCCCAAAATTAAATCAAGTCAGACAGTGTAGAAAACAAGTGGTACCCAAAAAGTGACAAATTTGATAAGTCTTTTTAGGGTGTGTCGAGTGCTCAAAAAATGGTGACTTACTAGGAGAAAGCAGAATCTTTGTTCCTACCTTAGGCTCAGATGATGCAAAAGATGGTTAAGAACTTAACTGGTTTTTATCAGAGCCTCTTCTATCCTTGCATTTGAAATTCCCTGCTTGGTGAATCTAGGCCTGCCTGTGGGGTTTCAACCTTTATTCCTCTTTCGTTTCCTTTAGCCATGACCCATGCCCTATTTTCACAAGAGTCAAGTAAAGCATTCACTAGCACTATGCCTTTTAGTTATCATCATTCACTTGCTACAATGTTTCTTCGCTGCCGACGAGTGTCCATAGCCCCGACAGAGTCACCTCGATGTCACAGACCTTGCTCTACTGCCAGTGAGCATCCATAGACCCAACAAAGTTATATGCATACCCTCTCCTACTTTGCACTCATTTGATATAATTGGTTTTATTTGGGCATAATACCCTGAGCGGGTGGGAGAGGAGGACGTCTGTTATTTGCAAAATGAGATGGTTAAGGTGAATTTTTGCTAGCTCTATCTTGAGGTACATGTGGTCCTTTTTAGCTTACCATCTTTCCCTTTAGGTTTTACCAGACTACCAGGCAGACACTTCATCACTTTTCCAAGGTTGTTTATTTTCACAAGTTAGATACATAACTCCTTCAAAACAACCACAATTGTCCCAACTCTTCTTGTGTTGTATGTAAGCATGAGTCAGGAACAAAGTTCATTATACCACATGAACTAAGGTCAATCAATTATTTTCTAAATACAAACTTCAAAGTGTAACTAGTACTATAACAAGAAAAAAAAATGAATAAATCCAAAATCAGCCTACCTAAAAACAAAATATCATGAAAACACACAGATTTTTTTTATAACAAAAATATTATTTTAGGGCTTGGCCATTCAGTGAGAGGGTATCAGGTTTCCCCCTCAGATTTTGCAAACAATACGTTCCTACCTCAATATTCTCGGCTACCTGAAAAGGTCTGAGCCATAGATTCTGAAACTTCGAATGCTTTCCCTTAGTCTCATTCTCTCTGTCCCATTTCAGGACTAAGTCTCCTACTTCAAAATTCTTCTGTTTGGCCTTATGCTTGTCAAACCACCTTTTAACTATCTGCTGATGAGCAATGAAATTTGATTTTGATTTCTCCATTTCTTCTTCTAGCATGAGGAGGGTATCAATTCTTTGTTGTATAACTAATGAGGGTTGTCCTCTAGAATCCTAAGCATGCTGAAGAGATGGAAGATATATCTCGTTTGGGAGAATGGCTTCTTGTCCCTATACCAGAAAGTATGGGGAATTCCCTATAGCTTCCTTGGGTGTTACTCTATCATCCCATAAGGCATTATGAAGTGAAATGTGCCAATTCCTCTGGTTGTATGCAATTGTTTTCTTTAATATCCTCACTAGGTTCTTATTGGTTGATTCTGCCACTTCGTTCCCCGATGGATAGTAGTTTGCAGAGTGTCTGATTATGATTCCTTTGTCTAAAGAAAACTATGTTAATAGGGTGGAACAAAGTAAGTGACATTATCAAAAACAAGGACAGAAGGTATACCGAACCTTGTTATCAACTGTTGTTCTATGAATTGGATCACCACCTTTTCGTTTACATGAGCCAGAGGGACAACCTCTGCCCATTTCATGAAATAGTATGTGGCATTCAGTATGTATCTATGTTGTCTTGAATAAATCGGTGTAATTTATCCTATGATATCTAACCCCCATTTCTCTAATGGTCTGGAGACGACCATAGGTTGGAGTGAGACAACTACTCTCCTTTCCCTCCCAGTGCTTATTTGACAAGTTTTACAGTTTCTAGCGTATGTGTGAGCATCCATGAACAGAGTAGGCCAATAATAGCCAGCTCTCAGTATTTTGTGAGAGATGGTGTTCCCTGCGAAGTGTCCACCTGCAGGACCATCATGGATCTCCTTTAGAACCTTCTCTATGTTTTCATGTTCGAGACATCTTAAAAGTACCCCATCATAATTAACGCGGAAGAGCACCGAATTTATGAGACGATATTGTGCTAATTTTAGCCTGAGAGCTCTTCTTTCCTTAGGGTTCGGGTTTTCTGGGCAAGTCCCATGGTTCAGGTGATAAGATAATTTCCCATACCATGACTCTTTCCCTGGGGAGACGTATGAAGCTTCACCACACCATAATGCCAATTCATTCTCCCATCCGAGATCTTCATTTACTTGGTCCTGAGCTTCAACTACTAGTTTACATAATCCTTGTCCATTAACCAGTTTGGCAGGTTTTATATCGAGATCAAATTCTTGGACCATTGCCATCTAGTTCCCTCTTCTTTCCCCCATCTCTTGCTGAGTGAATAGGGATCATACTGCGGGATGAGGCATAATGAATTTGGTATGGTTCTTTAGGATGTAATATCTGAAGTGTTTCACTACCTTGTACACTGCATAAGCCTGCTTGTCTATAGAATAATAATTTAGTTCGACCCCTTGGAGATTAGTGCTCATAAACAATAGCGGGGCCTCATTGTTTTCAACATCCTTTTGTGTCAATAATGCAACTAACGATTGGTCCGAGGAAAACGTGTAGAGGAAGAAATCTTTGCTAAAGTCGGGACTTCGCAACATTGGAGCTTGAGATATTGCAGTCTGAATATTGTTGAAAGCATTTTTTTCATTCATCATCCCACTTATATTCAACATATTTGTGGATCATATTTTGTAAGGGTTTGATAGTTTCAGCGAAATCATGGGTGAATTTTCTCACAAAATTGATTTTCCCAAAGAAGGATTGCATAGAATTTTTGTTGTGGGGTAATGGAAGCTGAGATATAACCCTAATTTGTTCTGGGTCTATGCGAATCCCTGCTTGAGATATAATATGACCTAATAGTTTCCCTTCCTCGACACCAAAAATAGTTTTCTTAGGGTTTAAAGATATGCCGTATTTCCTACACCTCTCGAAAATATGTGTTAGGTGTCGGATGAGATCTTATCTATTCTTTGAATACATAGTCATGTCATCCAAATAAACTACTACAAATTTGTTGATTAGTCCCCGAAAATCCACGTTCATGGCCCTTTGGAAGGTTGCCCCTGCATTGATTAACCGAAAGGGCATGCGTTTATAAGCAAAGGTTCCCCACTTGGTTCATAAGGTAGTTTTCAATCGGTCTTCCTCTAAAACTAAAACTTGGTTATAACCTGAAAAATCGTCCAGTCGGGAGAAAATATCAGAACCAAACATGGTTTGCAAGAGTTTCTCCATCAGTGGGACTGGGTAGTTTTCCTTTTCTGATGCTTTGTTGAGGTTTCTGAAATCCACACACAGACGGATTTCCCCAGACTTTTTCCTCATATGAACCAAATTTTCTACCCAAACAGAGTGTCTAACCTGGAAGGTAATTTTAGCATCCAATAATTTCTTCAACTCCTAACACATGAGAGGCTCCAGGGATGGGTGGTACTTCCGGAGCTTTTGTTGGAAGGGTTTTACTCCGTGTTTTAATGATATTGTGTGTTGAATGATATGAGTATCATAAGTCTTCAGATCTCGGTAAGACCATGCAGAAAAATTTTGATATTATCTAAAAAGTTTGAGATAGTCCTTCCTTTCTTCTTTAAATACTGTCTTGCCAAGGTTTATATTTTTAGGGTTCTCTAGGGTTCCTAGATTAATAATCTCATACATGGGACAAGAACTCCCTGTCTTTGTGTTCATTGACCCTTTAAATCTTTCCCTTAAGTCAAAGAGGTTCTCTAAATTGGATACCCCTTTTGGCATCATGTGAAACCTCATTTTATTAGTTGATTGATTTGTTTAATCTCTTTGTACACGGGGATCGGTTTCCACTATTTGATCCTAAAATATTTCATCTTCAATAGCCAAATCTTTAAAATTTCCCTGATTGGTTAAATTTTTTATGATCTGTTCATCTCCTTCAAATACCTTAGAAATATTGTTGGGCACTGGCGGTTTGTAGAGTATTTCCACAATGAACCAGGAGGCTTCATAGTCTTCTAAAGGGGATAGCCTTGAGGCAACAATGGTTAGGGAATAAAAAAGAGTGTTCTTTTTTTTGGGGATCGCTGTAATGTTGAAGGCTTCAAAATGTTCTATTAGTCTCTGCACTTCCTGTTGATAATTCCTCGTGTGGGGAGAGTTGCAATGTATAGTGTCCCTTAGTTATCTAACGATGATTTCAGAGTCTCTAAAAACCTTTGTTTCTTTAACGTTTAAGTCTATGTCTTTCTTTAGCCCTTGTACTAGAGCTTCATACTTGACAATGTTGTTTCTGCATTCAAATTCTAGCTTGCATGACAAGAAATTTCATTTACCTTTGGGATCAATGAGGATGCACCCCACTCCTGATCCTTCTTGCGACTTAGACCCATCAAAGTACAAGGTCCAAACTTGAGAGTGAAAACCTTCAATATCTTTTTGCCTACCACTTTCCTCCTTTCCTCCTATTTTCTTCGTGGTTTTTAATAGAGGTTCTTGACAGAAGAGGATTTCTTCTGTCGCCATCGACAAATTTTCTTGAAAAGTCATTTCAAAGTTTTGAGTAAGAGGGACATCAAATGAGAGGGGTGAGAAATTCTTGAAATCGGAGTCGCAGGAATAATTTCCTAGTACGGGGAAATATGTCGAAGAGGGTTCGTTGAGGTCTTCTAGGCTAGTGATAGTATGTTTTAGATACCTTTCCCTATCGATCCTGATCATATTTGTGTGTTCCTTTAATGTCAAGCAAAGGTGAGCCCAGTCTATATTAAAGTATCCGTTCAATTTCTCGGACCAATATCGACTAAGTAGCAATCCATAAGCTTCTGGGATATCTACTACAATGATGTCGACCACTTGAACAAGTTTCATGTGTGTCTCCATTCTGATCATGACATCCTTGAGTTCTTCCATAACCTTCACCTTGGTTCTATCCAATTTTATCACATGTTTATCACTTTTTAGAGGGAATGCATTTAATTTATTGCAGATAGATAGTCGCATAAGATTAGAGGATGCCCCTGAGTCAACCAAACAATTATGGAGGTTTCTGTTGAAAACTTCAAATGTTAAGAGGAACGGTGGGAAAAAAGGCTTTCCCTTTTTATCTTCAGAGCAAGCACTCAAAGTTGGATTACTTCTCAGATTTGTGAGGGATGGATTTTATCCTTGTTCAGTGCTTGTTATAGGAGTTTCTACTGACTTCAAAGATTGTAACAGAAAGTCCTTTTGCTGGAGGATTCTACACATGTCCATGACCGATATATTAGCTTTCAATTTTTTCAAATCTTCTACTATGTTGTAGTCTAGCTTGGGCGATTCTCGGGTATGGATGTTTATAGGATTTCTTTGGGAGACAAAAGATTATTTTGAGTGATTGGATGTTTGTTTTCCTCTCGAAGTGTGGGCCACGATAATGCCATTTGAGACCGGGTGACCCCTACTTCACGTTTGCATAGCCAAGACCTCTGCGGGTGGTTCTTGAACCTCAAATAGATCACCGTAAGGCATTGGTAGGTCAGGGTTCCATATCAACATGGTTGTTTCTTCCGATGGATCAACTTCTTCCTGATCAAAAATATTCATAGCTAAGCCACTTTATTGTTTGGGAAGGGAAACCTCGTCTAGAAATCGGTTGGCCATCAAATTCATGGCATGCACCCATTGTGGACAGTCTCTTTCAGAATGTTTCTCTTGGTGATAGGTACAAAAAGATTTGGAATTTCCCAGATCGATGTTTAAGTTGGCTGGGGGAGGTTCAATTGCTTTGAATGATGGATTTATTTTAAAAAAGGGTTTGTAGGGAATCCGACCTTAGTTTCCTTCCCGTGCACTTCTTTTCATGTCTATGATTTCCTTTGACAAATTATTTATCATTCATTGTAGGTCTTCTATGTATCCACTTCCCTTTTCGGGACCTTGTTCGGTTTGTTTCCCTGGGGGTCTAGTCAATAAGAGTCCTCTCTTGAGAAGAGGTTGAAATTCCTTCTTAACTAATGAGACATGGCCTTACTTACATCCCTTCCTTTGGAATTATATAGTTTTGGCTTCCTCAAAATTCTTAGCTAAGGTTGTTTTGGTAGCCCTGTTCAAAAACATGGAAATAGAAGTAGGGAGATCATTAGCGTATACTTCGATTTGCAACTCTTGGGTGGGTTTAGATTCGGGTTGTAATTTGTTTAGGATAGTGGTGAATCATTGATTGAAGTCTTTAACCTTCTCCTTTGAACTCATGGTGGCGGAAAACAACTCATCCATCAAAGCTCCTGTAGTGGTTTCTTCTGCAAATTTATCTAAAAAATCCTTTTGAAACTTTGTCAAACTAGTTATGGACCCTATAGGAAAGTTTAAATACCGAGTGGAGGCCGAATTCTCAAAAGTATAGGGGAAAATCCTGCATACTGCGTCTTCATGTTGGACATTCATCAATCTAATAGAGATTATGAATTTTTTGATATGGTCTTCAAGCAATCCTAAGGTTTCAGGTTCAAATTTAGCGAGTAACTTTTCTGGATGCCAGGGAAGGTTATGTACTCGTTCGGGGATTTCCAGAGAATCTCTGACCAACCAAAGTTGATTATTCTAAGGTTTGTTTCCCCTTTTTTCATTATGATCATTGTTTTCTTCCATGTCGTCTGACTCCGAAACTGAGTGTTCTGAGTTAAACCCCTCTTCTTTAGATTCAAAATCGTCGGGCTCGAAGCAGTTACTGACTGGTGTTTCGGGTATTAGATTAAGGGGATGTTCGATTTCAGTGAGGGAGAAATCTATTAGGTCTTCTATTGTGTGAACAAAAACTTGGTCGGGGGTGTCGACCACGGGTCTGCTTACTTGTTTTCTATGAGGAAGTAACAAAGCTAAGGGTAGTGCCACAATTTTTCAGGCATAAGCTCTTGTGATTATTCTGAACTGGTTCAACTCCTTGTAGGGAAGAGCATAAGGTATTTTAAGGAATAAATGTTCTTCCTCTTGTTGGGGTGAGTTGCTCATTTCAGGAGTACTCAGTGTGTGTGGGCTGTCTTGAGAATGACTAGCCATGCATGTGGGATGTTTTGAATATATAGGTTCTGTGAAATATTAGATTAGAAATATTGTTAGCCATTCATTATTTAGGCCCTCCTTCTAGTGCCAATTCTGTTGAGGGGTCCTAAATCCATTTAACTCAACAGTAGGAACCAAACCCACCACTGAGGCCCAATTAGACTCCACAACATTTGATAGTGGAATGGTTCTCCAGATCTTGCGATCTGACCAAATAATCGATGGGATTTACATAGTGATTTACATGATATCTTCTTGTGAAGACTCCTTCAGTTTGAATGTTCTCTTTTTTGTATTTTCTCTTATAGGTGGGTCTGATAAAAGATAGGTGTTGGTATAAACCAACTAGGTAAAAGAAAAGGGGAAAAATTAACTACTGAGGAAGGATGAGCTCAGGATAACCCTCACGCTCAAGGATGCAGACATAGATTTTCACACCTACGACAAGCCTAGTACTAATACATCACTTGCTGGGGTTTGAATTATTGATTGAGATAAAATTGTCGAAAGAAAACATGCAATAAAATGATGGCAAGGAAATTAGTTTCCTTAGCTCTAATCATTAATCACACATTAACCACATGATTTGATTTCCATCATTAGAGATAAGAGCTACAAAAATATTGAATCAACTAACTTATCAATAGATTCAGAACATCTTACTTATCACAACATCCATTCATGAGATAAAGTCAGAAGTAGTTCCTCCTTATGATCCAATCACACACACCTTTGATGTAAAGCATAAACTTGTCTCTAGTCCTAAACAAGACTTCTCAATTAAGGTAGCTCCGAAATAGTTCGTTACAATTCCAAAAATGAGGGTCTTTGTAAAAACCATCGACCTCTTATAACGGGTTGATCCTCTTATTTATAACAAATTATTAACTAAAAATAACTATCAAATGTGAAAGCTAAGTAAAACAAAATGTCACCACATGGCGCTTTAATATCTCAGTCTTCTAAGAGTCATCAAATGGTTTCACTTGAGTGGATGACTATTCTCATACTTTGACCATTTGATGAAGAGTTCCTCACATGTGTTGGCATACGAGAATCTGTGTTGGTCCATTGGGGATGAAATGATTTCCTTTATATTCACTGCCTGTGCCCGATACTTGACTACTTTAACACTTAACTGCTGTAACACTGTCCGAGCCTTTATTAGGTGCTCCATGAACTACTGGACTTGACATGGTGCCATGTTTGCCACATTTTCTATCTCCACAATCCATGATGAGTTTTGTTCTACATGTAGTTTGACTATGTCATGCAAGTTGACAAAGTCCTCGAGTGCACCGAATTCTATGAGATCAATGTCTCTCATCGCCTGATTGATCTTGGTCTAGCTCCTTTCACAGTCGATCCATTTCTCTTGGATTTACCATTGAGGCTCTTGGGCCATCTTCACCCATTATTTGGCTGAATTCCTTATATGGTTGATGTTGCTGTCCCTTAGCACTCGAATGCCATGCTCTTCGGTGTCTTGGCCCTTTTGAACCATGCTGATGTAATCAATTCTTTCCACCACTTGGTGGGCCTTCTCATACCATCTTTCCATGTATTTTCACATTTATAGTGCTATAAGGGTGTCTTCTTGGAAATCGACTATTCATGCAGTGAAAAGGCACCACTCACTCGTGAATTTGCTAGAGGCATCCTGGAATTTGTTTCTCAAGAATACCATGGCCTGCGTGGAGTCCTGATAATATTTCACCAAATGGAGTAGATGATATAACTCCTTTAGCACAAAAACCAAATCCTCCTTATCTTTCCTTTCTCTATCCAGGGTGGCATTTGTGACTTCCATCCCTGCGCCAATAAGCTCAGACATCTTGGCATGCTCCATGCTGATCAATTTATCCTTTGTGGTGATGAGGATGGAAATGTCCAACGTAAGCCTTCTTTTCTTAGTGGTTCTCTTCATGATGTATTTCCTCTTTCAGTCGTAGACGATGTCTTGTATATCAACAACATCATCCACAGGTTCGAGGATTTATTTCTCTCCCAGAGTAAGAGTGTTTCCCAGGCTCTCGATGGTGTATATCTGTTCAAGACTAGGTTCCTGAATCTCTTCTGTGTGTCCTGATGGCTTGGACTCTAGTTGTTTCTCATTGGGTGGTAAAGTACTGGTCAAAATTGATGAATCAGGGGCAATATTGGTACTTGGTAATCGGCTGTCAATATGTCGATCTCTTGTTGTGGAATTTATTCCCCTTGTTCACTCGATCCTTGTTCATCCATCGAGTTGTGCATCGGGATTCCCTATATTTTGAGTGGATCAATGTCCAAGGCACTTTCCACCTCATGCTCATTCTACGGTTGGCTCTGAATTGAAGCATCGAGACTCATGGTGGATGCCTTCTCAGGTTCAATTTCCTCTGTGATTTTCACCGTAGTGACTAGGGACACCTCTGGTCTCTCCTCATCATCATAGATGGTTATTAGATCGAACATGGGATTTGGTGTAATTTCTCTCCTTGATGTCCTTTCTATCTCGGGCTAAGCCAAATCTTCCCCTGGTGATCTGACCTATGGTGTTGAAGCTTCAGGGTTATCTGACCCAGTGGTTTCTTCAATCTATATCAGCTCTGGGTCACTTAGTCCTCCACAGATTTTGATTGGGTTGTTGACATGAACCCTTGTCATCTCTATGAGATATGAGTCATTCTATAACTGATCAATGACTCTCTATTCCTTTTCCATCAAGATAAATCCCCTTGTCTGTGCCTCTGGTGTCAAGAACAATCCCCTTCTCTTGGCCTCTGTTGTCTCTTCCACTCTGATTTCTTCACTGGCTCTGAGGGCCTCTTGAGTCAACTACTCTTTTTTTTCCACCTGTTCATCCATGATCATGGCCTTGAACCTGGTCATGTTTGGGTTGGCCATCCTCTACACCACCTCATCCCAGTCATGGGCATTCTCTGTGAAGACTTCATCCTCAAACTTATCATGAGCATACGACTAGCAGGATGATACTTGTGAAGCATGTTGGAGGATGAGGAATTTAGGGTCGTGCTTGTGGAATCGACCTGTTGGGAACCTGATTTCAAGTTGGCTCAACCCTTCTTGTTTGGCTTGAGCAATATCCTTTACCAGAAAGAGCCCCACATGGAAACCATAGGGTATGAAAACCCGTTTCTTATCTTTGACCAATGTGGCATTATAGCCCTACAGGATGGTTTGATAATAGATTTACCCCACGACGAGACGGTCTGGGACATGATTTGGTAGGATATGTGGTGCTCTGGTGGCCTAGAACACCCTGATGTAGATTGAGCGCTCGTCCAAGTACCAATGGACTACCTTGGATATCATTTTCTTGGCTGCCTCCGATAGCCTTGGGAATTCCTTCTTAAAAAGAAAAAAATAAATTTGGGCGATGAATTCATTGCATATGAGTGCGTAATATTTCTTGTACCTGTTCTCCCATATCACGCTAAAGTAGACGTGGATCGAAAGCTCTGCAACATGATAGATTAGATTCATACCGATGAAGACGTTCCTTGCGCACATGACATCAAGCAGGTACAAGGCCATGTAGAAAGTTGGCGCCTCTCCTTCCTTCATAATCTGAGCCTGCTGTACATAGATGCTTAATTGTTTGGAGATTATCTCTCCCCAGTTTAAGCTACTCTCGACGATTGCAACTGTGTATGCCAAAGGCATCCATGCTTCCAAAAACTTGGAGTAGTCCTTTTCTCCGTATAACCAATAGATGAGAGCCATCAAATAGATGTATGCCTCCCTCAGATTGATCATTCCATACCAGCCATTTCTCTAGTTAGTGAATTTATTTTCCTCTTTCCACCATGATGCCATCAATCAGCTGGTGTCATGGAAATCATAAAAAAATACCACGAAGTCCGTGTTGAGCTACTTCTTTGGGTCCCTGAGCTTATAGTACTTCTGGACTTCCGTCGGGAGGAAAAATCTTATGCACTTATCATTCTCATCATTGATCAAGCATTTCTTCCTATTTGTGTGTTTGATGAGCCACTTCAGGACCTCTATGTAGGGGAAAACGGGGTTTCTGTTCGCCACCATGTGTATATACGACCGTCAGATGTTGGGGAACACCTGGTCATTAAGCGCCCTCATGTCCGGGTCACCGTGTGGGATATACTTCGTGAATTCTTCTCAGCTAATTTTTTTGAAGAGATCCCCCCACTGTGGGAGCGCTATCTTAGATCCAGTGCTTTCCTATGTATCGCCAAAGGATAGAGGCTAGAAAAAAGATTTCTTTGTTTCTATTTGGATGAAATGATCCACCCTAGGGGTGTACTCCAACTGCCTTGCAGTCCCCAGAGAATAAACTTCACCTATCTTTGGTTCTTTCAGTTTTGGTGCTCTCGGAAAGCGTCTAGTGGTTGGATTTCTCAATGAAATTATTCCTGCAAATAGAGTGGAGTTTATATATTGTGTAAGAAACCGAATGAAAATATATAAATTATAACCAATGAATTGACAGGCTTGGATACATACCTCTGAATCTTATTAAACCTAGTTTTTGATAATCAAGAGGGTCAGTATAGTATTTGAGTTGCTCTCTTTTCTCCTTCAGATGATTTGGAATTCACTTACGTGCAAAATTAATTTGTTCACAATGGTTCAAGAGATTTAAATAGGGAAGATCTTACCGTGTCACATCAACCATTCAATTAGGGTTATGAGTGAAATTTCAACAAATATGCCGTCGAATATTTAGAGGAGTTTGAACTTAAATTCATCATGGGTTGACAGGGGAGGCGTGAGTGGTAATGTGGTCTATCGATGATTTAAAAATGATGTTGTCTAATCGGTGTACGGGGTAGAAACTAATGCAGGATCAAGAATTAACTAGTTCCTTAAATGTCCAAAATCTGATCATATCTAATGCTACAAACGTCCCATCGTTTCGATCTTTCAGATGGTGGATCAGGGATCAGGACTGTACTGTGAACATTTTCGTTGATATCCTCTTGCAAAAACTCTAACACTGATCGATCTTACCATACAGTGATGACGTGGAAAAGATGATTCAAAGGTGTGACTAGGACCTAGGGAACCAAAAATGACTCGGGATAGAACTAGATTGTACGACCCTCTTACCTAGTAAAGACATGTGGCATTTGAGACCAGTGACTTAATTCAATTGTATTAATCGGATTCGGGACTTTCCTTAAGCTATTGTTCTAAACCCAAATCCTAGCTTGCCAAAATCGAAAAGTGTCAAGGATCGATGATTGGTGATAAACTTACCCAAGTGCTCTCGGATCGGCTCCTTAAAAAAAGTCCCGATGCCGAAAACACATCGGGGATCAACGATCGAAGATAAATTTATCATGGTCTAAATGTTTTTTGTGGTCCTTTTGGATTTTCCTCGATCCTGATAAAGTGCATTGGGCGCCGCCGATCAACGATTTCTTTACATCCTTTGTTAACTTCCGCCTTGCTCGTATTTTACCGATGCCGACGGGGATCGACTATCTCTCGAACCTTTATGCAGAAAACTTATGTAAACCAAAAATTCCTTCTGTCGATGCTGATGAGGATCGACGCTCAATGGCTGTTGTTTTCCGTGTGGTTCCTTTATTTACTTGAATTCTTTCAGACGTCGAACCTGAGCACGTTAGGTGCAGTGTTTGGTTGCCGATTCTTAATTTAGGTGTTAAGGTCTTTTAATCATGAGGTTTCATAAGTTCAAATGAACCTGAATTGGTGATGAGATTCATGAAAACAAACAAATATAAAACATTTCCCAAAATGAAATCGAGTCAGACAATGTAGAAAACAAGTGGTACCCAAAAAGTGACAAATTTGATGCTTTTTAGGGTGCGTTGAGTGCTCAACAGACAAAAAACTAGATTTTGAGGGAGAGGGGTGGAAACGTCCCTGTCACAGTCTACTAGCACTCTTTCCATGGCCAGAACTATAGGTTAATGATTACCTAGTTGGATGGTCCATGATGCTGTGAGGACAGACTGAAATTGCCACTCACATGGATTTATAAAGGGCACACAATAAGGTGGGGTCCTTATTCCTTAGAAGTCCTTAGTCTCTCACAAGGTCGACCGAATGGAGTTTTGACTCCAAGGGGCTGGACAAACTTCCAAAAAAAAGTCAATGCGAGTGGCACCCTTGGAGAACGAGTTGCATCTTGAAGGGCATGTCTCACAATTGAAAACTAAGTCAATAAACATAGGTGGCCTAGAAAACATTGGAATGATTTGACCTTGAAGGATTCAAATAATTAATTAAACAAGATAGCATTAGTTATTAAATCCAACCATGAATTTTAATAAAGGGGATAATTGAATTGTGACATGAGTAAAGATATGAAGGAAATCAATGGTTAGGAAATAGTAAGTAAGAACCTAAAGAATTGATAAAATACACAAGGGTGCATGAAATTCTTAAAAATAAATCCTTGTTTAAAAATAATTACAACTTGAGAGAATGGGTTGTGCATAGAATAGAATTTGAGTCAAAAAACCCTAGCCTAACTAAGAAGACTCCTAATCCAACCCTAACTAAAACCTAGTTAGGAGACACCCATTAATTAAGGGGATTGGGGAAACTAAGAGATAACTAAGAGAAAATTTAGGAACACATGGAGAAATGCGAGGAAAGGTGGATTTTAAAGAAAAATAAAAGAGAAATTACTTGTGCAACCTGGGGAGAATGTGACACCTGTAGTGGATGAATAATCCTTGATCTGAATTTCTAAAAAATTAATGAATTGTGCATGAGGGATAAATATCCGTGAGGGAGAGTTCTATAAAAAAGGGGATGTAGAAGAGAAGGGATCGAACCCTGGGGAAGGCACTGTTATGCTGTCGAATTTTAGATTCACTATATTTTTACTTGTGAGAGTTGGGACTCCAGGGTTTTGAAAAGAGTGGAAGCTCTTCCTTGTGAGGCAAGCCTGAAAGCTATTGTGTTCTAGTTTTTGTGTGCTTGGCCCCTTTGCGGCTTGGGGGGATAAGGGAGAAGAAGAGTACCCCTAGTGTTGGCTGGGAGGTGCTAGTGAAGTCTTTGTGATTATCAAGTGAAGGAAAGGAAGGAGCTTAAGGTATGGAAGGACATCTTCAACACACAGGTTCCACCAATTTTTGGTATTTATAAGCTGAATTTGTTTATATTACGAGAGTATCAGTACAATAGATGAGTAGATTCACTGTAGAATCATATGAAGGTCTAAATGTCAAGTGTTACGTTTGCCGACAAATGAATAATAGCCACAGTGTTATATTTTAAATATTCATTATAAATTTCAGACGTTTTCAAAACTCTGTATATCGGTCGGATCCTCTCTGTTTAAGTGAAATATTTGTATTTCATATAACTTATGTTTAAATCTGTAATTTCATCCTTACCTGATTATGTTGATAAGAGTTTTAAGGGATTTATGTTAGGACATTATCAATGTATTTCTCGCTAGTCATTTGAGGTGTAGTTCTGACTATATCGTGAGTCCCTGAGTAATTTTCATCTGAAATCCTACAAGTTAAACATGTCATGTTTTCCCGTTGATTCATTGTTGAACCCGAGTTACTTGTAGCATGAACGCATGTGCTATCTTTAAGTTAAATAAAAGGATTTTAAAACCAGGGAGGCCTTTTAAAGTCTCAGGAGTTGAATGTTAACCCGTAGGGCGTAAACCATTTTTCCTAAAACAACGCTAAGCATGTGACTAGGAGCCAAAACCTAGTGCCAAGTCAAAAGGGTGCTATTTAGGGCTCTCAAACTTCGACGCTCTGGAGGTTTTCATAACTCAACTCCTTTTCTCCCGAAGTGTTAAACTTCCGAAGTCAGTCGTAAGTTGAGTTAACAAACAATTGTAGGTTACCCTGCCCTACCATCCTCCCTCATTTACTTTTAAACACTTAATCTAACATCGAGCGAAGCTTCTCCTCACCCGAGTTTCTACAGTGAAGATCCCCTTCGGAGTTCAAAACTCCGAAAGTATCACCTTTTTGTAACCATCAACACATTTCCTCCAGAGTGCCAAATTTCCGACCCTCCAAAGGACTCAGACTTGAAGATCTAATGGTCCTAGTTGTTCTCCATATCTATGGATATCCTTTACTCCGAAAATTCAGAACTTTGGGATATTTGCAACCTTTAACCCTTACCTTTAGCATAGCCATAGAGACGAATCTTGTTAAACTCAGAGATCAATGGTCCCTATACCTTGCTCCGATCTACGACTAGAATGATTTTAGAGATATGACTCTTCAGAGAACCGTGTTTACTTTGGATTCAAATCTCCCAGAGTGATGTGGCTGCTGATGTCACTATTGACATGGCACTGGCTGAGTGGTTTCCATGTGTCACCTAGATTCATAACTTTCATACCTAAAGTTCCAAATAGACCTTCACATTTGTCACTCTCTAATTGCACCACGTTTCCTTGCTGACGTGATCTTGTTGATGTGGACTAGCTTGAAGGGTCTCTGTCCTCCCTTCATATGACTGAGATATATGACCTCGACCGATTTCCTTGAGTGCTAATCGAAAAATTAATTCGACGGTTGTGATTTCATCGATATTGAATATCGATGGCTTGGGAGGATTGTGGATACTCGACTAGCACATTGTTTAAACCCTCTCCCGATTTTCGCAATCAAAACTGCTCGTTGGTAGTGTGACCGATGCCAACCGTTGATCTATTTGAAGGTGACGATTGATGGCCCATGTGGATTGTAGAACCCAAACTATCATGATAGTTAAATTGACCCTCCGATATTTCAATGGCTTCTCATGATTGATCTACCCTTGCTGAGATTCAATGGCCGAGACTTAATCAGATGTTGATCTGACGGCCCTCCTCTGCAACTCCCAGATATGACGACTACTATAGATTTCTCTTGGTTCTATGGTCTTGACCCCTCCTTGAATCCTACACCCCTATCACTCTTGATATTTTCCTTGATTTGAACTCCAATTCTCTTAGTAAATCCCTCCTGAGATTTATATCCTAATTGTTGAGTGCGTACTTGCACCTCCCCTATGTATGTTTGCAATGTCTCTCCTGATCTTGTACTTCCGAAAGATTTGATCTCTGCTCAATTTGAGAGGGTCTCTGTGAACTTCGGGTGTTGTATCTTTTGAACCTTGGGCCTTCAAGGATCCATATACGCACTCCTAGAATTGACTCTGGATGTGTTGCACTGTGTTACTATAAGAGAAGCTTCATGCTTCTTACAAAACTTAAACTCTTTCTTAGAACAAACTCTCTCCCAGTTAAAGGTTATTTATTCACTGTATCTAAGTGATTTAAATATGTCATAAATGGTATATTTTAGGTTAAAAGGATTCTATTTTCTATTTAAGATTATTGTCTTGGTGTTTTTGGAATGTCTTCCTATCTTTAATGAGTAAGGTGATAAGGTATTGAAATAACATGCAATTATGTTTGATGAAGTAACCACGCTACCATATTTTCTCTGTTTACAGAAGGGTAGTTAAGAACATTGTTTGTATATTAAAAAAATTTGGAATGAAATGAGATTATGCGAATTAGACACTTCCTTGTTCCTCATAATAGTCGTCAGTCTTGACACCTTAAATGGTCAATATTAATTGGATGAATCCTAGACTTGAGCGTTGACTATGTGTCTTGGAAGGCCTAACCTTGTAGGATAGGTTGGGTGGGTAGTTTTATTTCATTTTATGTGAAGTGACAAACTCCTTCATGCTTTAAGTAGTATATAAATCTAGGTTGCAAATGAAATGAGAGAAGCAAAATGTGTTTTACTGATATATGTTGTTATCATGAATTTGACTGCAATTGACTAAAGTATGTTATTGTCGTGTTTCTCCTATTTTAATGATGCTTATTAACGTTTCAAAAAACAAAAAATCAGATTGTTTCTCATGTATTTATATGATGTAACAGAGGGGCTATTACAAAAATGGTGCATTTTGTATACCACCCTGGTGCGTTATGAATACCACACTAGTGCGTTACACATGGAATAACGCACTGAAAAACATAACTTATGAAAAAAAACATTGCATACATTCATCATGAATGTGTCGAAATATACAATGAAAAAATGAATGGAAATTTTAGTTTTTGTTTTTATAAAGGAAAACCCTATTCATTGTTTTATTGTTTGCCAAATTTAGAAAGGATATTTATGCAACAAAGATTTATCAATGAAGATTTTTGAGTGGGTGGTTTTTTTTGAAGAGCTTGTTATCCCTATTTCCTAGGTATAACTAAGGAGATGATGTCTCAAGGTCCTCAGGTTGTAGACATGGAGTACCAAGAGACAGATGGCTGACAACTTCCACTTGCACGAACAAAGGCTCGCCTCACCACCACAGATCTCAAATTCATCATGATGGTATCCGCCACATCAAATTGCTTCCGAAAGACATTGGGTCTTGATCCATTAGGTACAAGCCAGGTATTATGGTGAGTTTCATTTCGATATTTGAGGCATTTGTGTTGCATTTAAATCTTCTTTTGATTATGTAACGTCTTTTTGGAAGTTATTCTCTTTGCCCTGTTTCACCTTGGTGATTGACATTGCACCCTAGTAATTGGTCACCCTTAGGGATGGGTATGCTACTGGGAGGTCCCCTTGACAAGTCATCATGCCATTCTTGATCATACTTACCACTTTCCACACTTCATTCCCTCTCCTCTTTATCTTTTGGGATTTTTAGGATGTACCCACCTAAGAAGGGATTGCCCTTCATTTCATGGGAAGAAGGGGTTGAAGGACCAGAAGGAATGTAGATGGAAAAAGATAAAATCCAAATCATAACCTTCTAGATGCTCACCCAAAAGAGGTCTTGAGAACTATTATAACTGTAATAATTTCTTGGAATCCAATTCTTGAGATTTGGTGGAATGCTAAATCAATATAGAGGAGTGTTAGACTAGCAGGTGGGGTCATATCTGGCGGACAGGGTTAAAATTGGTGGAGACGCAGGAGTGATGGGAATTGGTGGGACATAGATCTTGATCATCCCAGATCGACGGTCAAGAGACATATTGAGTGAAGAAATAATGCAGAGGTTAAGCACTAAAGAGTAGTCCGGGGAAAATACCACGGTTTCAACCCATAGACACATGGCACGTCCATAAGTATATCAGGGAGGAAAGAGGGTGAGCACAAAACGCTCAACCATGCCCCAATGTCACGTGTTATAATATCATTAAATATGTCAAATCTAAATATCACATGTGGAGAGGGGAAAGTGACGGTCGGTCAAATCATCTCACGCCACTTGTTCGAAGTACTTTTCGTTCGTGCAATGCAAGGTCAGCACCGCCATATAACCGATTCAAAGGCTCATCATTCATAATAGATTGGCCGAGCATGAAAAACAATTGTACCTGTAAGTACTTCGTCAATAATTCATGATTAGAACTTTATGACTATTGTCCTTCAAAATATGGATGGTATTACTCTGTTTTGGGAAATCAACGCTTCATTCGTAAACAGGGTAATTACAAACTGGATCATCTTCCTAATTTCTATGCGATCAAGGGAGATAAACTTATGTTTTATGAAAAATCGAGAAACATGGACAAAGAAGACCGGGAGGCCTTCAATGAACCAGGATTTTCAATGAATATGACAAATTCATCATTGAAGAAGAGAGAGAATATCGTTGCTCGAATCTTAGCAACAAAATTTTATACAAAGCCTTCGGGAGAGCCAGGAGCAGATAAAGAGGTCATATTAAATCCTGTCATGAAGTATTTAATCATCAATGGACATGGAGTAGAGCACCATACGTGAGCTATCAGGAGGAAACAGAGCAAGCGTCAGAAGACAGAGGTAAAAGCTAAGGTGGTTGAAAGCGTTGGAGAAAATCAGTCTGCTTGGCTTGACATCTTGAAGGAAGAAATTGCTAATTTGAAATAGTTTTCAAGCTAAAGTTAGTGTGTCTCAGAGAATCTTGTAATAATATTGACAAGTGGCCTTCAAAGAAAAATATCAAATATGTCAGTTTTCTTTTATAACGTCCCTAGAAATAGGAGTTCGGTTGCTATACGTTACTCTTTTGTAATCGACATCTATTTTTGGAACTTTGGGGAAGATGATTCATTTTGAATCCTGAATGTAATTTACCTATATATAATATTACAAAGATTAATAAAGGGTTGGACAGATTGAAGAGGGGCCTGCCCTCGTAGCAGGAAGACTTTGTAAATCCATGGAGCTAAAGTGAATATACAATGCAGAAGAATTTTGAACTGTTTATGAAAAGATTCTAATGGCTATGATATGAGTTATGTTTTCTCTCATAGTGTGTATTTCTTGTGTCTTTGAAATCCCATTTACATTTTCCTCTTTTTAAATTAGAGAGTTAAGTGTCTGGAATTTGTCTTATGACGCTCTCAACTTAGCAATTTAAATTATGTAATCCTCTTCTTAACTAATTCATAATTCATTTCAATATGCTCTGATGCAGTTATTTTTTTTCCTTTTCCTCTTTCACCATGCAGATTTCAATTTTGAAAACTCAGACTCATTGCCTCATTTATCCTTTTTCCTATAGATAGTTCTAATGACCTGCCACTGTTTTATTCATTTTTGACTCCATAGCCCCAAATGTCACCCCCTTTCTTTCACCAACAACTGTATAAAACCCCCAAACAAGCCAAATCTAGCCACTGATTTCCAAATATACATCAAGTGACACAAGAGAGCCCTCTCTGAGTTGATTAGGCTAGTGCCCAAATCTAAAGTTTATTGAAAAAATTACCTTTGTCGTTTGTCTATTCAGCTGGACAAAATTTATAGAGTGCTAACATTCTGGCGCCGTTGCTGGGGAACAAAGGTGAAATATTCCCTGGGAGAAATGACAAAGTTCCGATCTCAATAATAATGGTGAAGAGTATTCAGACACCAAAAGGATGTATATCATTCACTTGATGACTCCATTTTTCAAGAATCTAAAATTCACAATTTTTATGATGATTCCATTGCCCAAAGAATCAGTAGCCTGGAAATTTTATTGGCGACTCCACTCAAGCTTCAAATGTGATTTAGAGACTCCACCAGAAGATGAGATCCCTTGATAGAGGTATGAAAGGACATCATGGAAGGAAACAAGTACTTAAAGTTGAGTTTTTTCCAAGACATGATATTGTTTTTTATGAATTACCTTTTGTCCTTTCCTGAACATGCTAAACAAATATTTCTTCACCTGTAGCATGCAAATGATGACCATGATAATCTTGAAATTGTATATCCTCCTCTTAAAGTTATACAAATATCTCCTTAGTTTATCACTGATTTTGATCAAAATCTCCCATATGAGCCATGTGCTAACCATGACCAAGTTGATGAGACTCATGAAGCCAAGGATGATATTCCAGCTTCTGTACTTGATCCAACACTCTCCAAGACCCAACATAGATATAGACCCTTAAAATTACCTCACATCCTTCATGATTTTCCTCCAAAGCACTATAAGTACCTACTTGTGTTTGATGGGGAACCTGATGCCATCACAGCTGAAAAACACATCCAAGAGTTTGAACATTTTATATATTTGTTTGAGATTGATCATGATGATGTTTGTACGAGGGACTTCTCTCAATCGTTGAAAGTGGATACCAAAGATTGGTTTAAACACTTGCAACCAGAGACAATTATCTCATGGGAGGAATTGGATAACGTATTTTTGAAGTTTTGGGGCAAGAAGAAATCTTTGGATCTACAACTTACAGAGTTATATGCCTTGAAAAGGCAGAGCAACAAAACTATTTCTACATTCAGTAGGAGGTTTTCCAGTATTTATTACAATTTTCCCAAAGAAATTCAACCTACTGAAGCTGTTTCCGTGCTCTATTATACAACAACTCTTCATCTAGATTTGTCTTTCCTCCTGATGGAAAGAAGACCTAAGTCCTTACAGTAAATGTTTAATGATGCTCAGGAGGTTCAACACAACATCCTGGCATGTGAACAAATTCAAAGTGGAAAATTGGGTGTTCCAAGACATAAGGATAAATATGAACGAAGAACATTTAACTGTAATCTTGAGCATAAGATTGATGATGCCATAAGCCCTCTTGAAGTTTTAAATCCCAATGATTTTGCAAAATATTATGTTCCACTTGTTGAAGGAGGAGGTGCTGCGCCATCCCATGATAAGAAGGGTGCTGACTGTTTTATGTATTTATTTGTAGATGTTCAAGAAGATGAGTTTGAAAATTAGTTTGTCGAAGAACAGGTTGATGTTCCAAATTTGTTCTTGTTAGATGATATTGCATATGTTGCTGATTCGCCTATATATGATGAATATGATGGTGATTGCGATGTTGATTTCCTAGAAAACATATTTGTATGTTCTCTATCAGAAAATGCTCCTTTGCAGCAGTGTAATGAGAGAAATCAACTTACATATCACAATTAAAAAGAAGAAAATAATGAATCAGCTGAAGGGAATTATTTACCTTTATGGTCTTCTTCATTTAAATTATTGAAAGAAAATTCTAAGATCTCATTGAAGCAAATGAATGTTTGTTGATGCCAAATCACACTAATTCACACACAAAAAAATTGACCAGAAATTGTAGCAGTCTTCTCATGTGTTTGATGACCCTGTTACCTATTATGTGGAAGGTATTGTTAGTACAAAATTGTAGCCATTGGTCAAAGATGAATCTGAAAATGAGTGTGTTCAACAATCCAAAGAGATTGAAAAATGTGCCTATGACAACAATGAAGAAAACAAAGAAGGTTTTGAATCAGGTGAAGGAACCTTGCCACTATGTTTTCCTTCCTTCAAAATGATGAAGCAAAATGTTTATAATGTTTCAAATCAGACATCCTCCAGGCATGATTTTGAATATCCAGGGTACAACAAATTTATAGGTAAAAAACATCTTCCATTATGTTTTTCTTCCTTTGAGCTATTGAAAGAAAATCATGAGGTAACAAAGGAAGCAAGAAAGTCTGACTGCAACAACGCTACTTTACATAAGACGATGGTTGTTGATGAGGAAGATCCATGACCTTCACATGTGTTAAATGATCATGTGGCTGATTACACGAGAGGTTATTTCAGTTCAGAATTGCAGCATATGCTTAGCTACCAACCTGAAAAGGAAGATCAAGCCGATCAATAAATTGTTGCTAAAGGTTATTTTCCTCCCCTTGAAACTAATACAGATATGCAACAAGATTTCCGACAAGATAAAGTGTTTCAAAGTTGTCTTCCTTCCCCTGAGAATGACATGGTGGTCCAATTTCTAAGTAGCCTAGACATGGATGAGGATTTTGAAACTGCATCTATGGAAACTCCAAGCAGTGAAAAAACAAATGACATAGAGCTTCAAGAAAGCAACAAAACCACGTATGCCACTTTTCAATAAAAAATACAGAGAGATAATGAAGAGGCAATGGTTTTATTTGATTCATTTGAAGATCATGGTTTTGAAAATGCATCCATGGGAAATCTAGACTGTGAAATAGTGCATGATGTTAGCTTTTCACATTTGCAAGAAGATAATGAGTAGGAAATTATTTTCATTCATTAATTTGAAAGTCAAAATGACAGTCCTCAATTTTTTTTCCAGAAGTTTAATGAAACCAAATCAGAATTGTTTGATGAACAAGAGGATGACCTTGATGCACATAATATGGTTGTCATATTTGAATATGTTCAAGAATGTATGAATGTTTTTGTTGAGATGCATGGAAAGGTAGACAAAACTATTGCTTCCATTTCGATTGAAAATGTTCTCAGAACTAAAGAAATAGAGCAAGAGCAACAAACACTTATGAAAGAGGCTTGCCTTTCTATTTTTGCTCATCAAGAAGAAATGTTTTTTCATTGTTTTCAAGATCCCGTGGCCATCCTATTGCAGTTTTCAGTGAAAGAGGAGTTTGTTTCATTCATAAGCTTAGGTTTTGGATTCAACTTTTGTTTTCAGCTACCATCTTTTACATTTGGCTTCCTGCTTAAAAAATATGTGAGTGGATAAAAACTGGGAAGCAAATTGCTTGATTGGTTGCATTGGAAATTTAACATCACTTGATTGAGTATTCATTTCAACATTTTTAGAGTAGATAGGAATTTGCAAATAAGCTTGTTGGTCAAGCATTTTTCAGTTTGGATTTCCAGTAGTGTATACAGTCATATTTCTAGTGGTATATTCAGTAGCCAGTTGAGAGTAGTGTGCAGAGTTTGGTTTTCAGCAGACACTGGTGACAGGTTGGAGCATGGTACACACACATGTTTTGGGAGCAACCTAATGGATCCGACACTGGGTCTACGAGTTATTTTCTACCCCACAGGGAGGGTATCATCCCCAGTTGGAGCCTATGTTATCACTGTAATAATTTCTTGGAATCCAAGTCTTGATATTTGGTGGAACGCTAAATTAGTATAGAGGAGTGTTAGTATAGCAGGTGGGGTCATATTTGGCGAACAGGGTTAAAATTGGTGGAGACGGAGGAGTGATGGGACCCAAAAAGCCATAGATATTGAGTAGCCCAGATCGATGGTCAGGAGACATATTAAGCGAGGAGATAACGCAAAGTTTAAGCACTAGAGAGCGGGTCGGGAAAAATACTGCGGTTTTAACCCATAGATATATGGCACCTCTAGAAGCATATCGGGGAGGAAATCGGGTGAGCGTGAAACTTCTCAACCATGCCCCGATGTCACGTGTTCTAATATCATTAAATATGTCAAATCTAAAGATCGCATGTGGAGAGGGGAAAGTGACGGTTGGTCAAATCTCACGCCACTTGTTCAAAGTACTTTTCATTCGTGCAATGCCAGGTGAGCATCGCCATATAACCGATTCGAAGGCTCATCATTCAGAATAGATTGGCTGAGCATGAAAAACTGTTGTACCTATAAGTACTTCATCAATAATTCATGATTAGAACTTGATGACTACTGTCCTTCAAAATATGGATGATATTACTCTGTTTTGGAAAATCAACGCTTCATTCATAAACGGGGTAATTACAAACTGGATCAACTTCCTAATTTCTATGCGATCAAGGGAGATAAACTTATGTTTTTTGAAAAACTGAGAAACATGGACAAAGCAGACCAGGTAGCCTTTAGTGAACTAGGATTTTCAATGAATATGACAAATTCATCATTGAAGAAGAGAGAGAAACTGGTTGCTTGAATCTTAGCAACAAAATTTTATACAAGGCATCTGGGAGATCCAGGAGCAGATAAAGAGGTCAGATTAAATCTTGTCATGAAGAATTTAATCATCAATAGACACACAGTCGAGCACCATACGCGAGCTGTCAGGAGGAAACTGATTAAGCGTCAGAAAACAGAGGTAAAAGCTGAGGTGGTTGAAAGCATTAGAGAAAATCAGCCTGCTTGGCTTGACACCTTGAAGGAAGAAATTGCTAATTTGAAATAGTTTTCAAGCTAAATTTAGTGTGTGTTAGAGAATTTTGTAATAATATTGACAAGTGGCCTTCAAATCAAAATATAGAATATGTCAGTTTTGTTTTATAACGTCCCTAGAAATAGGAGTTCGGTTGCTGTACATTACTCTTTTGTAAACGACAACTATTTTTGGAACTTTGGGGAAGATGATTCATTTTGAATCCCGGATGTAATTTACCTATATATACTATTACAAAGATTAATAAAGGGTTGGACGAACCGAAGAGGGGCCTGCCCTCGTAGTAGGAATACTTTGTAAATCCATGGAGCTAAAGTGAATATACAATGCATAAGCATTTTGAACTGTTTATGAAAAGATTCTAATGGCTATGATATGAGTTTTGTTTTCTCTCATAGTGTGTATTTTTTGTGTTTCTTTGAAATCCCATTTACATTTTCCTCTTTTTAAATTGGAGAGTTAAGAGTCCGGAATTCATCTTATGATGCTCTCGACTTAGCAATTTAAATTATGTAATCCTCTTCTTAACTAATTCAAAATTCATTTCAATATGCTCTGATGTAGTTATTTGTTTTCCTTTTCCTCTTTCACCATGCATATTTCAATTTTAAAAACTCAGACTCATTGCCTCATTTAGCCTTTCTCCTCTAGATAGTTCTAATGACCTGCCACTGTTTTATTCATTTTTGACTCCATAGCCCCAAATTTCACCCCCTTTCTTTCACCAACAACTGTATAAAATCCCCAAACAAACCAAATCTAGTCATTGATTTCAAAATATACATCAAGTGACATGATAGAGCCCACTCTGAGTTGAGTAGGATAGTGCCCAACTCTAAAGTTTGTTGAAACAATTACCTCTGTCATTTGTCTCAATGTCTATTTAGCCAGACAAAATTTACAAAGTGCTAACATTCTGGCGTCATTGCCGGGGAACAAAGGTGAAATATTCCCTAGGAGAAACGGAAAAGTTCAGATCTTAGTACTAATGGTGAAGAGTATTAAGACACAAAAAGGATGTACGTCATTCGCCTGACAACTCCATTTTTCAAGAATCTAGAATTCAAAATTTTTATGACGACTCCACTGCACAAAGACTAAGTAGCCTGAAAATTTTATTGGCGACTCCACTCAAGCTTAAAATGTGATTCAGAGACTCCACCGAAAGATGAGATCCCTTGACAGAGGTATGAAAGGACATCATGGAAGGAAACACGTACCTTAAGTTGATTTTTTTCCAAGACATAATATTTTTTGTTATGAATTACCTTTTTTCCTTTTCTAAACATGCTAAACAAATCTTTCTTCACTTGCTGCATGCAAATGATGACCATGATAATATTGAAATTGTATATCCTCCTCTTAAAGTTATACATATATATCCTCAGTTTATCACTGATTTTGATCAAAATCTCCCATCTGAGCCATGTGCTAACCATGTAATATACCAGATATAAAATGTATGCAGAACAAAAATAAAATGCTAGTAATGGCAGAATAACAACAATATAACCAGAACATTCACCACAATAACACTGAAATGATATAAGAATAACAACATAAATAACACTTTGAATCCGAAATAAATGTTCACGGGCCTCTTCGAGGGGGCAACCTACAGTTGAGAAGATATCTATTACAATAATGTCCAAGCTAGGGTTCTCATACCCTCGACTCCTATTTATACTAAAAAGAAGCATCTAGAGGAAGATCCTTCTAGAAGTGGAAGATTCTATTAGGTCTTCTTACATCCGCCTTATTCTATTTTATTGAATGGCCTTATTAATATTGACCTTTATTACATCCAAATATATTGTTTTACCTATGTGCGGGTTAGGACCCTAACATTTCCGCCCCCTTAAAAACAACCTTTTCCTCAAGGCTTGAGATGAGGAAATTGCTCCAGAATGGTAGCTGGTTCCCAAGTGGTGTCTATTGGAGTTGTATCTTTCCATTGGACTAGCACTTCCTTGATGGTTCTCTGACATAGGCGATGCTCACGTTGGTCCAAAACTGCTTCTGGTTGTAGCCAAATGGATCCTTCTTCAGCTAATTCTGGAAGGTTGGTTTGAATTTGGAACTTATCTCCAATCACCTTCTTTAAGCATGAAACATGAAAAACAGGATGTAGCTTCAAATGGCTAGGAAAAGATAACTAATAGGAAACTTGTCCCACACGCTTGAGCATGATATAAGGACCATAAAATTTGGGCGCTAGCTTTTGACAATGCTTGGCCTTGAGGGAAGTTTGCTTGTAAGGTTGCAGTCGAAGAAACACCTGATCCCCTTCTGCAAATTGACGTTCAGAGCGACCTTGATTTGCTTGTTGCTTCATGCGATTCTGTGCCATGACCAAATTCTCTTTGAGGGTACGGAGAATGGCTTCTCTAGCTATAAGTGTTAGGTCAACCGCCTGGACCTTCGAGGCACCCGGTAAGTATTAGAGAACTGAAGGTGGCTTCTATCCATATACCGCTTCAAAAGGAGTCATGCATGTAGTTGTATGGTATGAAGTGTTGTACCACCATTCAGCTAGGGGTAACCATTGAGCTCATTGACTTTGATTTTCTGAGGAAAAACACCTCAAATATGTTTCCAAACACTTGTTGACAACTTCCATTTGGCCATCAGTCTGGGGATGATAAGCTGTGTTGAGATGCAATTCTGTGCCTTGTATATTGAACAATTCTTGCCAAAAATTGCTTGTGAAAGTTGGGTTGTGATCAGAAACAATAGAGTGCGGCATGCCATGAAGCTTGAAGACCTGATTCATGAATATTTGAGCCACCGTGGATGCTGTAAATGGGTGTTGAAGGGCACATAAATGAGCATACTTGGAAAGACGATCAACAACCACCATGATAACCGATTTATTTTCTGATTTGGGTAAGCCGATAATAATATCCATAAAGATATCCTTCCAAATAGCAGGTGGAATCAGGAGCAGTTGTAGTGTGCCTGACGATTTGACTGTTTCTCCCTTGTTGCATTGACACACGTCACATTCAACTACAAAATTACAAATGTCCAGTTTCATACCATCCCCAAAAAATGAACATTTAACCCTGTCATAGGTTTTGGTGAACCTAGAGTGCCCTGCTGTGGGTGTAGCATGAAGCTTAGAAAGTACCGTGGATTTAAGCTTTGATTGTTTACTTAAATACAAAAAAACTTTGTATCGAAGTTCCTCATGGAGCCAAGAGCACCCTGGGGAAGCTGGAGCATTGGGATGCAATTGCTGGATCAACTGTGAACTTTTGGGATCTTGTAGCCATTCCTGGCGAACGACTTGGAGCCAATCTGGTACAATGAATGAAAGAGAAAAAGGGATCCTTCATCTTCATATTTTCAAGAAAGTGCATCCACAACCACATTGTCTTTTCCTTTCTTATAAATGATCTCATAATCATATCCAAAGAGTTTAGTCACCCATTTTTGTTGTTCTGGGGAGGAAATGCTTTGTTCCAAAAAATACTTGAGGCTTTGATGGTCTGTCTTAATTTGGAACCGTTGCCCCAATAGATAAGGATGCCACAAATCCACGACATGAAAAATAGCCAACATTTCCTTTTCATAGATGGATTTGCCCAAATTTCTTTCATATAGTTTCTTGCTGGTAAAGGACAAAGGTCGACCCTCTTGCATAAGGACAACACCAATTCCTTTCCCTGAGGCATCACATTCCAACACAAAGGTCTTTGTGAAATCGGGAAGGGTGAGGACTAGAGTGGTGCACATGGCCATCTTCAAGGTTTGAAAAGCTTGAGTAGCGGCTGGAGTTCAAGTGAAAGAGTTATTTTTGAGGAGAGCAATGAGAGGTGCTACAATCTTCCCATAATTCTTAACAAACTTGTGATAATACCATGTTAAGCCTAGAAATCCACATAAGCTCTTAAGAGTCTTTGGGTGAGGCCAGTATTGCATTGCTTCAATATTTTTAGGATCCACCCTGACGCCATCTTTTCCAATCAGATGACCCAAGTATTCTACTTCTGAGGCGCCAAAAGCACATTTAGACTGTTTCAGGAAAATTTGGTGCTGAGAGAGTAGATGGAGAACTCGATCCACATGAGAAAGATGGTCTGTCCAAGTTTTTCTATAGATGAGGATATCATCAAAGAAAACTAAGACACAATGGAGGAGAAAAGGACAAAAGACATGATTCAAGAGGCTTTGGAAGGTGGAGGGGGCATTACACAAGCCAAAGGGCATGACCAAAAACTCATAGTGGCCCTCATGAGTTCTAAAGACAGTCTTGGGAATATCTGCCTCTTTCATACATATCTGGTGGTAGCCCAAACGAAGATCCAGTTTAGTGAAGAATTGGGCGCCACTCAATTCATCCAAGAGGTCATCAATGATAGGAATGGGGAATTTGTCTTTGATGGTAAGTTTGTTGAGGGCATGAAAGTCAGGACACATTCACCAAGAACCTTATTTCTTCAGGACCATTACCATAGGAGACGAAAAGGGGCTCGTACTAGGGTGGATAACACTTGCATTAAGGAGTTCCTGGACCATTTTCTCAATTTCATTTTTTTGGGAAAAGGGGTGACAATACGGACGAATATTGGGAGGAAGGCTTCCTAGTACAAGGGGAATGGAATGATCATGAACACCACGGGAAGGAGGGAGTCCTTGGGGAGTGGAAAATACCAATTGATGTTTAGAAAGTATGGCTTGGAGTTCTTGCGGTACAGAGGGTGTCTCTGTTTCTTGTATGGCATGGAGTCGGGTGATAACACCAGAATGACCCTTTTTGAGCATTTTTTCCATATGATGGGAACTAATGATCTCAGGTGAATCGACTGTGCTTCCCTGGAACTTATATTGGTGGCCCTCCTAGTTGAATTGCATGGTTAAGTCTTTAAAATCCATGAGAATGGGACCCAAAGTCCTTAGCCAGTATGCACCCAACACAATGTCACAACCTCCCATGTTGATAACAAACATATGGGATTTCAGGTGGTAGTCACCAATTTGGAGACACACATTTTCACAACACCCTCCACATTTCATGGAACCACCATTTGCAATCATGATTTGGAAATTATTGATGACATGGATGTAGCAATGAGTTTCTTGGGCAATGCAACGATGAATAAAATTATGGGTGCTACCACTATCAACCATAATGATGACCTTCCGATGCTTGATGTAACCGATTAGCTTGAGGGTTTGGGGAGCAGAGAAGCCAGTGAGAGCATTGAGGGAAATGACTGGTTCTACTTCGAGAGGGTCTGAGGGAGGGGTTATGTCAGTGGATTTAGGTGATTCAGACATAGGGGGAGTTTCTTCATCTTCTTCCGAAATATCCTCGGAGATGGCCATAAAAATCTTTTGTTCTTTACACTTATGGCTCGGGAAATATTTTTCATCACAATTATAACAAAGGCCTTTGAGTTGGCGTTCAACCATTTCAGCCCGGGTCTATTTTTGGATCTTTAGTGGAGCAGAGGGAGTAGTGGGATTTACTGGTTTAGGGAGAGGGATGAAGGAGGGTTTGCGGTTTTGAGAAGATACAACATGTTGTGCTTATTTATCTCTTTTGGTAGCCTCCACCCAACTCTCAGGCCAAGCCATGAGGACATGGGCCTGAATTTCATCCTTGAGGCCGCTGATAAAACACTCTCGAAAAAAGGCATTAGTCATGCCCTCTGTTCTAAAATCCAGGTGCTCAAAGGAAACTATAAATTCTTCCATTGTTTCTAATTGTTTCAGCTTTGTCAAATGGACCAAATGGTTGGGGTCAATGTCAAAGCGTTCATAAAGCTCTGCCACAAATTGTGTCCAAGCAATATACCCTTGACGAGAATTTTTTCTCCATTACCACCATTGCAAACGTTCTTGATCTAGATGGAGAACACCATACCAGAGTTTGGCCAAGTCATCTGTAATGTTGTATAAAGAGAAGTAATGTTCCATTTGGGTTACCCAACCAAGGGGATCTGAGCCATCAAATTTGGTCACATCCACCTGTGGAAGGCGTAGGTCACGTTGAAAGTGATGGTTCTGCAAGGTATGGGAATGAGAGGAATGGTCACCTTCAGTATGTGGGGGTGAGGAAGAGGAAGGGTTATCTGTAGGGATATGCAATTTGGTGTAGAGTGCTGAAAGGACTGATTCAAGATGGGTGGTGAGGTCTTGTTTGATTTCTCCCATTGAGGACTGCATGGTTGTATTGATGGTGACGACATTGGCACTGAGTTGTTTCACTTCTTGTTGGGTCTCAATGAGACCAGATTGCAAGGTGTTGAAGTGAGCTTCCAAGTCTTGGCTATTATGAGTATGGGCCATGAGGATGGGGGAACTAAAAAGGGGTGGGCGGGGTAAATTTTTTTTCCAAAAAAATGATATGGATGAATGTAATAAGGGCGAAGAGATGAATCCAATGGAATATGTCTGAAATAATGGTGAAAAAATTTCCAGTATTTTTTTTTTTGTTTTTTATTTTAATTTATTTTTACGAAGTTATACTCCAGTCTGAAGAATATTGCAGAGAGGAAATGCCCAAATGCTTAACCAAAAAGAAATGTGTATTTACTTGGCAACCCGAACACAGTTGCGCGACAATAGATCTTGTCTGTTTTATTTTGTTTATGTTTTTGTCCCCAAGGGTTAGGTATTCAAGAGTTCTACAGACAAGGGTTTTCCCTATGATATAGCTCTCTGATATACGTGCGAGGTCCAACAGTAGTACTCGGCCCAATATCTCAGGGCACTAACTAAAGAGGATAGACCGTACCCTTAGCCGTACTACCCGACTACTCAGGTACTAGAGAGTATATTCTCGAGTTCTATTCTCAGTGACACTATAGTAGTCAGGCAACTAATCGATTTATCTAAAGAGGGCTTCAGGTAATCTAGGCCGATCCGCACACAAGCATTGTCTGATGCGCTACCACTCGAAGGGGTACCAACAAGGGTTACAAGGGTGGACAACATATGTGTGCTTAAGTACCACTTGTATTTCCTGCATGTATGAATCCCTCAATCGCAGGTTTATGAGTGTAATGACATATCTCTGTGGCTTAAAGACACCGAAATACATCTCTACCCTGAAAAAAAATTTAACCCACACTTTCTGCCGAGGAAAGTACTTTGACACCACTTGTAATATACCAGATATAAAATGTATGCAGAACAAAAATAAAATGCTAGTAATGGCAGAATAACAACAATATAACCAAAACATTCACCACAATAACACTGAAATGGTATAAGAATAACAATAGAAATAACACTTTAAATATGAAATCAATGTTCATGGGCCTCTTTGAGGGAGCAACCTCCAGTTGAGTAGAGCTCTATTACAATAATCTCCAAGCTAGGGTTCTCATACCCTCGACTCCTATTTATACTAAAAAGAAGCATCTAGAGGAAGATCCTTCTAGAAGAAGAAGCTTCTATTAGGTCTTCTTACATCCGCCTTATTCTATTTTATTGAAAGGCCTTATTAATATTGATCTTTATTACATCCAAATATATTGTTCTACCTATGTGTGGGTTAGGACCCTAACAAACCATGACCAAGTTGATGAGCCTCATGAAGCCAAGGCTGATATTCCACCTCCTGTACTTGATCCAACGCTCTCCAAGACCCAGCGCAGATACAGACCCTTAAAATTACCTCACATCCTTCATGATTTTCCTCCAAAGCACTATAAGTACCTACCTATGTTTGATGGGGAACTTGATGCCATCACAACTGAAAAACACATCCAAGAGTTTGAAAATTTTATAGATTTGTTTGAGATTGATCATGATGATGTTTATATGAGGGACTTCTTTCAATCCTTGAAAGGGGATACCAAAGACTGGTTTAAACACTTGCAGCCAGAGACAATTAGCTCATGGGAGGAATTGAAGAATGTATTTTTGAAGTTTTGGGGCAAGAAGAAATATTTGGTTCTACAACTTACAGAGTTCTATGCCTTGAAAAGATAGAGCAACAAAACTATTTCTACATTCAGTAGGAGGTTTTCCAATATTTATTACAATTTTCCCAAAGAAATTCAACCTACTGAAGCTGTTGCCATGCTCCATTATACAACAACTCTTCATCTAGATTTGTCTTTCCTCCTGATGGAAAGAATACCTAAGTCCTTACAACAAATTTTTAATGATGCTCAGAAGGTTCAACATAATATCCTGGCATGTGAACAAATTCAAAGTGGAAAATTGGGTGTTCCAAGACATAAGGATAAATGTGAACAAATAACATTTGACTGGAATCTTGAGCATAAGATTGATGATGCCATAAACCCTCTTGAAATTTTAAATGCCAATTATTTTGCAAAAGATTATGTTCCACTTGTTGAAGGAGAAGGTGTTGATCCATCCCATGATAACGCGGGTGCTAACTGTTTTGTGTATTCATTTGTAGACGTTCAAGAAGATGAGTTTGCAAATCAGTTTGTCGAAGAACAAGTTGATGTTCCAAATTTTTTCTTGTTGGCCATTGACCAAGTTTTGAGGATCCTTGGTCATGTTTGACCTACTTTTTGGACCGCGACAGGATGTCGAAGACGAAGCACAAGTTGAAGAAGAGATCGCGAGATCTCAACCCATTTTTAGGGCTTTTTGGTTTTTGGGCTTATGTAACGGGAATGGGGATGTCATCCCATGGGTTTGCCCATGTTTAGGGCCCTTTTTGTAATGTATAAATAGATGTCTAGGCTATGTAAGGAGAGAGGCATCTGCATGATGCTAGGTGCTAAGTGCAAGTGGTAATCGTAATTTCTTTGTGCATACTGTGTGAGACTTGCAGAGCTAAGTGCAAGTGATTGTAAGAGACCGTGGAAGGCTTTGTGTGGTAGTTGAGGGAAGGAGGATCTAGCAAGGTGCACAGATATTATGTCCTTTGTGGAGTAAGATATCAAGGCTCGATGCATGTAGAATATTGACAGAAAGAAATAAAGAAGAAGAGTTGGTGGACGTAGCCCCAGGGAGGGGGTGAACCACGTATATCCTGCGTTGTGGTTTCTATGTGATTTATAGTTGTTCTCTTGTTTATGTGAATAAATTATTAGTGTGCTGATGTATGTTAGATGAATCTGATATGATAGCTTAGTGCTGAATAATGTGAATGAATGTTAGATCTGACCTATGTTGATGTGCTTAGTGCTTGCTTATATTAGATTTGTGTGAATACTATGCCATTATGTTATTATGGTTTATCTACGCTGTAAGATAAAGGTGAATATTAATGAACTGTAACTACTAAGTTCTTTTTTAGAGTGTTGTAATCACATATCTGTGTCCCATCTATGGTTGCAGACATTGGAGTCATGCAACCACCCCTGCCTCTACCTTGAGTGAGACTTCATCTGCTTTGTAGGTGTTTTCGAAAGGTCCGGTAGTTAGGGTTTTGTTGGTGCGCTGTAGTAGCATTGAACCCTGGGTCTTCCCCTGTGCCAACGAATAGTTCCATTGCTGGGACCTGGAACCATGATTGCTAGGAATTGAAGGAAAGAAAGAAAGCTCTATGCGTAGATCTGTTTCCCTAGTGCACAGTATTCTACTGGACCTATAAATCTCTGTGCTAAGAAGAGAAGTCAGATCCGAAGAAAAGAGGTAAGATCCCAAAGCTTTGTGCTCTGATAAAGGTAAGAATAACAAAAAGTTTTAGATCTAAAGGTAAGAATAGTGAAAAGTTTTAGATCTGGAAGCTTTATTCTCTGCTGGAAGTAAGATTAGTGAAATTTTTTGTTTCAAGAGTATGGATCTAGGTATGTTTGATAAATGTTATCCTAGTCTGAAAAATAGGGTACAGTTAGATGAGAGAAGGTTTGATATGAATAGATCTGATAGAAATAAAGAAAGATATGTTATTCCTATGCATAGAAAGAATGTTTGGACTAACAAATGGATGCATGATTCTAGAAATAATTTTTTGCAGGTTAGATACTATGATCCTAGTGCGCAGTACAAGAAAGGTTGGGGATAATTTAAGAAAAAAACAGGATTAACCCTTTGTTATAGTTGCAGAAGACTGGGACATCTCGCTAAGGAATTCCATGGAAGAAGAACTAGTTGTCTTTGTTGTAAAGCTATGGACCATGAAGTATTAGATTGCCCTAGAATGATTACTAAGCTTGACAGAATGATTATGAGACAAGAAAACCTTGAGGAAGGTCATGAAACTGAGACCAAGTAAGAACCCTAGACATAATCAGAGACTGTACTACTACAAATGAAAGAAACCCTGAATGATCACAGAGATATTGTTACAGGTATGAAATAACTGAGAGGGGGGGGGTGAATCAGTTATTGTAAATT
>JASDQU010102679.1:285837-306261 GCA_032191745.1 Picea mariana
TGTTGCAGCATGTTTCAGCATCTGTTCTTCATAAACAATCGATTGCCATCAATGACAACCTTGATCATCTGCGCCTTGATCATCTGCGTCATCTCTGTTGTAGGCATATTTCCAACATATATCAACTTATCAAAGATATTCAAAGAAAAAGAATGCATAGAAGAAAGAATAGGAGACTTCAACATAGACTGTGTTCTGGATGAGGAAACATAGGTAAATATCATGACAAAAATAACTTGGGAAGTTTTAGGAAATTCTGATACGATTCCTTCATTAGGAGGAATAGGATTATTTATGGGAAAGATGATAACCCTATGTGAAGACTCACCCAGGTATCTATGAGTGATCATGGAGCTTCGACAGAGGAAGATTTTGAGGTTGTTAGATTCATTGAGAACAACACTCCATTTACTATGTTATTAGGAAAAACCTAGATCGAGAAAGATTAGACCATAAGAAAATAAGAGGATTCCTTAGAGAAGAAGAAATAGGAATTAAAATATTTCATGACTAGGAGGATAGCACACTTGATTGTAGAATAGGAGAATAGATCAAAGCTACTTAGAACCAGAAAATTGGATCACGAAGTTGAAACAACACAAGAATATTCATAGACGAGTAGAGCAACTGCCACAGATAAAGAAGCAATATTACTCTCTAATCCTATGAAAGAATCCCAACAACGCAAAGATGCTATGCCAAAAGAAGAAAAGAATCAGAATGGAAAGAGAAATACCGAGATGAAGATCACTGGGAAGAAGGCTAGAAAACTCAGTAAGAAGAGAGAAAAGATCGAAAAGTTACAGAAGGGCCCAAAGGGAACTTTGTGGAAGGAAGATTTGCAAAATTGGAACTTCGTCGGGATATCAGAACAACTCCCCATGTCACTTCGCCATGGCGAAGCGATATGACCGTTGGAAGCATTATAACCATTGGATCGACATTCTAGAATGATTAGAAAAACAATTATGACCAAAAATCTTGCCGTCGGACCATTGGGACCGTGCCACAACAGACAAAACTGCATTGATGGAAAGATTCTTATCCGTTGGAGAGATCCATTACATCGTGTCTACTTAGTTCGTCGACTGTTGCACCAAGAACACTTTTGCGAATTGTATCAGAGCTAACAAGAGAACCCATTGCTACCACGCTATGCTTAGTAAGATCAACACCGATTCTATTGCTTTGAGCACTCATCCATCAACCCGAGTTTTCCGATTGAGAGCGTGCATGTCAGACGAGCTCAGTGCTGTGGAGAAGTCAGTCGAGGAAGTTTTAATTGATTTGATGGTCGAGAGAGTGAAGTCCACAAGAATTCAAGCTTCATCGATGCAAGGAGTGAAAGCCTCTATGTCAACTTCTCATGGATCCAAACCATCCCGACCGACAACAAAGAAGAGAACCAAGAACATATATGATCTAGCAAATGTGAAGTTAATCCCGACCATCTTACCCAACTACATACCACCTCTTTTTGGCACGGTGAGTCGTGACAGTGTCCCGAGGGACTTTGATTACACCATGGTTACTACATACCTCCCGAAGGGGATATGTGCAGTCAGAACGCAACAATATAATATCGATATAATATCGCGACGTTGAAGTTTAGAGACTCCAACAGGTGACCACAAGAATTACAACATGCTTTGTCCTTATAAGTATCTGACCAGGATGAAGGGGAAGAACTCAAAAATAATCCCCCAGCCATGGACTATGAACTTCACGCAGTCCACCCTCTTGAATGTGATGAAGATTCCACACTTTGGAAGGCACCAGGAGGTTAATGCCTGTGTTAAGCTCCTGCTATCGTGTTACCATGGCAGCTATCTATGCCTAGATAGATGCATCACAGTCGATCTAACGCTGATCCATAGGATCACTAGATTGAGCATGCAAGGACCTGACCCTCAAGACTTCTACCGAAGGAAGGCTTTCAACCGCGCCCTAGCGTAGAGAATTAAGGACACTTACGATGATGTAGAAAAGGGAATGCAAGGCTACAAGGTAGCTTCCATCTAGAATGGTGCAGTGCGCCTAGCTTGCCATCTCATCGCAGGAAATCTAGTGAGGAAGAACAGACCTACTTAAGTCATAGGATTCGTTGTTGACCTAGTCGAGAAATGTGTAGAAGGACTCCAGATGAACTAGGTGAAGTACTTGGTCAACTAGCTGGAATTAGACTGCCACGAAGCTCAGGGTCAGGGCTATGAGCTCCACATTAGCTAGCTCCTGACCCTCATCACATTTATCACTTGGAAAATGCCGAAAGGTGCGACCTTCCCAGACATTGAGCCATTCGAGCCACTCGCTGCAAATTTCACCATGCTTTGGTACTCAAGCAATATGGGAAAGTAGTGGAATTCGAATGTGATATTTCATACCTATTATCTCCAACTGAAGAGGGCTATCGAAGCTATCCCTCGCATGATGCCAAAAACCCTACATGGGTTCCAACCCCTAATGAAGTTCTGTGCAAATCGACACTTCATTTATATCACCGTGTGCGTAGATGAACACAAATAAGAGATTCAATCGTACTACAAGCTCATAGAGGAGGACCTAGATGAGATCACCAAAGAATGGTCTGTAGAAATCTTCATCCCCACAAACCCTGCAAAAATGTCAGACCCTGAACTAATCAGCAATCTTGAGACCACTCGTAAAGCAAAGGATATTCCTGGACCCAACAAAAGGAAGAATACCGAAGAGGTCCAAAAATTGAGCAGCACATTGGAAGGAATTGCTTTAGTATCACCTTAATGAGGGGGTGATGACGAAGTAGAAGAGACCAATGGAAAAGAGGACCAATAGAAGTAAGGCAAAGTAACACTACCTAGGGACCCTGCTAATGAGGTCGATCCCTTGAAGAAAAGGAAGGTTTCTCCCATGAAACCCACTTCCCGAAATAAATCTAGAGCCACCTTGACTAAGATGCAGATTGTGCTCATTGTAGATGACTTCGACTTTATCATCGCAACTGTAGAAAATGCCTCGCAGGACATATTGTAGAAACATGAAGCCAAGTAGGAGGAGATGTATGATAGAATCGAGGTTGAACTTAGAGGGGTACATCAAGCCCTTCAATCTAGTCGCACAGTATCCACTGTGCCCCCACTATCAGAAGCACCTGAGTTGGGAGATGAGCCTACCCAAATCTACAGACTAGCTGATGTGACCGAAGCTCACCTTGAGGAAGAATCGACCTACTTAAGTCACATGATTTGTTGTTGACCTAGTCAAGAAATGTGTATAAGGATTCCAGATGAACTGGGTGAAGTACTTGGTCAACCAGCTGGAATTAGACTGCCATGAAGCTCAGGGTCAGGGCTATGAGTTCCACATTAGCTGGCTCCTGATCCTCATCACATTTATCGCTTGGAAAATGCCGAAAGGTGCGACCTTCCCAGACATTAATCCATTTGAGCCGCTCTCTACAAAGTTCACCATGATTTGGTACTCGAGCAATATGGGAAAGTAGTGGAAGTCGAATGCGGTATTTCATACCTATTATCTCCAACTGAAGAGGGCTATCGAAGCTGTCCCTCACATGATGCCGAAAAACCTACATCAGTTCCAACCCCTAATGAAGTTCCGCACAGATTGACACTTCATTTATATCACTGCGCGCGTAGACAAACACAAATAAGAGCTTCAATCGTACTACAAGCTCATAGAGAAGGAACTTGAGGAGATCACTAAAGAATGGTCTGCAAAAATCTTCATCCCCACAGACCTTGCAGAAATTTCAAACCCCAAACTAATTGGCAGCCTTGAGACCACTCATGAAGCAAAGGATATTCTTGGACCCAATAGAAGGAAGAATATCGAAGAGGTCCAAAAATTGAGCAGTGCATCGGAAGGAACTTCTTTAGTATCACCTGGATGAGGGGGTGATGATGAAGTAGAAGAGACCAATGGAAAGAAGGACCAATAGAAGAAAGGTGAAGTAACACCACCTAGGGACCCTACTGATGAGGTCGATCCCTTGAAGAAAAGGAAGGTTTCTCCCAGAAACCCACTTCTCAAAATAAATCTAGAGCCACCTTGACTAAGATGCAGACTGTGCTCATTGTAGATGACTTCGACTTTATCATCGTAGTTGTAGCAAATGCCTCGTAGGACATCTTGCAGAAACATGAAGCCAAGTAGGAGGAGATGTATGATAGAATCGAGGTTGAACTCAGAGGGGTACATATATCCCTTCAATCTAGTCGCACAGTATCCACTGCGCCCCCACTATCAAAAGCACCTGAGTTGGGAGATGAGCCTACCCAACTCTGCAGACTAGCTGATGCAACCGAAGCTCACCTTCGTCGTGCATAGGAAGAAACTGAACATGACACAGAGGCCCTAAAGCAAGTACAAAAAGTATTCATAGAGAAACACCAAGTTGCACAACAAGAGAAGGCTGCCCTCCAAACTAAGTTTGAATAAGAGAAAGCGCAGATCCAACAAGAGAAAGAGAAGTTGCTCGCAGAGCAGGTGGGAATAAAAGAAGCAGTCAACAGAGAACTTTGCTCTGTGAAAGGCTTAGAGAAAAAGGGGGAAGACCCAGTGGAACATCAAGTAGAGCAGCTCATAGAAGCTATCCAACAGGTTCAACAGAGAATCATAGACCTCGAGCTATGAACAGTGCCAAGTACCCCACAGGACGTGTAAGATCAAAGAGAAGCCACTGCCCCGAGCACAGTTGAGAGGATCATAGCATTCACTCTGGAATGCAAAGAGCTAAGTGCTCACAACACATAGAATTATGAGCAACTCACTGAATATACTGAGTTAAAGGTACTAGAGTCACAGATCCAGGAGGCAAAACAACAAGCAACAACATTACAAGCGCAGTTGAATCTCCTATCAACAGTTGAAAGGATGAAGTGATCCCAAGAACAATGCACTGCTCAACAACAGGTCCACACCATTCAGAGCAAAGTCATGGAAGTGACTCAAAGGCCCCAACCAGTCCAGATTGAAGGCTGAGGCATAGAGTTGGAACAAGTAGTCACTGCAGTCGAACAACGTTTAGAGGGACCTGTCAATGAAGCAGTCATCCAAGAGTTTGTTGAGAAGGAGGCCCTGGTGCAACAACAGGTCGAAGCATCTTGAGCCAAGCTCGAGGCTTTTGAAGCACAACTACCCGGATCAGAGTGACTCTGGACGAGTCATAGGTGAGTGTTGGGGGCCTGTTGGCCCTTGACCATGTTTTGAGGATCCTTGGTCATGTTTGACCTACTTTTGAGACTTCAACAGGCTGTTGAAGACAGAGCGCAAGTCAAAGCATAGATCGTGGATCTCGACCCCTTTTTAGGGCTTTTTGGGTTTTGGGCTTATGTAATGGGAATGGGGATGTTGGCCCATGGGTTTACCCATGTTTAGGCCCCTTTTTGTAATGTATAAATAGATGTCTAAGCGATGTAAGGAGAGAGGCATCTGCGTGATGCTAGGTGCTAAGTGCAAGTGGTAATCGTAATTGCTTTGTGCATACTGTGTGAGACTTGTAGAGCTAAATGCAAGTGATTGCAAGAGACTGTGGAAGGACCTGTGCTATAGTTCAGGGAAGGAGGATCTAGCGAGGTGTGCAAATATCCTGTCCTTTGTGGAGTAATATCTCAAGGCTTTGTGCACGTAGAAGATTGACAAAAAGAAATAAAGAATAAGAGTTGGTGGATGTATCCCCATGGAGGGGGTGAACCACGTATATCCTGCATTGTGGATGCTATGTGCTTTATGGTTGTTCTATTGTTTATGTGATTAAATTCTTAGTGCACTGATGTATGTTAGATGGATCTGATATGATAACTTAGTGCCAAATAATGTGAATGAATGTTAGATCTGACCTATGTTGATGTGTTTAGTGCTTGCTTATATTATATTTGTGTGAATACTACGCTGTTATGTTATTAGGGTTTATCTGCGCTGTAAGCTAAAGGTGAATATTAACGAATTGTAACTGCTAAGTGATTTTTTAGAGTGTTGTAATCACACATTTGTGTCCTAGCTAAGGTTTTAGACACCGGAGTCCTGCAACCACGCCTACCTCTACCTCGAGTGAGACTTCATCTGCTTCCTAGGTGTTGCCGAAAGGGATGATAGTTAGGGTTTTGTTGGTGTGCTGTAGTAGCGTTGAACCCTGGGTCTTCCCCTGTGCCAACAATTCTTGTTAGATGATATTGCATATGTTGCTGATTCGCTTATATATGATGAATATTATGGTGATTGCGATGTTGATTTCCTAGAACAACTATTTGTATGTTCTCTATCAGAAAATGCTCCTTTTGAGCAGTGTAATGAGATCAATCAACCTACATATCACAATTACAAAGAAGAAAATACTAAATCAGCTGAAGGGAATTCTTTACCTTTATTCTTTTATTCATTTAAATTGTTGAAAGAAAATTCTAAGATCATCATTGAAGCAAAGGAATGTGTGTCGATGCCAAATCACATTGATTCACACAAAAAAAAAAATGACTAGAAATTGCAGCAGTCTTCTCATGTGTTTGATGACCCTGTTACCTGTTATATGGAAGGTCTTGTCAGTATAAAATTGTAGCCATTGGTCAAACATGAATCTAAAAATGAGTGTGTTCAACAATCAAAAGAGATTGAAAAATGTGCCTATGACAACAATAAAGAAAATGAAGAAGGTTTTGAATTAGGTGAAGGAACCTTGCCACTATGTTTTCCTTCCTTCAAAAAGCTGAAGCAAAATGTTTATAATGTTTCAAATCAAACATCCTCCAGGCATGATTTTGAATATCCAGGGTACAACAGATTTATAGGTAAACACCATCTTCCATTATGTTTTTCTTCCTTTGAGCTATTGAAAGAAAATCATGAGGTAACAAATGAAGCAGGAAAGTCTGACTAAACAACACTTCTTTACATAAGAAGATGGTTGTTGACGAGGAAGATCCACGAACTTCACCTGTGTTAAATTATCATGTGGATGATTACACGAGAGGTTATTTCAGTTCAGAATTGCAGCATATGCTTAGCTACCAACCTGAAAAGGAAGATGAATTCAATCAAGAAATTGTTGTTAAAGGTTATTTTCCTCACCCCGAAACTAATATAGATATGCAACAATATTTCCATCAAGACAAAGTGTTTCAAACTTGTCTTCCTTCCCCCAAGAATGACGTGGTGGTAGTATCCTAGACATGGATGAGGATTCTGAAACTACATCTATGGAGACTCCAAGCAGTGAAAAAATGAATGACATAGAGCTTCAAGAAAGAAACAAAACTGCGTATGCCACTTTTCAATCAAAAATACAGAGAGATAATGAAGATGCAATGGTTTTATTTGATTCATTTGAAGATCATGGTTTTGAAAATGAATCCATAGGAAATATAGACTATGAAATAGTGCATGATGTTAGCTTTTCACATTTGCAAGAAGATAATGAGAAAGAACTTATTTCCATTCATTCATTTGAAAGTCAAAATGACATTCCTCAAACAAATTTCCAGAAGTTTAATGAAACCAAATCATAATTGTTTGATGAAAAAGAGGATAGCCTTGATGCACATAATATGGTTGTTATATTTGAAGATGTTCAAGAATGTACGAATGTTTTTGTTGAGATGCATGGAAAATTAGACAAACCTATTGCTTCCATTTCAATTGAAAATGTTCTAAGAACTGAAGAAATAGAGTAAGAGCAACATACACTTATGAAAGAGGCTTGTCTTTATGTTTTTTCTCATCAAGAAGAAATGATTTTTCATAGTTTTCAAGATCCCGTGGCCATCCTATTACCGTTTTCAGTGAAGGAGGAGTTTGTTTCATTCACAAGCTCAGGTTTTGGATTCAACTTTTGTTTTTAGCTGCCATCTTTTACATTTGGCTGCTTGCTTAAGAAAGATGTGAGCGGAGAAAAATTGGGAAGAAAATTGCTTGATTGGTTGCATTGGCACTTTAGCATCACTTGATTGAGAATTCATTTCAGTTGTTTTAGAGTATATAGGAGTGTGCAAATAAGCTTGTTGGTCAAGCATTTTTCAGTTTGGATTTCTAGTAGTGTATACAATCAGATTTCTAGCGGTATATTCAGTGGCCAGTTGAGAGTAGTGTGCAAAGTTTGGTTTTTAGCAGACACTGGTGACAGGTTGGATCATGGTACACAAAATTTTTTTGGGAGCAACCCAATGGATCCAAAACCGGGTCTACAAGTTCTTTGCTACCTCACAGGGAGGGTAGCATCCCCAGTTGGAGCCTATGTTATCACTGTAATAATTTCTTGGAATCCAAGTCTTGAGATTTGGTGGAATGCTAAATCAATATAGAGGAGTGTTAGACTAGCAGGTGGGGTCATATATGGAGGATAGGGTTAAAATTGGCGGAGACACAGGAGTGATGGGACCCGACAGGCCATAGATCTTGAGCAGCCAAGATTGACGGTCAGGAGACATATTGGGTGAGGAAATAACGCAGAGGTTAAGCACTAGAGAGTGGKTTGGGGAAAATACCGCTGTTTCAACCCATAGACACATGGCACCTCTAGAAGCATATCAGGGAGGAAAGTGGGTGAGCACAAAACCGCTCAACCATGCCCCGATGTCACGTGTTCTAATATCATTAAATATGTCAAATATAAAGATCACATGTAGAGAGGGGAAAGTGACGRCCGATCAAATCATCTCACACCACTTTTTCGAAGTACTTTTCATCCGTGCAATGCCAGGTGAGGGCTGCCATATAACCGATTCAAAGGCTCATCATTCAAAATATATTGGCCGAGCGTGGMAAACTGTTGTACCTATAAGTACTTCGTCACTAATTCATGATTAGAACTTGATGATTACTATCCTTCAAAATATGGATGGTACTACTCTATTTTGGGAAATCAACGCTTCATTCATAAATGAGGTAATTACAAACTGGATCATCTTCCTAGTTTTTGTGCGATCAAGGGAGATGTTTTCTGCAAAACCGAGAAACATGGACAAAGAAGGCCGGGCAACCTTCAATGAACCAGGATTTACAACGAATATGACAAATTCATCATTGAAGAAGAGAGAGAAACTGGTTGCTCGAATCTTAGAAACAAAATTTTATACAAAGCCTTTGGGAGAGCCAGGAGCAGATAAAGAGGTCAGATTAAATCCTGTCATGAAGGATTTAATCATCAAAGGACACACAGTCGAGCACCATACACGAGATGTCAGGAGGAAACAGAGCAAGCGTCGGAAGACAGAGGTAAAAGTTGAGGTGGTTGAAAGATTTGGAGAAAATCATCCTGCTTGGCTTGACACCTTGAAGGAAGAAATTGCTAATTTGAAATAGTTTTCAAGCTAAATTTAGTGTCTGTTAGATAATTTTGTAATAATATTGACAAGTGGCCTTCAAAGAAAAATATCGAATATGTCAGTTTTGTTTTACGTCCCTGGAAATAAGAGTTCGGTTGCTGTACATTACTCTTTTGTAACCGACAACTATTTTTGGAACTTTTGGGAAGATGATTCGTTTTGAATCTTGGATGTAATTTACCTATATATACTATTACAAAGATTAATAAAGGGTTGGACGGATCGAAGAGGGGCTTTCCCTTGTAGCAGGAAGACTTTGTAAATCCATGGAGCTAAAGTGAATATACAATGCAAAAGAATTTTGAATTGTTTATGAAAAGATTCTAATGGCTGTGCTATGAGTTATGTTTTCTCTCATAGTGTGTATTTCTTGTGTCTTTAAAATCCCATTTACATTTTCCTCTTTTTAAATTGGAGAGTTAAGTGTCTGGAATTCGTCTTATGAAGCTCTCGACTTAGCAATTTAAATTATGTAATCCTATTCTTAACTAATTCAGAATTCATTTCAATATGCTCTAATGCAGTTATTTGTTTTCCTTTTCCTCTTTCACCATGCAGATTTCAATTTTAAAAACTCAGACTCATTGCCTCATTTATCCTTTCTCCTCTAGACATTTTTAATGACTTGCCACTGTTTTATTCATTTTTGACTCCATATCCCCAAATGTCACCCCCTTTCTTTCGCCAACAACTGTGTAAAACCCCCAAACAAAGAAAATCTAGCCACTGATTGCCAAAGATACATCAAGTGACATGAGAGATCCCTCTTTGAGTTGAACAGGCTAGTGCCCAGCTCTAAAGTTGGTTGAAAAAGTTACCTTTGTCATTTGTCTATTCATCTGGAAATTTTTTATAGAGTGCTAACAAGAACAATGAAATGTTTCTCCTAACAATTCAAAGATCTGCAAAACCAAACACATAGACACACACACACAGATGTCCCACTTGTTCACGGATATACACAAGTGCGTTACAAGCAATAATTTACCCCCATGGAACTCTGTGTACCTCTCCCTTCAAGTGACACTATGGTACTACCCCCCAAGCTACATGTTACCCCATAGGGAGTAACCATTTGTTCTGAAACTTAATTAATTAATGACATTAAATGGGCTTGGAAAAAGAATGCATTGAAAATGAAGGTGCAACACACCCTCTACAAAGTCACCCATAAATGAGACACTAAGATCCCTTGTATGTCATAAACCCCATGCCCAAAAGTCTTACCCCCATCCACTTCATATTCTCCCCATGGCTTAGAAGGGGGTCCACCTAGGAAACACTCCTTGAGTTAGGGAATGATTCACCCAAGAGGTCACTTTGTCAACCCTCCCATACCTAAACTTGGAAAGTTGCATAGGGTCTTTGAGCACTTGTTTAATTTGATGAGGCCATTTTTGATGCACATGATGAGGTGGCTCTTTTATTGATTTGATTTACTTATCATGATGCATTTTACTTGAGATCCTTGGAGGGATTATTCATTGTCTTTGCAGGTCCTTTCTTGGTGGACAATTTTGGAAGAACAAGACTAGCTTGGGCTTCCTTGGGGCATGAATCCCATAGGGTGGATACCATGGCCCACACACTAGATGATGATGACATTAACTTGTTAGGGTTGCTATATCAAGGGAGTAAAATGGCTTACACCCATTGATATTTGGTAGTCCTAAATTAATACAAAAAGACTCCATAACCCATTTGGAAATGAACTAAACATTTATTGCATTGGAGAAATAAATTACTTGCATTGGTAAACATAATTTAGAGAGATATTGATCTTGTTCAACATCTTGGAATATTTTATTGATTCTTTAAGCTTTCTAAAGCCTCTAGGGTGTCTTGATTGGCCTAGTATACTTTGAGCTATAACTAATCAAAAACTACAACATTTAGGGCTGCAACAAACTAATCTATATCTTTGATTTTAACTTGCATTTCAAGCGTGGAAATTTTCTAGTAAGCCATCGTTATTTTTCTACTGCTAATTGGTGAACTTTTTGTTGGATTACTTGCTTTTTTAGTGATTGAAACATGTTGTTGTAGAAAATATTTTCTACATCCATTTGGATGTTACAAACATAATCTGAAATCTTCATACAAAAACCCTCTAATAGCACTGAAGTTTGTGCTAAAGTATTGGGAACTGATCTACTTGTTTTATGCTTCACTTCTCAACAAATCCTTGATGCTTTGACTGGTTAAATCTGCAGTAATTAGCTTCATTCTTTGATGATATATACTCTTGTTTACTATTGTAGTTTGGGACAACAAGCTCAACTTACTTTTCCACTTAATCTTTGAGCTTGTATACTTGTCTTTTCTTGTGTCTCAGATAGGTACAATTGTATTCCATAGGTCCTCAAGCACCTGGAAACCATTAACCATCTCTGAGACTTGTTTCCAAGACACTTTCCACTTATTAGCTTGACCTATAGGGGCATCATCTTCCATAACCTCACTTTCCATTTCATTCCCCTTTAGGGTCACCTGAGATCCTCCCCTTTTGTTGGATTTATCCTTCACTAAAGTGAGGGGAGGGTTTATTTAAGGTGATAGTGGATAGACTCTCCCATATTTATCACCATCTCATGGATTGGGTTGGGCTTTTCCCAACCTACAATTTGAGAAATAACAGAGCCAAATTCAAGGGGAACTACTATAGATCACATAGAAATATGCAAAGTAGAAATTTTAGTTATATGATTTCATTCTATTAATCATATTGCTCATTCTCTTATTTGATTCAAACAAATTTTCAGTGAATTCCCCCCCCCAAAAAAGGGTTTCATAGTTACCTTCAGTATTGGAAGCCCTAATTTCCTGACTGTTCTTTCGTTTCCTCTTTCTTTATTTCACAAGAAGAATTTTTTTTAAGCACAATTTCTTTATAGGGTTTGGTTATTTATATATGAGTGTTTCCTATCCGTTGTAATGAAACAACTCATTGCATAGGATCCTAAACCCTCATGTTGTTGTCGGTTTTTTGTTTTTAAAAAACACCTTCATGGTGACCGGTGTGCTATTCACACAGTAAGTGCATCAGAGTGTTTTTTTTTGTAAATAACACCACTATATTTCAATTCGAAATTTTTAATTTCGACAGTGCATAGTTTACCAAAACATGCATTGGGTAGCTTTTATTATAAAGCGCATCGTCGAGTTTAAAATGGAAAAATCATTGTTTTATATGGAAATCACCCTTTCTTAAATTTCTTCAGTGATCGACGATGCACAATAAATAGTACTTAGGAAGCCATGTTTTTCTTAATTCATAAAGAATTGGCTGAATAAAAAAAATTGTAAAATGTTTTCAATTTCACACAAAACTGTTATACTATATTGATGCGTATATGTATGTATTACACTCTAGTGAATACATATTTTTTTAAGACCACAATGCAAATTATCTTAATAAATGCATCGGGTTCTTATTTTTTTAAAAAATAATTTTTTTTGTATTTTTTTTCTAGAGAGATTTTGAAAATTCCAAGGGACAAACAAGGGGAAAACAAAGACATGTCGGTAGGGATGTCTAAAAAGGTGTAGAAGAAGATGTTAAAAGAAATGAACATAATTTCGTCGCAAGAGGAACCATCCCAACTATAATGTGCATTAGAGGTATACAATCATTTTTTTATTCTCTTATGTACATTGAATTTAAGTATAACGTGAAATAATAATTTTCAATTGTTTTTTTGCTGAAAATAAAAACAAATAGAATCCATTCATCACATAAGACACGACAACGAAGAATAAAATGGTTGATCACAGACTTTGTGAGTATTTAAGTTTTCGACCTTTCTTAAGATTTCATGTTTGCCATGACATTTATATTTAAATAATTAATTTACACTTGTCAATGGATGTTTTCTACTAGGTGCTAACATACAAAGAGGAACCAACCCATGAATTGATAAAAAAATGGGTTAAGTATGCATTGTGAGTATATGTTGACGAATCAAAGTTTAATTGAACAATTTGTAAGTAGTTATTTTGTTTAACTTTCCTTGTTTTATCATTAATGAAAGAACAAGAAAATTTTGTATTGATTATATGGACTATTCTTTGTCATGTCGTATTAAACATGTAGGAAACAAAGTATGGAATGCAAACATCAGAGGATATTTTAAGAGAATTAATGAAGTGTGGCTTCGAAAGAATGTGTATTTTTATTGAAAGACTTGGTGCTAAGGTATGTTTTTTTTATTTACACAATCATGTATATTATACTATATCTATAAATGTAGACATACTTATTACGGTTTATTTCTATGTTTGTAGATGAAATATGAAGGGGATGAACATAAAAAAAATCCAATCATCAAGAAGAAATTATGTTAAAAAACCAAATTACTATATCACCTACAAGTGATGAATAAATGAGGCATGCGTGCAACTCAAACAATGTCAATAGTTCAACTGATGAATGACAATTGATATAGTTGAATGTTACTGCAAGTTGTATGTTTTGGAATATTTGTATCTGAAAATAAGTGATTTTGTTTAATGTACTCGACATATTGTACCAATTGCATGAGGACATGTTACCATTAAGTGTAACAATTACAAATTGGTTGAAATTTGATTATTGTATTACACCAGTACGTTGTCCCTTTTTTGTATGACAATGGGTCTCTTATTCATATATAATAAAATGAGTTTCTCATTTCATTGCATTGTCGAACACTGTAAAATGTTGCGTTCGTGAATAAATAATAAGTAGATGATTTACATTGATAGAAATAAAATAAGTTTAATTGGTTGGATAATGCATTAATGCAATAAGATAAATATAAAACAATATTGATATAAAAAAATATTTTATTTTGAAATATTTAATTGAAAATTTGTAAAACAAAATGAATTAAAATATATACATATCAGTGCATTGTATGCTTTTGAACTCACTAGAGCCATAATATAGACATCGGTGCATTTTGAGGAGTCATATGCACTGGTACATATTAATCATAATAACACACCGACACATACTATTGAGAAAACACAGTGTTTTGTAAACAATATAACATACAATAATATTTATTGTTTCAAAATTTAACGATGCTCATGTTTGAAATATTAACCGGGGTGCTAAATTTTTTATCGTACCGATGCATTATATTGATTATTCACACCGTAGAGCTAACTATTATTTACACACTGGGGAATTTACTATATTATACGCATCAGTGCAGACTAAAAATAATGTTGTCGACATATCAATACATACTAATTACAAAAGTACCAGGGCACATTCTATATTAAACACACCGGGTCTTAGAATAACATTATCGCACCGAGGCTAAATATAACTTAACGACACCAAAACATACTAATCCTAAAGCACATTGGTTCTATTTGTAACCTTATCGCACCAAGGCATACAAACACTATAGTGCACCAACACATCATAAGAGAAGCACACAAGCCCGATGCATAGTAATTATAAGAGCATCGAGGCTCTTCATACGACAAAAAATGGGGAACCAGTGCACATTAGTTATAAACGCACCGAGATGTGTTTTTATTATATTCAGTTCCGTGAAATTTTTATTATATTACCGTGTTGGTGCATTTTGGTATATTAACGCACTAGGGCATATATTTCAATATTGCATTGTTTCATTTTGACAAGAAACACATCGAAAAAAAAACCTCCACCACAACCTCCACCCGCCCAATTTTTTTGGTTATATAGAACATCTGATAAAATCTCCACATCCAATAGAGGAGGTTGTAGCAGAGGTTTTTTTGAAAAAATTTCCCAATTTTTGTTACACTAAAAACCTCCGCTAGAAGGTGTTCTCCTTGTAGTGCATAAATAAAAAAATACATGGTTTCCATCAAAGTTTTCTAAAATAACAATAAGTTCCCACAATCTTTGGGAAATCATAAGGAATTCCTCAACTCATTCAACAACCAAGAAATCTTGCCCTAAATTTGTTGGTCCCTATCTCAAAAAGAGGTTACAAAACTCTGGATCAAAAGTAAAGGCATAATTCCACAAAATGTTTCTTGGTCAGTATGTGGTGGGAATATTATGATATGCCTTGATAAATATGACATGGAACTCATGAATAGTTTCATCTTCCCTCCTTTTAATGTGAATAAAATCTCAAAGATCCTGCATCCACTGTATCTATTCAACCTCCATGATCAATCATGATATTTCTTCGATGGATTTGCTAATGGATGTTGTTAATTGGTGTTACACCCATGTGTTCCAACACTACTACATATGGGATCAATATTCGACAAAACCTTTCGATGATAAGGATAAAATTGATCATACCATTGCAAATTACAACAACATTATTAAATTTTTAATCATTTTTTTTTCGGGTGTTCCGATGAATGTCGTACTTGCAACAAACTTCTTTATTTGTCTAGATTGCGACGATAATTAGTCGATCTATCGACACACCTAGATAATGCCAATTACCCATTTGAAAATGGGTAGTTTGAAAATGATTTAATGATCATTGACTTGGTCAACCTTGACACAGTCAATGTTTGTCGAAAGACCAACGATGATGAGTGATTTCGACTATTTTGTTTTAGGTGTGATGGTTATGCTCATTGTTTGCTGCATGAATTATAAGTCTTTTTTCTATGTGCAACTTGCCTCAGAATAAATTCTTGATCTGCATAGCTCAGATTTTGTACTTTGAAGGTTACAATTTTTTAATATTACTTGGTCTCCTTTTAAAATACCCACATTGGATCCCTAACCCTTAGACCCTATTTTATTTGGGGACACAAATTGTTTCCTAGGAAATAGGTATGAACATGTCTACTCAATTCCATTTAATTACTATACAATTTGTCTTGGTCTAGTTCTCTTTTATTGTTTGATTTTATTACTTGGTTATAAAGAAGCTTTGGAACCTATGTGTTAAAATGTATGGTTTTGATTTCTTGATTAATTGTTGACTATTGTTATAAACCTTTAATAACTCTATGAGGACAATGGCTTAATTATTTGATGACATTTGTATCGTAAGAATATATTTGTACATTGTACTTATATTACTTCAGTGAATTTTGTTGTAAATATAGGCAATCCCAATGCCAACACCTCAAGAGAGTGAAATGTTGTTTTCTAGGTTAAGGGTGACATTGGAGGCACATGGTGATGGGAAATGTTATTTTCCTTGCAATCAATGCAGGGGCTTGAATAGAAGAAGACTTGTAAGAAAAATAGTTGAAATACATTGTTGGAGGTATGAGCATTGTGAAGGGGGGTATACATATCATCCCATGGTAAGTTAGTCATTATATATGTCTTTGTATTGATTGTATTTTTAAAATTTTATTTTGTTTTAATATTTTTTATATACACTAATGTTATTGATTGTTTGTAATTATAAAGATAAATCCTCCTAGGTGTCTGTCGCCAGATAAATATCTTCCTAGTAGTAGTAGAAATATTATTGTACAAGATGTGGAAGATGGTATATATATTGAATATCAAGTCAATCCTATGGAAGAAGATGACACCAATAATATTGTTGAGCCAGATGATGGGACAAATAGAATGATCCAGGACATCTTTGCTCCTATCGATGATGTAAACTTTGATGATTAATCTCTCTACTATAATGTTGTTGGTGAACTTGAAGGTATTGAAAGGTTTTATCAAACACTTGTCTCACATAGATCCTAAGTTACATAATATAATTCATCACATATTATACGTAAAGGTCGACTTTATTTTTCTCTATTTTTAGTGTCAATTAATGTGTAAATTAAGGATGCAATATTTATGATTACTATTATTTACATTAACTAGTTATTTTTTATGTTGTATATTGTTAGGTTAATTTTTCTTACCATCGTCAAATAATTTACCTCACACATACTGAGAATTGAGTGCCATTATGAAAGATATTGGAATGGAGTATTAGGCTATTGATCCATGTCCGAATGATCATATTATATATTATAGGCAATATGCATCGGAAACAAAATTCCCACAATGTTAAATCAATATATATCGAACCAATAAATTAACAAAAAAGGTGCCTCACAAGGTTATTCATCATATTCCGATAATTCCATGTTTGCAATGATTGTTCAGGTGCCAAAGCATTGCACAATTTATGGATTACCATGCATGACACAAAAGTAAAGATGGTGTTCTTTGAATGCTTGCATATACTTTTGCATTTAGGAACATTGAAGAAAGATGACCAATTTTTAAATAAGAACCTCGTAATGTTAGGATTTCATTGGTAGTTGAGGGTGTCAATCCATTTGGTGAGCTTAGGTATATTTACTCAGTGTGGCATATTTTTTTTATAAACAATAACCTTCCTCCTTGGATGTCAATAAAGAGGGAGCACACAATGTTGGCAATGATTGTTCTAGGTATTTGTTTACAAAATTAGTTTGAACATTACATTTCGTTTGTCTTATTTGTTGCATAATTACTTATATATATACAAAGTAGTAATTATGTGTACTTTCACCCAATTAGGCAAGTACCAAGTGAAATATATGAATGAATATATTGAACCTCTTGTTGACGAGCTACTAAAGTTATGGGTTGGCATCACTATGTACAACATCTCTAGACCAATAGGGAAAAAACAATTTCGATTCCATGGAATACTTACATGGACAATTCATGATGCCCAGGGATAACACATTTTTGTGGCATGTAACATACTACTGCACTTTAATAGTATATAATTTTGTGAAAATATGATGCATGCTTCTTAAATATTAATTCCTTTTTATATGAATAATACTGACATTAATCCATATCTTGCAGGTATTCAAACCAAGGGTAAATTTTCATGTCCAATTTGTGGTCCTAGGATGAAATAACGTTGTTCAAAAAGTCTAGGAAAGGAGGTGTTTGATGAGTATAGGAACTTCCTCCCTAAGAACCACATGTATCGAACTACATAAAAATATCTTTTCAATTCGAAAGAAGAGAGTAGAGTAAAACCACAAAGAATGACACATAACCTATGGAAGTTGGAATATAATAGAATTTGTCAAGGTAAGCATTTAGTCTATGTGTCTTCTAGCAGAGAAAATCCCCCTATTACTATACCAGGGTCAAATTATAGGAAGAGCTATGATCTCCCTTAAAATATAATATAATTCCTAAACTACCCCAAATACTCTAAATAGATGAATATAAAAAGATAGGAAAGTAGTTCAGAAGTAGTACCTTTGGTCCAACGTTCGATGTAGACCACCTCCATCTTTGTAGCTCCCAAGCTACAAGTCTCCTCCCAAAGATGAAATGAAAAAACACTTAGGAAAACAAGGCTACAAATATTCTATCTCTACTCATCAAGATTAGGGTTAGATATAAACCATTATGCATAAATCAAATGAAAAACATAAAGATATCATTTGGGACAGGAAAAAGATTCTTTTATTCAAATCCCAAGATCAAAAATTACAACCTTTATAGGCCAACGCTTCATGAACCTGGTTTGGGCTCCTCTTAATGTTACTCCAAGTGCACTATCCCAATGTTTTATGTCACAATCAACTGATCACTTTAGGGGAAGGGAAGGGATTGTATAGGAGAAAAGGCTAGAGAGGGAATGTTGAGGCAAAAACTCAGAAGGGGTTGCAAATACTTGGGCAAGGAGGGAAAAGGGATTTGGGTAGAGTTTCACTATTTTAATTCTTGATGTGGAAATGGGACCCCAAGACCTCCTTTTATATGACAAAAGGATAGTTATTCGATTTGGGGACGAGCTACATCGGGTGAATTGGTTGGGAAACCCTCAATAGCTCGTAAACTCTATCGAATTCCTTGCAATTTTTTTTTATTTTTTTCAACTTTTGGAGGTAAACGTGAGTTATTTAGTATGCAACTAGCATATGTATGTGAGATGTCTAGTATGTAGCTAGCGTATGTATGTGGGCAATAGTGCAGTAGGGTGTGTACATGCTCCAAAAATGGTTTTTTAAAGAGAGATCCTCAACAATAGTTTGGAAAATTGTGCAAGTAGAAAGGCCAATGCCATGTATGCATAGGTAGGGAATTTTAGGGATATAATAGATTCCCCCTAATGTGTGAGGTCAGAAGAGAAACTGATGGCCGAAATACATTACAATATATTTACTAGTGGTAAGGCACAAGGTCTAGTGAGCCTGAGACTAGAGTTTGGGAGGTCGCCATCGACAAAACAATAATAATCTCTCCGAGGTGGGTATACCCATGCTCGAGATGAACTAATAATGGATTCCCATCAAGTACACTATAGATCCACATCATAGAAAAGTCTATATAAAGTGTAGCAGTGAGAAATACACAACGGATCTACATCTCAAAATCATTCGATGATATTCAAGTACAATATAATATGCATCGTCAAGAAGCATCAATGCCTGTGGTTGAGGAATTCATAGCTCGAGCAACAAATTCAAGATCTTCAATTGCCTAGGTAGAAGTATAATAAGAGTGTAAGACTCACTACTATGAGGTCTTCAACATGCCGTCGGGGAAAGACTGGAGGATCTCGATTGTCAGGATTATAACTTCATTGATTTTGAATCTGGAATTGATTGAACTCTCGGGATGGTCGACTCATGAAATTCAAGAGACAAACTACAGAATGGTCGACTCAGGTTGGATAAAACTTCCCTTGGAAAAAAGAACGAAAGATGATCAGACTCAGGCAACGTAATATTGACATAAGTCTGTGATGCAAGAGGCACCACAAACTCTCCATATGTTTGGAAGAGTAACCAAACAGAGGAGGACACAAATCTATGTAGCAAGAACAAATTCCTAAGGTCATATGAGATCCCAATGCTTGACGAACATATGTAAGGATGTCCTTTGTCCAAGGGAGACTATCTTGCTTCTGAAAAAAGAATGTATATTTCCTGTCCCCTCTTTTTGGAATATTTGTTTTTTTTTTTGCCTTTTTCATTTTTTTTTAACGATCTTGAAAAAGAATAAAATAATGCTACATTACAAAGGAGAAATGAGTGTCGTGAGCAAGCAAACTGGTGTTAGGTGGAAATATTGTCGTTTAATTCCGTAGTAGTATTTTCCCAACCATTTAATTTGTCAATCCGAGGTTCGTAGGCTTATGAAGCACACACACTATATATGCAGGACTGAAGT
>JASDQU010102679.1:306311-327289 GCA_032191745.1 Picea mariana
AAAGGAAAAGAAATACAACATGTGAAGAGTTAACGACAAATAACATATGTGAGCTCACACATTAAAGCTATCTTGAATTACATAACAATAATCAAATGACAATCATGAAAGCATAACAATGAAAGAATATGAATCAAACCTGAGAATCCCTTTCTCTTTTGAATCCTAATGACTACTCTGATTCTAATTACATCCTAATTGAATTCTCATGAAGAGAGAGCACTCTCTTTTATACATGAGAGCCTTGAAGATAAGATAACCATCTCATTATTACAGATCCACTATTCTCTCAACCTATTTCCCATTTTTACAAAATATAATCCCTTTAAATCCTCACACATATCTCTCATATACCTTAGATAAGATATTCCAACCAAATCTCCATGATATTTTCCTTTGGAATGGTCTTGAACTGAACTTGTTGCATGTTCTCATGAAATGTGGCACAAGTCGTAAAAGTGAAAGAGGAAAGGGAACTAAATGAGGGAGTTTTCCAAATTATTCATTGCTAGCAGTTGAGGAATTACATGATTAAAGTTTAGAAAATAACATACCTCCACTCACCCAAAATGTTGATGAACTATGTAATAGGAATATGACTGATGTGACTGCTAGAGCATGAAAGATGTCACTGCTACAAGATCATATGAAAAGTGATGACTGTTGTCGTTGTGACTGCTGTCGGCGGGATCAGAGAATGTGAAGTGGAGGGATCTGAACTGATGCTGAATGAATCATGGAAAAGAGAAAGTGTGAAAGTGGAACTGTGGTAGTCTCATATGGCTGAAGTCATGCTACTGTAACTGCTAATAGAGTCATGAAAAGTGTATAGTCTTCACCCACTGCTAAACCTGATGGTACAACTCTAATCATGTGAATGAATGTGTCGATGTCGAGCATGAAAAGAAGTCATTGGATTACTGACCAATGATGAATGTAGTTAACCAATGCGAGGCAACTCACCATTGATGTCAATGAGTGCCAAGGTACCCGAGTACATTTGGCAAAGTGCGAATGAATGAGCTGAGGTCGAGCCACTTGCAAGATCTAACGATCAAGGGACATTGATGTATTCCCATGATTGTCAACGAGAGAACTTGCCATTAAGGCATGCAAGCCTCCAGGTACTCAAAATGGACTCTAGTCTATATCCCAGATAAGGTGTTGAGGTTGATGGGGCAATACTGTTGAAAGGTGGGCCTTAAGGAATCCCACATCAGTCAACGCGAGTTTCTATAAAAATATTCGGTAGGACTATATGAAATCTCTCAGCAACAACAATGTTTATGGAAAGGAAATGTAATCATGGAAAGGGAATTGGTTTTATTTAAGAGGCAAACTGGAATGGAAAAAGAAGGAAAAAGTGAACTGAAAAAGATAAAGGAATGTATGCAACTCAGAAAGGAATAGGCATGTGTGATGTCATGAAAGTTAAGGCAATGGAATATGGCTTCAACACATGATGACTAATCATATTTGAAGGAGAAAGGGGATAGTGTCATAGCATGGTCGTTGTGTAACAACAAACATCAGGATGCGTAAAAAGTTTCTGTGTATCAGTAAAATGTTTATGATGAGTAGCAGCTCCTTCAAGCTGTCTAGAAAACATGTTTTTCTGAAAATGTTGTGATTCCTGAAGATCCTCGTGGCATGGAAAATGAACATCCTGTTCCTGCAATCAGTGTTTAGTACTAATCCTGCAATCAAAACTTCGTGAGAGCATCACAAAACATAAAATGCAAGAGATAAGTACAAATGCGAGCTAATTGAGATAGAAAATAAATGCAATTATACCTGTTGTTTTCACTTATTCGCTTCGTAATTGATTGTCGCCAAAGTGTCTTAAGAAAAACAAATGAATGTTAAACATGAAAACATGTATTTATTATTGTTTTCAAGAATGTTTTAAAACTTCCATTTGCAATTTTTATATATTTTTCCAATTTTATGTTTGTTTGTTGTCATTGCTCTTGTTTTATACCAAAATGAAACAAAAACGCTTATGATTTTTCTTTGTTTATATATATATTATTATTTTTTAATAGAGTTTATTATTAGGTTTGACATCCATGCTTACGCAAAGGCAGTAAAATAAATGCATTCACCATGATAAAATAATAAGTTTTATGCATAATCATGAATAATTAGGGCATACAAGTCTCTGTGACAACCAGTAAGAAAACACAACAGTCGATCCTAAAATACAATGCCTGCAAAAACATGTTAATCAGAAATTCCAAGAACATAAATAGATCACGAAAAATTTATTGTTTCGGCTCTCCTTGGTTGTTCGATTCTATCATGGCTCAAGCCTCCAACTGTAATTAATTTCACCAAATCTGCAAATCAGGATCCTGTCCATAAAGAAATCTGCCATTTCTTCCAACTGAGCATGAGTTTGACTGTTGTTAAAAATCGTCCATCCCGAAATTGAGCTTTTTCATGTCTTGAAAAATCAAAACTGCTCTCAAACCAAGAAGAATTTTCAAAAATCGCTTGCAAGTTAGCTACATGAGACCCTTCTGCACAAAACCCGTGTCCTGGATTTTTGAAATTGGTCATTGTTTGCTCGAAAATTGCATCCGAAGTTGACTGTCTGCAAATGGACGTTAATTGACGGAAAATTTAGATTGAAAGTTTTGCATTGCATATGTGAGCTGGGTCTCGAGGCTCTGTAATATACGTGAAGCAGTTCAAAATTATAACTTGAAAACCATAATTGATTCTCTATCAAAATGTAGGATGGAGGAAGATTATTATTTGAGTTGGTGCCTGACTTCAACAACTAATCACACAATCTTTATTCAATCAATTATGGGCTGCAGATTGAGCATATCCAAACTAAACCACAGGTGTCAAAAGTATATGGGTGAAATTTGGTGCTAGCGGGTGGAATTTGGTGCATTCGTGCCAATCATACATATATTTTTAAACTCCTTCCAATTATTAGGCAAATTATTGCTCACATAAAATAAGGATCTTGTTAATTCTTTGCCATTTTTTTTTTCATTTTATTATTGAAAAAAATCTTATGGTTAAGAAACATATGCGAGAGGTATAAGACATGGCGGTTTATTGCATCTATTTTGGCCAATAATTTTGGGAGAATATCCCGAAAGGAATTTCTCCAAGCTTAGCAAATGAGTGAAAAATTATGGGCAATTGAAACTGCCACGCAACAACCATAATTGCAATACTCTATCGATTTGTTTCTTGTTGAGATTTATGGCTTGGATTTAGTTAATTCATTCTCAATTTTTTTTTTCATTTTTAATTTTGAATCAACTTTTAACAATAACATCTCTACCATCGTTCTCTTTTACTCTTTTTGGAATTAACCAAGGGATTCATATTTCATTGTTTTGCAAGTTGTTTAATGTTTCATGTTTTGTTGCAGGCTGAGTTCAAGGTCAGAAGATTTCAAGTGATGAAGGCAGAGATAGAGTGTGAAAGGTTGAAGAATAAGTTCTCTACTACATTCTATCTTGATTTGCTAATGTTTTTGCAGGGTTATTATTTAATTGCTTGTTGCAAAAAAAAATAAAAAAAAATGAAATTCAAAACCAGAAATGAACCAATCCGAAATTTCAAAAACCTAGTTCAATCGATTCCAGGCACAGTTCAACCACTGTAACAGCATGTAAAAAAAATTTCACTGTTTCAGCATGCTGTAACAGCATGTCAAAATTTCACTGTTTCAGTATGCTGTAACAGCATGTAAACATTTCACTGTTTCAGCATGCTGTAACAACGAAAATTTCACTGTTTCAGCATGCTGTAACAACATGTAAAATTGGTTTTATTGTGATTTACTGTTAATCATGTTAAAACATTCATTATTGAAATCCAAATCATCCCTATTTTTTGATCCTCGCGATCACTCGAAGCGCGAAGGAGAGCATACTTATTCTAAAAAAAAAAAAAACAAAACTAAAAAATTTACCTACTTTATGCTAATTAGAATTAAAAATTAGTTACATGTAATTAAACTTCCAGTGTAGCCACTCACGTAGCAGTAACAACAATATGTTCAGTGGTAATTTCTTGAATGAAAAGTGAAAATATATGAGAGTGAATGAATCTAGTCGCTGTAACGACAAACTAACTAAGTAAAAACAAAAAGACTGATCTAATTGAGTAGTTACCTGGAACCGTTGTTCAATAAGGCTTTCGTAGGCACGATTTTCCTCACTTAGATCATACTATAACTCCTCTTCATCTTCCTCGATCTTCTGTTTGAATGATTGTTCATCATCGGATATGCAGGATTCTTCAGATGTTGAATCTTCAATTGTTTCTGGAGGAGTATTTGAATCTTTGATCCTTGTCAAGATATCCTCTTCCAAGGAAGGGGAGATCCCAACATCTGCTAGGATCTGAGTGAGTAGTTCCAAGCTGACATTCATTGTTAAATCATGTTAAAAAAAAGGATTCTTATAGCACCCAAATCAAAATGAAAAACTTAAAAAAAACACTCTTGCTAAAACATAAAAAAAAAAATTACTCTTCACAGTTGTGGAAGTTAAAACGTTCCTGATAGTTGGTCAGGGAGAACATGAACAATCTCCATTCAAGTAGCTGCTAAGACCCCTAGAACCAACACATGTAGATCACACTTGCAAAAATTTAAACTAATCTTGCGGAAATTGAAATTTACACCCTAATTACGCTTACAGGAATTAAAATTCACACTCTAGAGATGGCAGGGAGAACATGAGGAGTCTCCACTCAAGTAGCTGCTATGACCCCTTACCAACACATGCGGACACACTTGCAGGAATTGAAATTTACACTACCTTACATGTCCTTACCCGTATGTCACCTTGGAGTTAGGATCATGTCTAATCACACTTGCATGAATTGAAATGAAAAAGCAACTAATACCTCAATCCATTGTGCTTCCCCAACAACGACGCCAAAATGTTAGGCGGAAATATTGTCGTTTAATTTCATTGTAGTATTTTCCCAACCATTTAATTTGTCAATTCGAGGTTCGTAGGCTTACGAAGCACACAGACTATATATGCAGGACTGAAGTAGAAGTAATCTAATCTAAATTGCTGAATGAAACTAATCTAGGAAAGCAGGAAATTGCATAAAGAAAAAGAAATACAACATGTGAAGAGTTAACGACAAATAACATATGTGAGCTCACACATTAAAGCTATCTTGAATTACATAACAGTAATCAAATGACAATCATGAAAGCATAACAATGAAAGAATATGAATCAAAGCTGAGAACCCCTTTCTCTTTTGAATCCTAATGACTACTCTGATTCTAATTACATCCTAATTGAATTCTCATGAAGAGAGAGCACTCTCTTTTATACATGAGAGCCTTGAAGATAATATAACCATCTCATTATTACAGATCCACTATTCTCTCAACCTATTTCCCATTATTACAAAATATAATCGCTTTAAATCCTCACACATATCTCTCATATATCTTAGATAAGATATTCCAACCAAATCTCCATGATCTTCTCCTTTGGAATGGTCTTGAATTATCTTTTCAAATATTGAAATGGTGGAGGAAGTATTCGAGAAGTCCTTTGAATTAATCTTTCACATATTCCTACACATTACAAATCTCACACATATTTGAGATATATATGAAAACATGTTGATTTTCTAACATTTAATCACAAATACCTTTTAAATAGTAAAATGAATAAAGTGGATAACAATAAGGTGAAACCCAAGTATATTTATGGAAATGATATTGTGAAAGGTTAATGGGGCGATGAAATGTGAAGAATGATGAAGGGAAAGGTGGATGAGAATAGGAAATTTTTGAGCCCCAACAACTGGTTCCAAGTGCATGGAACATATTGATTCTCAAGGCAAGGAGATATGTGCAGGATAAGGACACATGGGGAAAATTCCTCCATGGGTCAAGGTGTCAGATCGTAAGGGAAAAAGTGCTGCAAGGCTTGCGTATAATGAATTCTTTAAAGGTTCATTTGAGAGAAACATGGAGATGACATTAGGCCAAAGACGCAAAGATAAGACCCACAATGAGATTAAGCATGACACAACAAGACTCCTTCCATGTGAATTTTTACGAGCCCAAAGAAGGTAAGCTTGGTGGTTTTTTCATGTTTAGATATTATGAAAAAACATTAAAGAAGACTCCAGGTAGTACCTTTTTCGCAATTATTCCAATCAGCTTGAAAAAAGGGTTAAAATTGCGTCGAAAGGACGTATTTTCAAAACCATTTTAATGAGTGTGACAAAGACAAGACCACTCAGCTATCTTTTCAATTTTAAGAAGTCTGAAAAGAGATTAACTATGGACTCACAACCTTTTTCTAGGTTTAGTCTCCTTAGCCCAAAAAAGTATAAAATATAATTGAGGAGAACTCTCCCAACGAGACAAGTCTCCTGTGGCGTACCTTTTTCTGGAGTAATCTGTTGGCTAGAAAAAGGGTTAAACTCATGTCAAATAGATGTTTTTTCTGGACCAATTTAATGAGTGTGAAAGGAACAAGGTCACTTGAAAATATTTTCATATTTAGGGAGTCTTAAAAGAGCTTAAATATGGACTCTAGGGGGTTCCTTTTTCGTAAGTAATCTCCAAGGCCCAAAATAGAGATAAACCAAAACCAAGGAGAATGTTCCTTTTTCGAAAATTTAGTCCCTCAGGCCCGAAAAAGGGTTAAAATTACGCCTTAGAATACTCTTCTAGCGAAATGAAGTTCCTACAACATACCTTTATTAGTAAAATTAGTCGTCCAGACCGAAAAAGGGGTAAACTACCATCGAATAGATGTGCCTTCAAATTTGAGTTTGGTGAGCGTGAAGGGCAACAAGATCGCTCGACAAGATTTTCAATTTTTTAGAGTCTAAAAAGGGATTAAAGAAGAGTCCAGGGGGGATTCTTTTCTCAAATAATCTAGACAAGATCGAAAATAACAAATGCAGTTTTGTTGGATGTTGCTTTCAAAATTTAAGCGAGCTTCAAAGAAAACAAACCATGCTTGTTAGGGAGTCCCGCGGGTAAGACCAGGAATGATGGCTAGAAAGAAGGACGAGGCTTCAACACACAATCAAGGTGAGACTAAAAGGGACTCCCATGCCTATGAAGTACTTTGACATGGACACCAAATGGAAAACAAGGTTCTAACTAGGATTCCAATGGAAGAAAGGCTCTACTACTTAAAGTACGACACACTTATCAAGCAGCTGAGAAGGTTCTGTGTCACACTTTAGTGGGGTCGATATTAAGGCCAAATGAACTAGGAAACAAGTAAATGAAAAAATGCAAGTAGGGAAAAACCTAACCTATATTCCAATTTCGAGGTCAATACATTTTAGAACAGATCGATACAATGAACAAATGTCAAAGAAAAATGTCTCCAAGATCTTGCATATAAGGCCAATAACACTTATCCAGAAGTTAATAGATCCAAAATAGATAGAAACTTCAGAAAATAAAAGGTGATACTGAATACAAAACTTGAAAACAACAAACATGGACTGTACAATATGCACAAGGTACTGCACAACCTTACGACTCATGCGTGGTAGTAGTTCAGGTAGAGTCCATTGCTAGGATTTGACCAATAGTCTCTTCGATAGTCAACTTGGAAAGTCTCCCAAAAGGGAAGAAAACACAAAACATGGTGTAAGTCTTCCCATGATATAGGAACCGTAGTCATGGATTCAAGGATAGCCTCATCCGAAGGAAATTCAAAATACGAGAAATCAAACGAACGAGGAGGGTTGACAGTCGCAAATGGAGAAGTAATTTGACCATATTCCATATGTCAATGGAGGTTTTGGCCAGGACTGGCAGAGTCTATCAATGATTAATCAAAAGAACGAGGGCTTGAGTAACTACAAATAGTGATATTTGACTCAAAAGGAGACTCAAGACCACTCAGACCAAGAGGGGGAAGTGAAGGCTCCCATACCCCCATTGGATAAAACAAAGGATCAATTGTTGAGACCAAGTATCGAGAAGGAAAATATGAGTGAACAAGTTCCTCCTCAGAAGAAATTGAACATCAAGGATAAGATGCCACATAATTAACCTGTGGCGGGGTAGAGTCTACACGAACACTAGGAACATATAAAGGGGCAGCCTAAACTAACGTCGAATTAGGATGGTGATTATCAAATTCTAGCTGGTCGATAATGACAATGCTTCCATTGTGAAGGAAATGAATCACCTGGAAGAGAGTAGACACCACAACATTCATAGAATATACATAATCACGCCCGAGAAGCATATTAAAATCTAATGGGCCTTGCACCACTATAACATCGACATGGACAGTATTCCCACCTAATGATATAGGAAAATGAGGAAGAATCCTCAAATATTCACTAGGATGTATGTCAAAATCCAACAACTCATGTAAAGCAGTCACAAGCATGGGAGAACCCAAATATTTCCAAGCAGAGGAGGATAAAATACTTGCGGAGGCTCCTTCATCTACAATACACCGGTAAATGGTTTTTGAATTAACTTCAACCCTTATTTGAAAGGGTTCAAAAGAGGGAAGACGAGGATCAACAAGGTCATTCCAATCAAAGGAAACCATCCTAGGACTTGGAAGGGGTGTGCTTGAAGTGAGCATAATTCCCCCTTGTTTTGAAACTACTGAACTGGAAATGATAAAAACATAGTCAGTAAACACATCACTCCCTAAGAGAAGAGTGGTATTATCCAAAGATTGCATCAGCATGACCACTTTGTTAGACTCAACACTCTACAAGAGAAGAGTGGGATCAACCTAATATTGCATCGGTGTGACCACTTCCTCAACCACTAGCTGAATAGGCTGTGAGGAAACCTCAAAAGACTTAAAATCAGAAGAGCTTGCAGACAGGGACCACAATCTTCGTGCCTCTAGAAGGCCAGGGCATAAATGAGTAAGTTGATCTACCTTGCAAATATTACAAGGGAACTTAGGATTACATCCTATTCTTATAGGTTTCTCAATAGAATCAATGCCCCCAACATGACTAGCAATGGCAGGTTGCTTTTCCTCAACATGAATCATAGAGGTTGTTGACAATTATCCAACATGAATAGCAGAGGTTGGTTTTTGGTCGATAACATAACTCGTAGAGGCTACAAAACTATCGCCAGTATGACTAGCAGTGACTGGATGTTGGTATTCAACTTGACTTGCAGAGGTTGAAAAACTATCTCCAACATGACTCACATAGGTTGGTGATTTATTCTTCTCATTCTTCCTCTTTCTATTTCGTTTATACTTTTGGTTACTAGTAGCTTTCACTAGAGAAGGAAGAAGGAGGAGGAGAATAATTTGCTGACGAAGGAACATCAACATGATGCCCATGACATAAGGTTCTTAAATAATAAGAGTTAAGAGCATTAGGTACATTTGGAATGGTACCCAACCAAATTGGTAGTCCCACATTCAACCCGAGAATGTACAACGTGGCCATCAAAGGGACGCCAACATTTCCAAAGAAAGGAAAAGTACAATAATCCCCTTGCAAAGGGGTTCCTTGGTTGTTATCATCATGAACTTTTTCCATGAATATTTTATGCACAGGTTCTTCCCTTGTGGGATCATTTAAGTTTGTAAAAGTCTCACACATTGATTCTAGTGAACCAATGGTATAAAAAACAACGCCTATAAAGAGGCAGCTCCACGTTTTTAAGAGGAAGACCAAAACTTCCTCACGACCAACGGAGTGGGTGGTCTACCACCTTATGTCAGAGACCCAAATCAATGACTCACTAGCTCACTATGGAAAACTAGGGAGCACAGAGCACACCACTAAAATTTCCTAAAGGCAAATCAAGCAGATGACTAACTAGTGGGAAGAAGAATTACGCCAATCGATGCTAGATAAACTTACCGATGGAAGTGAAACTCGAACACGGAAGCACCCTCCAAGTATACTCTACAAAGTGCGATCTGACGTCTTCCCTAGGTATCGCGGTATACCCCCAGAGTCACTTGTGTAAGTCCGTAAAAAATGACAACTAGGTTTCCATCTCACAGTCAGTCACTATGTGGGTACAGTTGACAATCGGGTGGATTGTAATGAGCAGGATAACAAGTTTGAAGCCCTTCAAGGGTACTGAAGGTAATTGGTTTGGAAGAAAACTGAGGATTTTGAATAGATTCGAGGTCCAAGAAGCTCTGTATTCAAATGCGATCAATGTGATTCCAAATAAATACCCTCAATATACAATCCCCACTACGTTCGGTTCGACTTTGGAGGGGTTATCTCCTCTACCTTTCCTTACACGACCTCGTGTTTAGCCCCTGTGTTAAAGGGGGGTCCCAACTAACTCTTAAGACACTGGAATTTAGGCACTCCCTATATTAGACTCCAATGTTTGTTTTAAATGGCCTTGAAGAGTTTCCTCTTCACACCTATTTCAAGGCCCTAAAAGCCTAGACTAGTTGGTGAACCCTACAAACAAAAAGTTTAATAGATTTTAAGTTAAGTGTTGATTTTATGGGCTTGATTTACTCACATGATATGAACGAGCAACTGATGTTGTTTGAGACTCTTGCAAAAATGAAACTTATAAGAACATTGACAAATAAAACTTTACACTAATCCTTCAATCGAAAAGAGTTTCAAGGAAGAAAAATCATGAACAATCCTTCAAATTAAAAAATGCGATCTTTTCTCCTTTCATGCAAAATGCACAATGCAACTTTCGAGTAAAACAAAAGAGCAAATGAAATGATTTTATTTCTTATTTTTCTTTTGAAATGCTTTCAAGATGGGAAGAAAACACAACCCTATGGTAATTTCTTTTTCTTTTTCAAATAACAATGCAAAGCAAATGCAAAGAAAGAAAGAGACCTACAAAACTAGTTTTTTTTTTTTTTTTTTTTATAATATTTTCTTCCAATGAAAGCATAACTAACAAAAGATGCTAAAAGAAACTATAGAATACATGATTCATGACCCCTCTTGTCCATGAGGGGTATTTTTTTTTTAAAATGGAACTCATTTTTTTAAAAATCAAGCTAAAAATAAGCAAAAAATGTTAGGAAACATAGAGAGACAAGAGGATTTCGTTTTATTTCATGAACAATCTGAGCCTGCAAATTGTCTAAACCCAAAACAATGGAGGCTTCTGGAACTCAGGAAGACCTGGGAACCAAAATTTTCTAGAAAGAAAAGGAAAATCTTTTAAAAGAAAATTTCCAAAATCACAGAAATGCGTGATGTGCACATGCAACCTGCGTATGTACACAGGTTGTATATAATGTAGAACGCATATGCATGTGTGCTGTATAGAGAACAAGGCACATGCACCTTTGCAAATTTTCAAAAAAAAGAAAACTTTTGGACAAACAACCTGAGCAAGGGAAGCTGGTAGGCACCTGGAAGGTGACCAAAGACCCAACCTGGCTCAAAACACTCAAAAAACTAAAAAAGAAACTAAAAATCAAATCTAAAGATTGAAAATTACAATATTTGTAGGCCAACGCTCCACGAACCTGGTCCTAACTCCTCTTAATGTTGCTCCAAGTGCACTATCCAAATTATTTATTTCACAATCAACTGATCACTTCAAGGGAAGGGAAGGGATTGTATAGGAGAAAAGGCTAGAGAGGGAATGTTGAGGAGAAAACTTAGAAGGGGTTGCAAATACTTGGGCAAGGAGGGAAAATGGATTTGGGCAGAGTTTCACTGTTCTAATGCTTGATGTGGAAATGGGACCCCAAGACCTCATTTTATATGAAAAAAACATAGCTATTCGGCTTGGGGAAGGGCTACACCGAATGAATTGGTTGGGAAACCCTCAATAGCCTGTAAAATCCACCGAATTCCTTGCAACTTTTTATTTTTGCAAATTTTGGAGGTAAACGCAGACTGTTTAGTATGCAACTAGTGTATGTATGTGGGTTGTCTAGTACGCAACTAGCATATGTACGCAGGAAATAGTGTAGCAGGGCACACACATGCTCCAAAAAATGGTTTTTTAAAGAGAGATCCTCAGCAGTAGCTTGGGAAATTGTGCAAGTAGAAAGGCCAATGCCATGTATGCATAGGTAGGGAAATTTAGGGCTATAACAATGCCATATATATTAATGTTTTACAATTTTAATTTGTATTGAATTCTGTTTATTGTATCTAACAATTGTTGTTGTAATCTCATTTATTTTTCATAAATGTCGTCAAGGTATTAATGGGCTTCCACAAGGAATGAAAGGTTACCCTATATAATTCAATAGGTTTCCCTACTATGAGCACCTACAAATATCTCATTTGTTTGATACAATGTATATCGGGAAGAATGCAACATAAACATTGTGGAGAATATTAGATGGAAGGAGTGGCAAAGAAAAAAATGTCAAAATTTGTATTGACATTCAGGAAGCCAATCATGCACTGCAAAATATGATTTATTCAAATAACAATGGACACAAAAATAGTATTTCACAGTTATTTACAGAGCAAGAAAGCATTGTTGTAAAAGAGGTCATTTGGAGAATTAAAATTCCCATGGGATTTGCTTCAAACATAAATAATATATTAATGAATAAAGATGAATTTGGTGGGGGAAAACTCATGACTATCATACCTTCATTAAGATAATTATTTTAGTAGATTTATGTATTGGTAAATATATGAATTTTTAGTATTATGTTTTTTTTTTTTTTTTTNTTTCAAAAAAATTAATGATCCCTTTTTTGCTACAATATGTTCTACCTCTATCTCTCCCTGAAAGCGTTGACAACAATGTAAAACAAGTTATATATTATATTGGAAAACACATGGGGTAAACATTAATGATTTATATGCAAAATCTTTGTTGCTCAACTTGTTGACATTTGTTTTACTTTCAATGTATATATGTTGTTGTTGAAACCTATGATTTGATTTGTTATATCATGTGTAGGTGGTTGTCATATAAATAAATCCTTAAAGAATATATAAAAGATTGGAGGAGAGAAAGTCCTCGGCTAATGTGCGAAATGAAAAAGCATAATGCAAAAGTATGTACATCTGGCATTTTTCAATGCACAAGAACACTACCTCATACACCAAGTTGAGGATATTGAAATGTGTGGAGATGTACACACAAGGTCAATGTGGATGTTGGAGAGGCACTTGAAGTCATTGAAGGCATTCATTAGACAAAAAACATGTCCCGAGGGCTCTATGGTGGAGGTATATATTGTATATCAATATTTGGTGTATATTAGTCAGTATCTTCCTAAATTAGCAACAAAAATCATGAAGGTGCCTAGGATTTGTTGATTAAGGTTGGTTGTCATTGATGTCAACCCTTGAAGAAAGCCCTGTAGCAAAAAGGTTTGGGTAATGGACCCAATATTGTTTGATGTAAATATGACTCATTATTGTTTTTTCATGGTTGATAAGAAGTAAATATGGATGAACTCCAAAGTGGTCCCCTTATGGTGAAAGCCCTCATGGGAAGACGCTTTGCGGAGTAAGAGAACCCATGCTTAATTGTGGAATAATGAGATGAAGGACAATGAATTTTTTAGGGAAACTATCCTATATGGATAGTGCTTGTCATTCCATTTTCGATGGTATGTAAAATGTCACATAACTCTTCACGGTTAGAGAGTTATGACCATGTGAAGTTGGAGAACCCATGTTTGGGTAATGGACCCAAGTTTGTTTGATGGATAACGGTATGATTTTTGCTATATTTGAAGATAATACTATTATAGATGGATATTACATGTCATTAAATTTCTAGTGGTATGTGGAATGTCACATAACTCCTCACAGTTTGAGAGTTATGGCCTTACGAAGTTGGAGGACCCTCATATGTCATCTAGAAGCCCCAAAAGGTCAAAGTAGTCAAAGTGGTTTAAGAGATTTTAAAAGGTAAATAATAAAGTGAAGTGATGAGTGTATTATAATTCAAAGTGAATACAAAATAAATTATTTCAATAATAAATTTAATGGAGAAATTAGAAGTGGGTTAACCCTAAAATAAGGAAAGTGGACCAAGTGACCTAGAAGATGTTTTTAAGGAAGCTACTTGGAGAGTATAAATAAGAGGTAAGGCTCTCTCATTTTAATTAAACTTGAGCATATTGAATATATATAGGTGTCTGAGGTAACCAAGGATATCTAAGCCGAAATTTTGAGGGAAGGTGAAGAAAAGAAGGTTGAAATGCAAGGAAGGATAAATTCTTTTGATGGTGCTTTCTAAGGTATGTTATTTACAGGTCATCTCACCATTTTCACTATAATTTTTTTTTCTATAATGATTAAGACCATGAAATTGATATTACATTGATAAAAGATATCCAAGTAATTGTGGTAAAAAATTCATCTTGTGGGTCGTTGTATTTTTGGAGTTACACTCCGTGGAAAATAGGGTTTGTGGCTAGTCCTGAAACTAGTCAAAAACAGGTGTTTCGGGTAAACAGGTCATAAATTATTCATAACAGATCCAAATTCAGTGAAAACAAATGTGTTGGTTAGGGTACAATATTTAGTATGTTTTGTAACATTTTCATATCAATTCAACAAATATTTCGTGCGGGGCACACTCTACAAGGTCATTCTCTAGAATAAGCCATAATTCAACAAGGTATGCCATTTTTTCTATAACTCCTTTCTGAGAGGTTCCAAGTAGTGACATATGGAGGAATTGCATAAAAAACACTGAAGAACATTGTGTATCAGTTTTAGATATTTATACATTACAGGTACAAAGTTATGATTACTTCAAGTTAGGGTTGTTGACTAATTTAAAACTAGGCATGTGAGACTAAAGAAAAGTTTGATGAAAATGCTAGTCTATTGTTGTTAAAGTTAAGGAAGGTTTGTAGAAATGTGATCATATAAAATAGGTCTATTATAGAGCTACAAATCATATTTGTATGATGAAATTGTTGAGGGATTTTGGTTGAGGTACATGTTGAGTACATGGTTGAGACAACTAGTTGATGAATTGGCACATACATGAGGTGTATAGTTGATGTTGTTGGTACATATTGATGAGTAGTTGACACATGATTGGTATATACTTGGTAGATGGTTGGATGCACTTGTTTATGGTACAGGTTGATTACAGGTTGTTTGGTACAGGTCGGTGCATGGTTGATGCACTTGTTTATGGTACATGTTGATTACAGATTGAGGTACAGGTTGATGCATGGTTCAGATTTATTGGTATAGGTTTACAATGATATATCTCACAATGATAGTGTGAAAGTGGTTCCATCATTCTACTTCTACTTCAGGGTGGTTGGATGGGGCAAGGACAAGTGGTTGTAGCCACCTTTCGGTTGTAGCTGGAGAACATAGGGGGTTGTAGCATCCTTCTGGTTGTAGCCAGAGAATTGGGGAGTTGGAGCTTCCTTCAGGTTGTAGCCTGAGAAACTAGAGGTTTGGAGCCTCCTTCCAGTTGCAGCTAGAAAACAAAGAAAGTTGGTGCTTCCAATGAATGTAATTCTTCAAGACATATAAGAAAAAACATTCCGTGGTTTTTGCCTGATTTGGGTTTCCACATAAAACACTAGTGTACTGTGTATGTGTATGATTTTTCATTTGTTCATTGCTTATTTACTCTGTAGTTATTGGATGATAATGCTTCATTGATATAATACTTGGATTATATGGTTAAAAAAAATTAATTTTTCTATTACTGAATCACCCCCCCTCTCAGTAATCCAACAATTGGTATCAAAGTGGGTTCCTTAAGGAAACAATTTAACCACTGGAAGGAGATCATGGATTATTCTGAGAATGGAGTACCAATATTTAATGGTCAGAATGGTTTTAAGTATAAGATGTGGAGCATAAGGACGAAAGTATTTTTACAGGCACAGGGACATTATATTTGGCTATTAGTTGTTATAGGATATGATAGTTCAAAAAGGGCAAAGACTGCAACCAAGAAGGAATTGAGGAAAAATAACAAAATAAAAATGGATTTCATCTAGGAAGAATTACCTAATCTGGTAAGAGAAAAGGTTGGTAAATGTTCATCAACAAAAGAACTTTGGGATAAGTTACATGACATATATTCTTCACCCATCACAGATTCAGAAAATGTTAAAGAAGATGCAGAAACAAATCAATAAGAATTATGTTCACCATGTCAAGAAGATTGAGAAGATGAAGAGTACATAATCACTAGAGGTATGTTGTTTTGTGTTAATTGTGAAAAACATGGACATATTGAAATAGAATTATGAAGAAATGCCATGAAGGAAATGAGACAGGAAAAATAATTGAAAAGGAAGACAATTATGAAGAAGAATTGATTAGTGATTTAGATGAACTAAGAGAACAAAACAATTCACTCAAGAAAGAATTGACGAAACGAAAGGAAAGTGTTCACATTTTTGAAGAAGCCCAACAGGTCATTGCGAACTTAAGAACTCAGCTAGAAGAAGCCATAAAGATCGAAGAAAATCTTGAATATCAAAAGCAGTGTTTGGAAACCAACATAGCAACACATAAGGAAGAAGTAGAAATGAGAGAGAAGATATTGACATATCATCTTAAGGAAAGAACTAATGATCTAAACCAGCTTGAGGCAGAGTTTGGTCAAGAAGAGAAAGGACTTGAAAAAGAAATAATCACATTAAAAATTCATCTTGAAGAAGTGAAAAGAACAGAAGAAGTCATGAAGTCTCAGATAATGAAGAAAGAATAAAAGGTTGAGAAGCTTGAAGAAGAAGTTGTCACATTGGGAAGTAAAATCATCAAGCTCAACATGAACGTTGAAGAGATAGAAACATCCACATCAGTTATAGAGAATGAAGAGAAGCACTTTAGGTTGCTAGAAAAGAAGAATGAAGAAAATAGAAAGAGTTATGCAGAAGTACTCAAAGGAAGGAATCATGGTCAACCAGAATCTAAGAAAACTATTAAAGATACATCTTCAAGGGGACCATCCACGTTCAAGCCACACGGAAGATTCAATCATGATCATGATCAGTCAAGACAAAAATTCAAAAGGACTACGCCACAAAGAAGATCATTCACTCCCAAGTATGCAAATTTATTTTATGGTCATTGTTTTTATTGCAATAACTTTGGACATAAGATTGCAGATTGCAAGGATTATAAAAGAAATGTTCAAGCAAGAAGTGCTTATGTGGCCGCATGTAACATTGAGTGTTACAAATGTCATAACTATGGACACATAGCCAGTGATTGTAGAAGCATGATTGATAATTCCATGAAAGAGAATACTGATATCAAATATAATAAAGTATGGATAAGAAAACAAGAAGAACAGGGGAACAAAGACCAGGTACCAAAGATCACAAGATTGACAATAAAACGAGATGAAGAAATTTCTACAGAGAAAAAAGAAAGATGTCAGATACAGAAAGGTTTGGAAAATAACTGAAATAAAGGAAGGGCAAGTAAATAAGGGACAAGTTCAAGAGATTGTACTTTCAGGCATTGTAGTGAAAGATGAATCCATAGATAGAAAGAAAGAAGTCAGAGCTCAAAGAGATAATGAATCTACCCATCAAGATGATGATGAATCTACCAATGAAGATGATGATGAATACACATCAGAGCAAGAATTGTTCTGAGCCATCCGACTTAGAGACTCGCAAGTAATATGAATATTAGACAGGGAGAGTCTATGCGATATCTGCGACAGACCAAAGAACCATCCTTAGAGCATCTTGCATAGTTTGAGAAGACAGATTCAGAGCAATCAATTAGCAGACGTATAGTTTGATAGTATAATTATAAATAGGTTAGAATTATGGACAATTGCGCAAGTAGAGTCTTGGAAAGTATGGAAAGAGATGGATTCATAAGAACACTTAAAATGTTTGGATAGATATATGATAGTGGATGAGAGCATGGATTCATAGATTGGTTCAGAGAGTGGTTCAAAGACAAAGAAACATTATCGTAATGGATGATAATTACACAGGAAATGGCTCAAACAATGTTAATGGATTACAAATTGACAAATATTTTTTGGAAACATGAAGTGCATACAACAATTCACATTCAAAATAGAGTAATGCTCAGAAACAACACTGACAAAACTCCCTACGAGCTATGGAAAGGAAGACCAGCAAATGTGAATCACTTCAGAGTTTTTGGAGGCAAATGCTACATCAAAAGAGAAGATGGCAGAATGGGAAAGTTTGACTCTCGTGTGGACAAAGGAGTACTTTTTGGTTACTCAAGTACAAGGAAAACATACAAGTGTTACAATCTAAGATTGAACAAAATTGTGGAAAGCATCAACGTAACAATTAATGAAATAGGCAGAACAAAATCAAAGGAAGAAGAAAATGAATCAATGGAACAACCTTCCAAAGAAGAAGCAGAAAATGGAAAGGAAGTAGAAGAGGATGATGAAGAGAATCCGATAGAAATAGAAGAGCAAGTTCAACAAGTGTCTCCAAAGACACCTAGCAAATGAGTACATAAGAATCATACTTTAGATCAGATTATTGGAAACAAAGATGCAGGAGTTGAGACTAGAAGAAAAATCCATTCACCAGAATAAACACACCTAGCACTCTTATCTACAATTGAACCAAACTGTTTTGAAGAAGCCATCAAGGATGAATTTTGGAATAAGGCCATGGATGAAGAATTGGATAAAATAGAGAAAAATGACAATTGGGAATTGGTTCCAAGACCAAAGAATAAGAATGTGATCGACGTAAAATGGGTTTTCAGGAATAAATTGAATGAAGATGGATAGGTTACAAGGAACAAAGCTAGATTGGTATGTAAAGTATATGCACAGATTGAAGGAATCGACTTTGAAGAGACATTTTCCCCAGTTGCCAGAATGGAAGCAATTTGTTTTCTTTTATCTTATGCATGCTCCAAAAATGTTAAAGTATATCAGATGAACGTAAAATCAACTTTTCTGAATGGGGAACTTGAAGAAGAAGTTTACATTGAACAACCAAAAGGATTTCAGTTGTCAGAGAACACGGACTATGTGTGTAAATTAAAGAAGGCCTTGTATGGTCTAAAACAGGCTCCTAGAGCATGGTACTCTAGACTGGATAAGTATCTGTAGCAGGCAGGGTTAAGAAAAGGGGTTAAGAAAATGAAGTGTAGAAAACAACCTCTACATCAAGGTAAGTCAAGGTAATATTTTATTAATTGAAGTTTATGTTGATGATATTATTTTTGGTAGTGATGATGACACATTAAGCCAGAAATTTGCAAAAGACATGCATAATTAATTTGAAGTGTCGTTACTTGGAGAACTATCCTTCTTTCTGGGACTTCAGATACATCAAAGAATCCAAGGAATTTTTGTTTCTCAAACCAAGTATATCGGAGAAATGATAAAGAGGTTCAGAATGGAAGATTGCAAACCAGTTATCACTCCCATGCAAACCAGTTGTAAGTTGAGCAAAAATGATGATTCAAAGTCTACAGATCAGAGAAAATACAGGTCAATGATTGGCAACCTAATATATGTGACAACATCTAGACCAGATGTAATGCAGGCAGTTGGACAGGTGGCACGATTTCAAGCAACACCAAAGGAATCACATGTATTAGCAGTAAAGAGGATCTTTAGATATCTCAAAGGAACAAAAGAGTTTGGATTATGGTATCCAAAAGGAAAAGATCTATCACTTATTGCCTACATAGATGCAGATTGGGCAGGTCGTATTGATGACCAAAGAAACACCAGTGGAGCAACGTTCTACTTAGGTGAGTGTTTGGTATCATGGCTAAGCAAGAAACAATCATCAATATCTCTATCTACAACCAAGGCAGAGTATATTGCAAAAGCAACATGTTTTACATAGATTCTTTGGATGAAACAAACTTTGACAGATATACAGGTTGAGTATGATGAGCCCATTGCAATATATTGTGATAATACAAGCACCATCATTATCTAAAAAAAACCCGGTGATGCACTCCAAGATGAAGCACATTCCAATCAAGTATCACTTTCTATGAGAACATGTTGCAGAAAAGAACATCAGAGTTGAGTATGTGGGCACAAAAGAACAAGTGGCAGGCATCTTTACAAAACCACTTCCATGTGAATCCTTTGAATATCTTTGCCAAAGACTTGGAGTTATTTATACTCCAAAATGAATTATTTTTGAATGCTTATCTTATATGTCTTATATGTACATGAGAAAGCACCATAGGAGGACAATTTAGTCAGGGGGAGCAGCCCTGGATGGAAAGATGCCATTGCCATTGATGAAAAAGGGGGAGAGATTTATCAGATGCAGAGGACAGAGGCATGGTTCTAGGGGGAGTAGATTTATCAGATGTAGAGGAAAAAGGCATGGTTCCAGGGGGAGCATGAGTGATATGATTTCAGTATTGCATCAAAGTGTTGCCATCAATGCCAAAGGGGGAGATTTTTGATTAAGGTTGGTTGCCATTGATGTCAACCCTTGAACAAAGCCCCGTAACACAAAGGTTTGGGTAATGGACCCAAGATTGTTTGATGTAAATATGACTCATTATTTTTTTTTCATGGTTGATAAGAAGTAAATATGGATGAAATCCAAAGTGGTCCCCTTATGGTGAAAGCCCTCATGGGAAGACGCTTTGCAGAGTAAGAGAACCCATTCTTAATTGTGGAATAATGAGATAAAGGACAATGAATTTTTCAGGGAAACTATCCTATATGGATAATGCTTGCCATTCCGTTTCCAGTGGTATGTAGAGCGTCACATAACTCCTCACAGTTAGAGAGTTATGACCATGTGAAGTTGGAGAACCCAGGTTTGGGTAATGGACCCAAGTTTGTTTGATGGATAACAGTATGAGTTTTTATATATTTGAAGGTAATACTATTATATATGGATAGTACATGTCATTCCATTTCTGGTGGTATGTGGAATGCCACATAACTACTCATGGTTTGAGAGTTATGGCCTTACGAAGTTGGAGGACCCTCATATGTCATCTAGAAGCCCCAAAAGGTCAAAGTAGTCAAAGTGGTTTAAGAGATTTTAAAAGGTAAATAATAAAGTGAAGTGATGAGTGTATTATAATTCAAAGTGAATACAAAATAAATTATTTCAATAA
>JASDQU010102679.1:336592-353945 GCA_032191745.1 Picea mariana
TATATATATATATATATATATATATAATCATTAACTGGATAAAACCAAAGTTACCTTGAAAGCATTCAGGAGAAAGATTGATCCCCATGACTACCCTGCCTCGATTGCCTCAAGCTTTGCTACACCAAAAACAATTTTTCTAAATGACATAATTAAAAATTATATATATTTAATATCACTCACCCATTAGGCTTTACATTTGGAGTGTTTAATGGAATCTCAACTAAATCATCTCCAACTATTATAATTTATTTTCTCTTTGTCTGGTATTGGAATCTAAACAATTTCTGGAAGAACTTTGAACATTCCAGTAACTTGGAAATGAAACAAGTAATAAACGATGGTCTGAACAAAAGTGATGTTTAAATATTATATAATCAAGAGGTCTATACACATCTAGCACCTTCATTTTATAGTAATTTAATGGTGTAGATAATGGACTGTAATGAGAGCACATTCCTGCCACTAAGATAATGGACTGTAATGAGACCAACAAACACATGATCCATTGCCGCCCCTGGATTGTTTTAGCTGAATACCTAAACCCAACAAGATATGCATATTATGCATTGCATATTTTAAATCATTTCCATTAATTCCAAAAAAAAAAAACTGTGAGTACTATCCACTGAAACAAGATAATTATATCCAAGTATTGTAAATTTGAGCGACATAAAATAAGGCTTTACGTGTTGGAAACAACACACATATGATTTTATTCAACCCACTATAACCTGTCTAACATATTCATGCATTACTACATTGACATATAATAACTAATAGTCACCACTTCATTCATTATCCTACCTGTAACATATACGAAATAGACATTCATAGCAATTTAGGGTTTGACCTCCAAGTGAGTACGGGCTCTTTTCTTAATGGATGCTTGGAGCGGATTCTTCATGATGACGGTGAACACAAACTTCTCAGAGATATCAGGAGTCTCTCCATCCCAGCAGGACCAGTGAAATTCCTGCACCATAAATAATAATATATATATATATATATATATATATATATATATATATATATTTTTAATGGAAGCCAGGACCAAAAAAACCAGTGCCCATGGACCAGCGCCTAACATGAGTTAGCATCGAACCAAAACCTCAACAAACAATCCAGAACCCAAGTACCCGCGCCAGTGCTCAAACCACGCGCGAGGCACACAAAGGAGCAGCCCAAGGGGGGAAAGGCAAGGTGCACTATGCGTCCAGTGCCCAACACACCAAATTAGCACCCAACACACCTGCCAAGCCACAAGATCCAAGCTCAGCGCGAGCACCTGCCATCAACATACAACACAGGTTAGCATCCAAACACCATTACAACACATAGGTCGAGAACAAGAGCCGAATGCACAAGCACCAAACCAAGTCACAATGAGGAAGAACCCACAAGGGCATAATGTGCTCAACAATCCAGCGACCAATGCCAGAAACCAAACACNGCGCGAGCACCTGCCATCAACATACAACACAGGTTAGCATCCAAACACCATTACAACACATAGGTCGAGAACAAGAGCCGAATGCACAAGCACCAAACCAAGTCACAATGAGGAAGAACCCACAAGGGCATAATGTGCTCAACAAGCCAGCGACCAATGCCAGAAACCAAACACCCAAACCACGAGGAGGAGAAGCCATGAGAGAAGGCCATGGCGGCCGACCGGGTAACCAGAGACCTCACAAGAAGAAACGATGAGGAAAAGAGGAATTAGGGTTACGATGATAAGGGTTAGGGTTTAGATAGGAGGGTGTTGGAGGAAGCAAGGCAGACACGTGGAATCCATGCGTGCCTACACTTTTTTTTTAATTATTTTGATTTTTTTTATTATTAAAATTTATATATATTTATATATATATATATATAAATAAATAAATAAATAAATAAATATATATATATATATATATATATTTGTGTTCGTTTAAATTTTTATTTTAGTGTAAAGTATAGTTAACTGTTTTAAAAATAATTAATTAATTCAGCTAATTCAATTAATTGTTTTAATTAGCTGTCTTTAATTTAGTGTAAAGTTAATTTAAATTAAAGTTAATTAATTACTTAAAAAAATAAATAAAAAATAATAATAATTAATTATTTTTATTTTAGTATAAAGTTTAAATTATAATTAATTAATTCAACTAATTCAATTAATTAAAACGATTAATTAATTCAACTAATGATTTTAGGGATTAATTAATTAGAGTGATTTAATTAATTATAGCGAGTTGCAACAGAGTAATAGTGAGTAACAACACAAAATTCGAAGGAGAAAGTACAACACGTACTGGGATGTACTGAGTTCTCATGAAGCGATATTCTGATCGAATAGATCTGCAACTCTGCTGCTAGGATTGCTGCAGCCATGGGGGAGAAGGGCTCGCCTAGGGATTCCTCTTCTCCCTATCCTCCTCCGCCACTCCCAAAATATGTTCAAAATCACATTAAATAGTTTAAACAAAAAGTTTAAGGACTTAAACCATGACCCGGGGGGAGGGGGCTTCATGCGCACTAAGAGGGTAAGTTAGAGGAATTAGCGAGTGGGGTATAGTGATAGCATAGCTATCGGGTGAGGGAATCAATAGTTTTCTTAGGAAAAAACATCAAGCTTAGAGGCTTTCGACCCTGACCTAGCCACTTCCCCTAAAGAGAATAATGTCTGTTTACAGACAAGTAAAAAAAAACTTATGCCTAACCCTGTTTTCTGGTTTAAGTTGTGCAAATGTGAAATGTCCTTGAACTCACCCTGACAGATTTGGTTGATGTAGGTTAAATCATACATGATGGTTAGGAATCGAGGGAATCGAGGCAGAGGAGCATCGTCGTAGGCACCGCCAGCGCTGCCACCACCATCGCCGGAACTAGCTCTCATTCTACGCTCTTTGGAGGCCATAAATGAGACTTTAAAGGGGAAACAACCAACAAGGATCAAAGTGGAGCCCCCACCATATGGAATGGGTAATCTAGAAGCATCAAGGGATTCAGGGGGAGGACCTCCACCCGAAGACATCACTAGAGAACTGCAGAAGATCAAACTTCCAGAGTTTTTCGGGGGTTACGCCAGTGCATGCGCAGAAGCATGGTTGGAAGGCATGACAAGGTGTTTTGCTTTAAGGGACTATGCGTCCACCTCAAAGGTGAAGATATCAATTTTTTAGTTGAGAGATAGTTCCTTGAACTGGTGGGGCAACCTGGAAAGACAAATGCATCTTACCCCAGACACCGTATCTTGGGAACTTTTCGAGGAGAGGTTCCGAAGGAAATATATGCCAGATTACTATGAGGAACAATAGGTAGGAGAATTTCATGCTCTAGTACAGAGAAACAGGACCGTAGAGGAATATGAGATTAGGTTTATGGAATTGGTCAAGTATGTTTCATATATGGATAATGACCTACGATAGGCAGAACGCTTTGTCTATGGGTTGAACCCTAAGATAAGGGTTATGGTACGGATGTGGAGACCATCTTCAGTAGCGGAAGCTGTGGAAAATGTGCGTTATGCGGAGGAACATATGAACTTAACCAGAGGTATGAGACTGACCTTTTCGCATCGTCCTAGATTTGTAGGGAAGGCCCCTAGGACATTTCCTAGGGGAGGGGGCTTAAGGCCACCTCCATATGGTAATAGAGTCACACCAAGGAAAGTAGCCATAGGGATTTCAATGGTAGCGAGTGAAGCATCTCATTCATCACCAACGACGCAGGTAGGTCCACGACCATCTCAGTGAGAAGCTATTAGGGGCAGGGGTTCCAGGGGAAGGAACTCATTTCAGAGACAGTCATAGAATAGTGCGCAGGTTCAATCTCGTGTTACATGTTGGGGATGTGGAGGACCCCATTACCAGCGTGATTGCCCAAAGTTACAATCAGGATTTGTGCATAGAGAAGGAAAGGCCTTGATGGGAAGAGCAAGTAGCAACCACCAGATTTATGCAACGGTTAATAATTGCCAGGACGAACATCAATCCATGGTGGTGGAGTCATCAGGTACACTAAATCATATCAATGTTAAGATTTTATTTGATTCTAGTGTGACAGATAGTTTCATTTCACCATCTGCATTGGAAAAGAGTGGGTTGGCAGCCTACGAGCACGATGACTTTAAACAAGTCGAGATGGCTTCGAGGGAAAAAAAAGCGGTAGGACCTAGTGTTGATAATTTTCTAGTAGACTTGGGAGTGTGTACTACCAGGTTGAAGGTATACGTCACTGCTCTTGGGGCATATGACCTAATAATTGGAATGTATTGGTTAGAAGCTCATCGAGCTTTGGTAGATTGTTTCGCAGAAAGGGTGCTTTGTGTCGACAATGAAGGAAGACCAGTAGAGATCCAATGTGTATGGAGAAAGGTGTCATTACACTTTATCTCAACTATGAAGGTTAAGCGATGCTTGAGGCAAGGGTGTTGACTATATGCAATGGAAGCGGTGAATGAAAGGAAGGGACCCTCCTTGGATCAGTACTCGGTATTGTCAGAATTTAAGGATGTTTTTCCAAACGAGTTACTAGGGTTACCTCATGAGAGGGAGCTTGATTTTACTATTGAGATAAAACCTGGTGCAAAACCAATTTCCAAGACTCCGTATCGGATGACAGCACTGGAACTTTGTGAGTTGCAAATGCAGTTGAAAGAGTTATTGGACTTAGGGCTAATAAGGCCCAATGTCTCACCTTGGGGTGAACTAGTAATTTTTGTAAAGAAGAAGGATGGTTCCTTACGATTGTGTATAGATTACAGGGACTTGAACTGTGCTACAGTGAAAAATAGGTACCCAATGCTGCGAATAGATGACCTCTTCGATTAGATGAAAGGAGCAGCGGTATTCTCAAAGATTGATTTGTGATCAGGGTATCATCAGTTAAGGATTAAGGAAGGCGATATCCCAAAAACTACCTTTCGAACTCAGTTTGGGCATTACAAGTTTGTCGTAGTACCTTTCGGATTGACCAATGTGCCAGCAGTATTCATGATCCTCATGAATGGTGTATTCCATAAGTACTTAGACTGTTTTGTACAAGTCTTTCTAGATGACATCCTCATCTATTCCAAGAACGAAAGAGAACATGAGGAACACTTACGAGTGGTGTTGTCCTGCCTTAGAGAGAACACATTGTATGGGAACTTGTCGAAGTGTTCCTTCTTCCATAAAGAGATCCACTTTTTAGGTCATATCATTTTCGGTGAAGGAATCTCTGTGGACCTAGAAAAGGTAAAGGCCATTATGGAGTGGCCAGTGCTGAAAAATTCCCATGAGGTGAGAAGCTTCATGGGGCTAGCAGGTTATTATCAGAGATTTGTGGAAGGATTCTCAAAAATAGAGAAACCCATCACCACTTTGCAGCGCAAGGGGGTCAGGTATGAATGGACAAAAGAATGTGATAGTGCATTCATTGAACTTAAGAGGTTACTAACTAGTGCACCAATTCTACGAGTGCTGGATATGGAAAAGGACTTCACAGTCTCCACGAATGCCTCGAAGCAAGGGTTGGGGGCCATGCTAATGTAGGATGGAGGAGCGATGGATTATGCGTCAAGGAAGTTGAAGAAACACAAAGATCTTTACACTACTCATGATTTAGAGTTGGCAGTTGTAATGCTAGCTCTGGAACTTTGGAGGCACTATCTTGTGGGGCAAAACTTTGAGCTCAAAACGAACCATCAAAGTTTAAAACATATCTTCACTCAAAGGGATTTGAATGCCAGACAAAGGCGATGGAGTGAGTTTATGAGTGAGTACGATTTTGGTATTTCATACATCAAAGGAAAGGAAAATGTGGTCCCAGATGCCTTGAGCAGGAGACCACGTGTCTTCTCCCTAGTACCCTTAAAAGTCAATCTGAGAGAACGTGTGTTGATGAAACTCCAAGGAGATAGTTTCTATTTAGAGGTTACTTCAAACCTCCAGAGTGGAAGGCAATTAGATCCAAAGTATGAAGGATATAGTTTAGAAGCAGATGGACTATTGAGATATCGGAGAAGGATGTACATCCCTGAAAATGGGGATATTCAAAGGACCATACTAAAGGAAGCCCATAGAGAACTTTATTGTGCGCATTCGGGTGTGAAAAAGATGTACGCAGACATAAGGAAAATTTTCTTCTAGGTAGGCATGAAGCGCGATGTAGTCCATTTCGTTGCCAAATGCCTAGAGTGTCAACAAGTGAAATCCAACCACCATCACCCAACATGCCTCCTACAATCACATGATGTTCTTATGTCCAAGTGGGAAGTCATCTCTATGGATTTTGTTGTGGGGTTGCCGCTCACATCTCATAGACACAATGCCATTCTTATGATAGTTGATAAGTTAACCAAGAGTGCTCATTTTATTCTGGTTAGAGACACTTACGATGTCACTGATGTGGCACGTGTGTTTGTAAGTGAGGTTATCCATTTGCACAAAATACCTAAGAAGATCATTTCAAATAAGGACTCCAGATTCACTTCCAGGTTTTGGACAAGTTTGCAGTCAACGTTGGGGACCCAGTTGAACTTAAGCACAACTTATCAGCCTGAAACATATGGGAAAACCAAGAGGGTAAATCAAGTCATGGAAGACATGATTAGGATATATGTCATGGATAATCAAACCTAGTGGGAGAAGTACCTACCTTTGGTAGAGTTTGCCTACAATAACAGTTTTCATAGCTCCATCAGATTGCCACCCTACGAAGCTCTGTATGGAAGGCCATGCAGAACAACGTTGAGTTGGGATAGATTATAAGATCGAGTAATAGTTGGGCCAGAATTGATTCAAGAGATGGAGGAACAGGTGATTCAGATTAGGCAGAGACTAAAGGAAGCACAGGATAGGCAGAAAATTTATGCGGATGCACACAGGACCGACCGAAGTTATGAAGTGGGAGACCAGGTTTTCATTCGTATCAGGTCTAATAAGAGTACCATACGGTTTGGGAAGGGGAAAAAGTTGTCACCTCGATTTATAGGACCGTTTAGAATCCAAGAGAAAATTGGACCCATTGCCTATCGTCTCGGACTGCCACCCCACCTGCATAAAACTCATAACGTTTTTCATGTATCTGTTTTACGTCATTATGTTGCTAATGAATCACATAAACTAAATTGGAAGGAATTGCAGGTATCGGACGTGGGAACTCTCATGATAGAACCGTTACGCATATTGGACCGTAGAGTTCGACAGCTTCGAAACCGTCTGGTAGACCAAGTTAAGGTCCAATGGGACAAGTATAGTCCAGGATCTACTACTTGGGAAGATGCCGAGACATTACGACGAGACTATCCCTCACTTTTTTGACCACCTCGAGAATATGTTTCTTGAAGGTTGGGTGTATGTAACACCACCTTTTGACTTAGACAGCTAGGATTACCTGAGGCCTACACTTTTATTTTCTATTCACAGTGAAACTATTAAATGATACACTTAAACTTTTAAGACATTCAAACCTTTATGAATGTTTAAATATATTTGGATAATGATGGATATGATGCGATATATTGCGAGAACGTAAATTTTATGAATGTTTAAATATTATTGATGATGATGGATATGATGTGATCTACTATGTGAATGTAAATTTTATGAATGTTTAAATGTTATTGATGATGATGGATATGATGCAACATATTGTGTGAATGAGAATCCTATGAATATTTAAATGCTATTTGAATGATGATTGGATATGATGCAATCTATTTGGTAAATGATAATTTTATGATTGGGTGTCGAAATTGAATTATGGGATATTATGAGATCTATTTCTAACTTGAAAACTTTGATGTTAAGTTGTTGGTACACGGATACTGAATTGAAATGATGGTTGTATGCAATTACATAATGATAATGCATAGAAATGTATGAGTTTGTGTTTTAGACTAATCTGTAGGTTATGGGCTATGAAATAGCCAAGGGATAATGATGATGAAAGTGGATGTCATGACCACTAGCCGAGAAACATTATGGTATGAATCTTTGTATGTGAAATTATATTGGTTTGGATGCATTGCTATGATATGTGGACCAGTGCAGGATTTCATGTGATGAGACTGCCCAAAACCGAATAAACGATGACAAAACTCCCAGCAACACGATTGTTATCGGACTAATCGGTAGGTGCAGACACTAACTGATCTCCCTAGATCCACCTAGATCTAGAAAAAAACACACCAGAACATGAGGTTTTCCTTAAGTTTTAGATATTGAATTTATCAACTAAAGAGGGATGGATGACATACCATTTAAATGTCGCTTCCTCTCGCCATCGCCATCCTAGCTTCATTCCAACGCTCATACAATGATGAACCTGCAAAAAGACGTAACCAACCAAAGTGATAGCAATAGCATAAACTCAATATAAACCTATGTATGTGATCAAGGAATCATACAATAAAACACAACAAGCTTTATAGGAAAGAATCATATTACTGTATCATATTAAATGTGAAAGAGAGATTACAACCATGGCCTTGATGTCGTAAGTTCCCTTCCAACTGTCCTTCATTCCCCACACACTTCTTTCTCCAAGGATTCTGAGACCATGGATCTGATAGCTACTCACAATCTATCTTGAAAAAGCAAATCTCAAAGCCACCCCAACCAAGCTAATAATTCCAAGCCAACCAAAGCTAACAAAGGCTAACCTTCTCCATGAGAACTCCTCTCCTTTTATAAGTTGAATAGGATAAGGTGAGGAGGTTAGAATGATCCCACTAAATTATGAAGGCGAGTAAGATCCAAACCATTCGGATGCCACCTCACCATAGAAGTTTCTCCTTCTAGAAGATTCGAGAAAACGCTTGTTTTTCCCACGTGTAGGCATTCTCGCACCCTACCTATAGAGCAACCTGCGAACATCCCACACCCTAGCTATGGTGCAACCTGCGAGAATCAGGCATTCTCGCACCCTGCCTATATAGCAGCCTGCGAACTTCCTTTTTTACAGGGTTTTTACAAGGGAAAATGCAACTTCTTTTCTCAGGAAAAGTTCTTCTCCCTTCTCTCTTCAAGAACTCAGGCCACTAACCCCTCTGAAGGTAATAGATAGGTTTAAATCATTAACGATCATAGGGATGACGAAAATAATGTGTAACAATGGTGCCACTGTAAATTCCATTGTAGAGTGTCGACCCTAGTTATGATTAGGAGGGGTGGAGGCATTTCCCACTGTGTATCCTCCGAAACTTGAAGTCATGGGAGGACGGTGTTAGCTCATACTCCCCTAGACATGTGATGATGACTATTAGTTGCCTGTTGGGGAAGCTTGGTCAAGATAGTGACACTTCCACTCACGAGTTCTATTTGGAGTTAGGTCAATATAGTTGACGCTCCAAGATAGTCCAACAGAGGAAGGATAGGAATGGAAGATAGAAGTAAGTTAGGGAGGAAGGATGAGTAGAAATAGTTGAGAGTGTATGGAGATTTGTCTTATGGTGGAATTTATTGTTTTTTCTTCTGAAAAGAAAATGCATATATATAGGAATATTAATAATTATGTAATTAAATTACAATTGTCTAAATAGAATTGTTGAGCTAGATAATTGAAATTAAAGGATCTCGCAAACATTTGATTGGTTTATTGTCTTTCATAAAATGAATAGTCTTCTTGAATGGATTGGATGCATGAGGAAATTACTATAGAGATGATAGTTATCGATATTAGTACATGAACGAGAATTGTATGTACTAGCTACACATGCATTTCTTGCACATGTACACTAGTATGAATGAGTTTCTTGGCTTACTTACTAATAATGACGGTTATTTGTTATGAATGTGTGGACCATGTTTCTTTTCTCTTTTATCATAGAATACTTTAACTTCGGGATGAACTTTCCTGAAGGGTGGGTGTATGTAACAACCCTAGTTAAATAGTTACATAGGGTTTATCAAGTAGAGTTAATTAAATATTTAACTGTCCTAATATATTTTAGTTAAACAATGATTATTTATTAATAATATTAATTAATTAATTATTAATTGTTTATATCTGTTGATTAATTAATTAATTAATTAACTCATTAAAGGTTAGGGTAATGAATTAAGAGCTTAATAATTTTTATTTTATTTATTATAAAACTTTACGTATGCAAGGGGATGAAGCATTGAGTGGAGGGATAAGGTGATAAATGGAAGGATAAGGTAATAAATGGAGGGATAAGGTGGGTGGAATTAAAGGAGGTTAGGAGTCGGTGAATGGAGGGGGATATGATTGGGCAGAGGCCTTTGGGAATGGATTATGAAAATTTGGGAGAGGAGCATTATTGTAGAGAGCACTGTATTTTCTGGGGGATATTTTTTGGTTTTGGAGGTTGGGTGAACTATTGCAGAGGCATCAGGTTGTTGGGAGTTTTGGGCTCGGGGGCCAGGAATCCTCACGGAATCCTGGAGCTAGGGAGCCGGATAGGCTGCTCCTAGCTGGCTGGGTGGTTAGTCGGTTTTGGGCAGGGTTTGGTCAGAGCATTAGGCATAGTTTTGGGCAAGCAACAGAGAGGACAGCCAGATATTGGGATAATAACATCAACCAGAGGTATCTATATTTATGAATTTGCTCGGTTATGGGGTTGTTATGTAATTTATTAGATTGATGTTCATAAATTTAAATTTATGCTGCTTATATGCTGAATGAAATTGCTTATTGCTTATGATGAATAATCTTAATGTTCAAATTTACAAATTTTTTTAGGCTTTATTAAACTAGGTTCTTACAGTAGTTGCACAGTATGTCTCTATATAGGGTGATGACCCTAGTGCTATTAGGAGGGGTGGAGGTATTGCCCACCGTTTATCCTCTGAAACCTAGAGTCGTGGGAGGGTTGTGTGAAGTCACACTCCCCTAGACGTGTGATGACGACTGCTAGTTGCCTGTTGGGGAAGCTTGGTCGAGATGTATGACACTTCCACTTATGGGTTCTATTTGGAGTTAGGTCAATATAGTTGATGCTCTAGCTTAGTCCAACAGAGGAAAATATAAGATGGAATATGGAAGTAGGTTAGGAAGGAAGAATGCTTCAATGTTAGTTGAGAATACTTATTAAGGATTAGAGATGCCACTATTGTTTAATCACTTGGTTCCTACCATGTTTAAAACCCTCTTTGATTTCCTATTGATATTTTAAGTGTGATAATGAGTTATTCATGAATTTGTGTAATTTTGTTCGTTAAGATTATTAAATGATGCATTACTTGATCTGTTGTCCTACATGTCTTGGTGATCATATAGGAACTATGCACTAGAGGAAATGATTGTTTATCATTAGTACGTACATGAGATATGTGTCCGCTAGCTACGCACACATACCCTACCCATGTACACTAGTATAAGTAATTAATGTATTAGTTATTAAAGTAAATTATTAACTATTTAATTGAATGTTTATTGAATATGTAAATTATATTACATACAAAATATCTAGGAGCATTAAATACCTTCTTGACTTTGATAGATGGTGGATATGATGAATTAAATGAGCATGGTGGAGTTTTATGTACATTTTGGGGAAAATTGTCAAATAACATTTATTAGCTAGCATGAGAAGAAAGACTTTTCAATTTATTTATTGTTGTTTAATGCAAGTCATTTATATTTAGTTTTATCTTAATATTTTCCCAAAATATCTAGATAAGGGAGGTTGATGGATAATAATGAGGGTGGTTGAGGAGACTTGGGGAAGGGTGTATGGAAACTTGATAAATAAGGAGGAGAAGTGGTGAGGAAGGGAGGATTGGGAGGTTTGAGCATGATGGGAGGTTGTGAAATCTTTGGAAGATATATTTCTTATGATGGTTTTCTTTGAGCATTATGCTTTTATGTTCTTGGAGTCACGAGCATGGAGGGACAAGAAACTGAAAGGTTTCTTGGAGCTAGGAAGCCAGCTAGGCTCCTAGTTGGCAGGGAGGATTCCGTTGTTTCACTCTGGGAAAGCGGGAAAAGAATGCTTGGAAGCGCACAGGACTACATTACAACCGATGAGCTTCGACAAGCGAAGGTGGAGGCATTTTTCGATGGTATTTGGTTATTGATATTTTGTATATACTTTTGTTTTAAGTTCTAAATCATAGAGTTATCATATTACTTATTTCATCATGTTATCTATATTTATCATTGAGCAAATGTAGAAGAATTGTGTAAATTAAAATCAATGAAACTATGCTAAAACAAAGTTGTTATTGTGTATGTATAAAATGAAAGATTATTTGTTTAACATCCTGGATGGGTGTTACATTTGGTATCAGAGTAAAGTTCTAACACTTAGGACCTATGGATTGTTGGCAAATATTGAACAAGCAGCGAATGCGTGTTGATAGTTGTTGTCATTGATGGAAAATTTGCAGACAACAAATGGTTGGTGTCATTGATGGGTTTGTATCAGACAGATTGCAACAAGATCACGGTTCAATCGTAACCATTGAATCCAAAATGAATCTAGACCGTAGGTTACAGCCCTTGACGGAGAGAGGATCTGAGCCGTCAGATCGGAAGCAGACATCCGTCAGCCGTCAGATATGCAGAAGCTGCGAGGGAGATAAGCGTGGCAGCGATTGGGCGCCACTGGGAGAAGCTCAATAGGTGGCTTCATCGGAGAATCGGGGATCGGGACTTTGAAATGTCCAATTCACTTGACAATGAAAACCCTGAATCGCGATATGCGATTTCGCGATTTGATCACAGTCGTTAAAGCAAGCATGAGATATGGACCATTGGTTTTCTTCATCGGAGAATCGGGGATCGGGACTTTGAAATGTCCAATTCACTTGACAACGAAAACCCCAAAATCGCGATATGCGATTTCGCGATTTGATCGCAGCCGTTAAAGAAAGAATGTGATCTGGATCGTTGATTTCCTTCATCGGAGAATCGGGGATCGAGAATTCTGTAGACATGTGCATGATGACATCGAAAATGCCGAAACCCCAATGAGAGGTTTGACCGAGGTCATGCATTGATGGTCATATGGGCCAAGGCCTATAGCCAATAGGGCTAGCGTATGAAAGGAGCGTCGGGATTTGGATGATCGGGAATCACGCGGGTGTATGCATTGAGGCATCACAAACCCCGTAGCCCCGACAGGGTAAGGTTGTGGTCACGGAGTGATGGTCACATTGACCGGGAGCTAAGCTCAGGAGGGATAGCGTATGAAAGTGCTGAAACCCGATTTAAAAGGCAAGAATAATGAAGATTATTCAACGGTGCGGATAAGGTTTGAATATGATCGGAGGGTTGCTGTTCTTTCTCACACATTAATTCTTTCAGTTATAAATTCGTTAGTGAAACATACTCATGATTGCAAAATTAGTTGTCGATCAGTTGGCATTTCAGTTGGCTGAACAGTTGTCATCAGTTTCTCCAAGGAGTTGGGAAGTTGAAACGTTGTGCCGGTGTGTATAAATGAAGACGAAACAGACTGTGTCCGGTTAGCAGTTCTGGGAAGGAAAGGTGTGAAATAGTAAGGAAGAATATAGAAGAGGATGTGTGGTAAGAAAGGAAGAAAATGTGCAGAGTAAAATGGAACGTAGAGTAGAATAGCTGAGCAAGAGAAAACGCAGAGCAGAATAGCATAACAGACCAGACTTGCAGAACAGAGAAAGGAAGGTAAGAATTGATTTATCTGGGAAATTGTCTGTGTATTCATGATTTTGATATTTTAGGGAGGTTGGGAGGTGCTCGGGAGGACTGTTGTCTTCAGAGGTTCAAGTGGGTGCTTGAACACAGGAAGTTGTAGCTTCCATCTGGTTGCAGCCAGAGAAACCAGGGTGGCAGGGTGGTGCCAGGGAGAACAAGTGTTCTCTGTTATACAGGTTGGAGCTTGTGTAACTGGAAGTTGGTGCTTCCATCCAGTGGGTGCTAGAACATTTAGGAAGTTGGTGCTTCCATCCAGTTGGTGCTGGAATATTCAGAGAGTTGGTGCTTCCTTCTAGTGGGTGCTAGAGAAACCAGAGAGTTGGAGCTCTCAAACAAGTTGCAGCTTGTAAAACAGAGGTAGCAGCCTCACATTGAGTTGGTGCTCAATTGTAAATGATGTACAGAACTGCAAAAGACTGCCTATCATTTCAAAAAAGAGGAGGTTTTCTCCCTTTATGGGTTTCCTCGTGAAAAAAAACTGTCTCTGTGTGTACTTTATGTGTGACTGATGGTTCTTACTTTTATTGTACATATGATGTATGTTGTTGATGATCACTTGAAGGAAGATTAATAATATTTAAAAGGTATAAAATTGTTTAAGCTCATGAATAACTAATTCACCCCCCCTCTCAGTTATTTTAGTATTTCCAACTATTGGTATCAAAGCGGGTTCCTTTTATTTAAAGGTAGATCTGTAAGCTTAAACATGACAAGTCATGAAGGGACTTCACCCTCTAAGCCTCCTCTGTTTGATGGAATAAATTTTGCCTTCTGGAAGATTAGAATGAGAACATACTTAATGGCCTTGGGTGCTGATGTTTGGGATGTAGTAGAGACTGGATATACAAAGCCTGTTGTGCTAGCCAACAAGGATGATAAGTTAGAGTTTAGTTTTAATTCTAAGGGGATGAACGCTATCTTGAATGGACTTGATGAAGCTGAGTTTGTAAAGGTGATGCATCTTGATATTGCCAAAGCAATGTGGGATAAACTTATTAACATTTATGAAGGAAATGAGAAAGTAAAAGAGGACAAACTTCAAATATACAGATTGAAATTTGAACAACTAAAGATGAATGAAGATGAAACAATTAGCAAGTATTTTTTAAGAGTTGAAGAACTTGTAAATGCCATGAAGGGTCTAGGTGAGACATTTTATGACTCACTCCTAGTTCATAAGATTTTAAGATCTCTGCCTGATAAATTTAATCCAAAAGTATCTGCAATAGAAGAATTGAATGATCTCAAAACTCTGTCCATTGATCAACTTCTAGGAACTCTAATTGCATGTGAAATGAGAATTAACAAAGATAAATCCAGTACTAGAGAAACATCTTTTAAAGAAAACAAGAATACTGATTCATAATTTGATGACATTGAGGCAAAATTTGTGAGAAGGTTAAAGAAAGGATCAGGAAACTATCAAGGGAAGTTGCCCTTCAAATGTTTTAATTGTGGTAAGATAGGTCATTTTTCATCTAAGTGTCCCCATCAGAAAAAGGACCAGAAATATGATGATGAAAAGAAGTACAAGTACAAGAAATATAATAAGAAGAAAAGTTTGGTTGCAAATAATGACAATTCCTCAGAAGACACCGATAGTGACTCATCCGGTGAAGATAATACAAATGACTTTGTACTTATGGCCAAAGAGGATCATGATAATAAAAGCACATGCATTGATGATAATGAGGAAGAAGCTGTGGTGGATTTGGAAGGAGAACTAATTAGCGCACTAGAAGAAATTGATAGACTCAGATCTAAAAACAGAAAGCTAAAACAATTGTTAACACAGTTTGAAAAAGACAGTAAAAAAGCCGATGAAGATTTTGCTCTGCTAAAAGTGGAATTAGAAGAGGCAAAGAAGATAGAAGACATACTGAAACAACAACTGTCAGAGAAGAAACTCAGGTGTGAAGCCCTAGAAAAAGAAATAGTAAAGACTAGAAAAGAAATGGAGAAATTCAAAGGACTGTATCATCAAAATCTGCCAAGTATAAAAGCATCAGAAGAATTAACCTCCATTCTAAATCAGCAAAGAAATTCAAAGCTGAAAGCTGGATTGGGATATGAAGAAGGATCAATTAGTGATCATCCAAGTAACACAGAATCTATCAAGTTTGTCAAATCCTCAAACATTGAAAACAGTCACTCTGTAGAGACAAAGAAAGAAAATCAGCCATCAAGATGGAATGAAAGGAAAAACCCCAGAACAGAATTTGTAGACCAAAAAGTTTATCGGCATGAAAGAAATCGACCTCCTCAAAGAAGACAGACTTTTTCAAGGTACACAAATTTCTTCTATGGTCACTGTTTTTTTTGCTCTAATTTTGGACACAAAGCTATAAATTGTTCTCTAAGATTTAGATATGAACAATCAAGATACTCAATGAATAACTATCTATCACAACAAAGATTGAGACAACTAAGAAACAAACAATCACAGATTATGAATCATGTGATGACTGGAAGAAGGACACAGGAGAAACACAACAACAGTTATGAGCATAACAATCGTTATGATCTTTTATTCAGTGAACCAGAATGCTACATCTGTCATAATTATGGACATAAGGCAGCAAACTGTCATTTAAATAAATATAACCCAGATCGGAATCTCATTGATGAAAATGTCAAAGTCTGGAAGAAGAAAGTAGATGACAAATGTGGATTAGCGCTATCAGCCCAAAATAAAAAGAATCCCTGGTATATTGATAGTGGATGCTCCAAACACATGACTGGAGATATAAGTAAGTTTCTAACTCTAAGTGATAGAAAATCAGGGAATGTAAATTTTGGAAATGATGTACCAGGAAAGGTGAAAGGTAAAGGAATTGTGAGTTTGAGTAAGGGAAAAAGAAAAGCTCAAGATGTGCTGCTTGTAGAGAATTTGAAACATAATCTGCTTAGTGTCAATCAAGTCTGTGACCGCATATGTGAAGTTGTTTTTACCTCTAAAGACTGTAAAATCAAATCTGTGGATTCAGGTAAGCTAGTTGCAAAAGGTATAAGAACAAAAAACAATGTCTATGTTTTAAAAGAAGAAGAAGAAGAAGAAGAATGCAACTTAAGAAAATATGATGAAAGTTGGCTGTGGCATAGGAGACTTGGTCACCTAAATTTTGATCACATAATAAAGCTCAAAAACAATGGGGAAGTAAAATATCTTCCAAAGATATCAAAGCCATATGACTCTGTCTGTAAGCCTTGTTAGATAGGAAAGCTTACTCGCACTCAATTCAAATAAAAAAACTTTCCATCAATAGAAAAACCTCTCCAGTTAGTACACATGGATCTATGGGGACCATCAAGGAAAGAAGGTACAGGAAAAGAAAATTACTTTATGTTGATTATTGATGACTATTCTAGACTAACTTGGGTTTCCTTTTTGAAAGAAAAATTTGAAGCACTTGAAAAATTCAAAGTGTTTAAGGCTTTGACTGAGAATCAAATAGGAAAAAGGTTAAAGGCAGTAAGATTTGATAGAGGAGGAGATTTCAGTTCTGGAAACTTCAAAGAATTCTGTGATAAAAATAGGATCAAAAGAGAGTACACAATTCCAATGAATCCACAGCAAAATGGAGTTGTTGAGAGGCAGAATAGGTCAGTACAACAAATGGCAAGATCAATGATGAATGAAAGGAACATACCTCAGACATATTGGGTGGAAGCAATTCATACAACTGTTCATATCCTTAACAAAGCTCATCTCAGACCACACAGTGACAAGACCCCTTATGAA
>JASDQU010102679.1:369110-389834 GCA_032191745.1 Picea mariana
AGCCTAAGAAGGTTGAAATCCATCTTTGCCAAAAATAGAGAGTTGTTACAATAACATAGGAAATAATATTTTCCAAAAATCTGCTCATATCCTACTATCTAGGGTTTGATTTTTGACCAACTAAAAATGTGCCAACTAAAGAGAAATCATGGGATATGATAGGAGAGTATCCAAGATTCAATATCCATATCAATTTTGGATCCACCTTTATGATTTGGATGTCCATCAAGTCAAATTTCAAATATTTTAGAACTTTGTCAGCAAATATGGCTTGGCGAAATTATGGAAAATAAGCGTCAAATATCATTTCATATCTTCCAAATAATAATACCTATGTAAAACCTGAGAGATTTTTTTTTTATTGGATCCTTGCTGGACAAAAAACTCTTTTGGTTTTCAAAAGTTAGTCTCCAGATCCTCATAATATGTGCCCAAATATGATGACTAAAACAAGAAAACATTAAATGCTTAATTCTGGAAAAATGGATCATAAAGATCCATTCAAATCACTCAAACTATGAAACATGTGTAAAAAATGAGAGAGGTTTTTGTTATTGAGTTCATGCTTGAAAAAAAAATATCTGTGTTTTTCCAAAATCCTCTCCAGTTGGTCAGAAAATGATCTTGAATTTTACCACTAAACTGCCATTTTCTTAGCATGTTGTTGTAACACGTTGTGTAACTACAACCTACAACAATTGCGTAGCATGCCCTGCAAAATTTGTGTAGTGAAGCTAACTTTTACACTTTGTACACCTTTTTTTGACTTTGGCTGATAGATGATGATGGATGATGGTGATGGTGGCCTCATGATGATGATAATGCATCCTATAACCCCTTCATCCTTCCTCAAAATGTCATTTGCCTCTCAAAACTTCAAAACCCGAATGTGCCTTAATATTACAAAGAATGAAGCCAAACTACATCTGATTGATGACCTGCTTTTACTGCTGTATTCTCATTGACTATTTCATCATCACTCACCTTTATTACCTTTGAGTGCATCGTTGAATGATTTGACAACTTACACAATGAACTTGCGTAGCAACCTTGGATGAAGGATTTAAAAGTTGCAAAGAGGAGAAACGATGCTTAGAGAGTTTGCTGCATGAAAAATGGAATGGGAGAGATATGAATAAGCTTAGAAAATATGATTTGAAATTCGATTTGACTGTTTTGGAGTGATATGACAGTTTGTGTAGCACCCAGGAACTTGCACAACGAGTTTGCACAACATGTGTACTTTTTGCAAGTCAAGTACCATAAGCATTTGAAAGATATCAAATATTCCATAATAAACTTTGATGACTCTTTTCCTTTCATAATTTTTCATAATGTCCCATGATATTCACAAAAAACCGTTCTACCTAGACTTATGAATCGACTCTTTTTGACATGCCATTTGATGGTTTATAACAATAATGACCCACAAACCTTGAAACAACTCATGAGACACAACTATTTGAAAAACCTCTAACTCTACCTTGAAAATAATGACACTAACATTTGTCTCCATTGGTGATGTTGTCCTCCCTGTGATGCAGGAAAGAACATCAGACCAGGTGCCTTATCCATTGGGTTGTTCCAACCTCAACATCATAATATGCAAACTCACCCCCAAACTGAGAATGACATTTGTCAACTATAAACTGGAAATTGAATTGAAAGCACACCACTAAAAAAGATGCTTAGAGTCTTGATCTTATTCAGGCACACTCCTACCTACCCTAACTTAATTTCTGATCTATTTGATTAGGTGAAATAAAAAATCCAGTGCATCCATATAAGCACTTTTTCAACTATTCCACCTCCTTGCTTACACTCCTTTAGAGGCAAAATGAGAAACTTACTTTACAACAACTCTAATGAAAACTTGCAAATAGTTTTAAATTTAACAAAATTCAAAAACTCAGGCCCACTTTCTAACTCCAAGAAATATGAAAAAGGATCCTCAAATGAATACATAAGAAAATCATACTATATCAGCCCTTCAACTCTATCTTTGCTTTCATGCAATTTCAATTGTTGACTGTCATAAAAGGACTAAAAATCTGCATTGGACTACTGTAATAAAAATTCTTTTGGCAACAAGGATATAACTGATTTTGACACTAATTCATGATCATCTGCACTTGCAGCCTTACAATTGATCATAGGATGCAAATTGTGACTATTGAAACCCTCCATATAATCAGCTACTGGGTCATGAAAAACAAGAGGAGATTGCTGCAATTCATTGTTAATTTTCCCCATTGAGTTTAGATGAATTTGCATCAACCCATACTCCTTTGCTTCTTTGAATTTTTCTCTCAACAATTTAAATGAAGCAAAGATTAAAGGAAAAAAATTTCATCAACAAATTTACTATTTTCCTCATGTTCATTGTTATTACAAAAATAAAAGAGATGAATGTTTTCATCTGACTACTGACAAGGAACATTTTCTGATAACAAACATACAATTAGTTGTAAATCTGAATTGATGAAATTTTCCATATACAAATCCATATGATCATTTTCTGATAAAGAACATGCAACTTGTTGTTCTAAAAATTCAACCTCATAGTCATCATTGTACTCATCATATTTGGGTTTGCCAAAAATATTTGTAATGTCATCAAACAAAAAAATTGAGGGAGTGACTTGTTCTTCTGCAGGATGATACACAAATTCACTTTCATGGCTATCTTCAAGTGCATACATAAAACAATCAGTCTCTTGCTCATGATGACATGGATCCAAATTCAAATCTGTATCAAAACAATTTGGGACAACAACTTTCTCTTCAAGCTTCTCATCATTCTTTGCAAACACATCCTCATGACATCTTTCAAGAAAACTTATGACATGATCAGCCTCTTGCATATTATGCATAGTCTTCGGTTCCTCAACTTTCAACTCCTCATACAAAATATGATTTTGTAGCTTCTTGCATGCTTGAATATTGTTTGCAACTTCCTGAGCATTATTGAACATCTACTGCAAAGGCGTAGACTTCCTCTCCATCGGAAGACAAGATAAATCTGATTGAAAGGTTGTTACATAATGGAGCATGGAAACAATTTCAGGAGGTTGGAATTTTTTAGGCATCTTGTAATACAAGTTGGAAAATTTTCTATTAAACATGGAGATAGTTTCATCCTTATGTCTTTCCATGGCACGAAACTCAGAAATATATTTATCCCATTATTTCCTCTCACCCCAGAATTTTAGAAAAGCATCCTTCAATTCTTCCCATGAATTGATGGATTTAGGCTGAAAGTGTCTAAACCACTCCTTGGCATCTCCTTGCAAAGATTGATAAAATGTTCTCATACACACATCATCATGCTCAAACTCAAAAAGATCAATGAAATGATCAAAATCTTGGACATGTTTCTCAGCTGTGAGGGTATCGGGTTCTCCATCGAACATAGGTAGGTACTTATAGTGCTTTGGAGGAAAATTATGAAGGATGTGAGGTAACTTTAAAGGTCTGTATATTTATTGAATCTTAGAGGGTGAAAGATTAAGAAAAGAAGGTACAAGCTCAGCTTTGGTTTCATTAATTTCACATGAATGATCATGAACATCATATGGCTCGGAGGAAGGAGCTTGGTGAATATCGGTTATACAAGAAGGAGGTATATCTATAGTATGCAATGGACATACAAGGGTATATCTATGGTCTTCATTTGAATACAGTAAGTGAAGAAATATTCTTTTGAAAAGCTCAGAAAAGGACAAGAAGATATTGATAAAACAAAAAAGTACTTCTTGAACTAAACTTAAGCTCGAGTACCTGGTTTTTCCATACTTCTCTTCCATATCTTTGTCAACGAGTCTCATTCTATAGTGGAGTCTTTGAATATGATTTGAAGTTTTATTGGAGTCGCTAGATGAATGATACAACCTTCATGTTTTTGGCTTCTGTTCACCATCAGAAGTCAAATCTGAAATTTTTCGTTTATCTCAGGAAATATCTCACTTTTGTTCCCCGACAACAATGCCAATATTGTTAGCACTAAGTAAATTTCCTAGACCAAGGAAGAAACTCACAAAGGTAACTACATAACCACTTTAGAACTGAAACTATCCCTTTCAGTTCAGAGAGGGATCTCTCTTGTCACTTGGTATCTAAAGATAGGTTTTATTTTGAGGATCAAAGGATAGATCTTGGATTTAGATAATGGGTTTTTTTTAGAGGTTTGATGGCAAGAAGGAAAGGAACCTGTTGGGAAATTGAGTCAATTCTTTGAAAGCAAATGAAAACAATGTCTGGTAGGTAGAACTCTCAAGGAATAAAAGGCTAGATAGACAATGATCTTTCAGTTTTTTAATTTGATGTTATAGAATGGAAGAAAAAATAAACACATAACAACAATTAAAGCACCATTAAAGATGAATTCTGATGATTTAAGAAAGAAAATACAATGTTCAAATTGCTAGAATCTAAAGCATCATTCAAGATGAATTTCAGACAATTTGATATCCAGTTTAAAAATATAATTATCAGTAGATGAAAGATAAAGAAAACTAGAAGAACATACATGAAAGGTACACAAACTTCAAGTCATCACCACTAGAATCTTTGGTATGCAAAATATCTGGACATCTGCACTAGTATTTCATTCAAATTCAACAAATTTGTACAATGATCATTACAATTTGTCCTTTGTGATTCTGCCAACCCTTTGCACATTCAAAGTGCTCAAATATAGATAAATATCATATTCTAGCCTAAGAAAGTTGAAATCCATCTTTGCAAAAAACATAGAGTTGTTACAATAGCTTAGGAAAGAACATTTGCCAAAAACCCGCTCATATCCTATTATCTAAGGTTTGATTTTTGACCAACTAAAAATGTGCCAACTAAAGAGAAAATCATGGGATATGATAGGAGAGTATCCAAGATTTAATATCCATATCAATTTTGGATCCACCTTGCTGAGTTGGAGGTCCATCAAGTCGAATTTCAAAGATTCTAGAACTCTGTCAACAAATTTGGCTTGACAAAATTATGGAAAATATGTGTCAAATATCATTTCATATATTCCAAATAATAAAACTGGTGTAAAACCTGGGAGAGGTTTTTGTTATTGGATCTATTCTTGACAAAAAAATCTTTTGGTTTTCAAAAATTAATCTCTAGATCCTTGGAATATGTGCCCAAAGATGATGACTAAAACAGGAAAACATTAAATGCTTAGTTATGGAAAAATGGGTCATAAAGATTCATTCAAATATACCAAACTATGACACCTGTGTAAAAACTAAGAGAGGTTTTTGTTATTGAGTTAATTATTGAAAAAAACCTCTCTGGGGTTTTCTAAAATCCTCTCCAGTTAGTTAGAAAATGATCTTGAAGTTTACCACTAAACTGTCATTTGCATAGCGTGCTACTGTAACACGCTGTGTAACGACAACCTACAACAATTGTGTAGCGTGCCCTGTAGACTTTGCATATCAAATCTATTTTTTACACTTTTTCCACCTTTGTTTGACTTTGGATGATAGATGATGATGGCTGATGGTGATGGTGACCTCATGATGATGATAAGGCATCCTAGAACCCCTTCATCCCTCCTAAAAATGTCATCTGCCTCTCAAAAATTTAAAACCCTAATGTGCCTTAATATTGCAAATAATGAAGACAAACTACATATGATTGATGAACTGATTTTGTTGGTGTATTCTCATTGACTATTTCATCATCACTCACCTTTATGATCTTTGAGTGCACTATTGAATGATTTGACAACTTACACAACGAACTTGTGTAGCGACCTTGGATTCAGATTTGCAAGTTGCAGAGAGGAGAAATGATGCTTGGAGAGTTTGCTGCATGAAAATGGAAGGGGAGAGATATGTATACACTAATAAAAGATGTTTTTAAATGCGATTTGACTGTTTTGGAGTGATATGATAGTTTGTGTAGCACCCAAGAACTTGCACAAGGAGTTTGCACAACGTGTGTACATTTTGCAAGTCAAGTACCATAAGAATTTGAAAGATATCAAATATGCCATAATAACCTTTGATGACTATTTTCCTTTCATAATTTGTCATAATGTCCCATGATATCCACAAAAAACCATTTCACCTAGACTTATGACTCGACTCTTTTTGAAATTACATTGGATGGTTTATAACAACAATGACCCACAGACCTTGAAACCACTCATGAGACACAACTCTTTGAAAAACCTCTAACTCTACCTTGAAAATAATGACATTAACAACACAAAGGACTGGATCTCTAACTCTTTCTCCATACACTCGACTCCTACAAACTCCTTCCTTCATCGGACTTTGTTGACTCCCTCTCATTGCCTTATATATACCAATTAGTATTCACGGAAATGATTTTCCAATTGACGCTTCTATGTATTTTAATGAGGATCTCATGATGACATGGAACTCATATAGGATCTCATGATGACATTCAACTTGTTAACTTATGTTTACAATTATTTTAACATGCAACTAACATGTATCTTGTTAAATTATGTTTATAACTACTTTACTTTGACATGCAACTTGATAAATTCCTGTTCAAGGGTTGAAATCAATGAAAACCAATCTTTCAACAATTCAATGACAACCAATCTTTCAAAAATTAATATTTCAACAATCTCCTCCTTTGGCATTGATGGAAAAATTTAGACATGGTTGATGGAAACACTCATGCTCATGCTGGCTCCCCCTGTATTCATGCCTCTTCTCTTCGTTTCCATGCCTCTATTTTTCTCTCCCCATTTAACATCAATGGAAAAAGACGACTTCTCCTTGGGGATACTCCCTCTGTCTATAAGCCTATGATCTCTACTGATGTTTCTCTTCATGGTGCTTCCTCGTTTAAATATATGATAAAAATAATTCAAAAAACATTCAAGTTTTTCATGATTACTGTTGCTCTCCCCCTGTCTTACTGTGCCAACTTCCATGTAGATCACCGTGGGGCTGAAACTACTCCTACTTTTTATCAAAAATACTCAAAAGTATCTCTTGGAAGAGGTTTTGTGAAGATATGTACAATTTGTTCTTTTGATTTGGATCTCGGGGGATGAGATTTGGATGGATTGAATGCCGAAAGAAGAGGAGCTTAGACATGCCAATATTGCATGAAAAGAATCATGGAAAAAAACATGTAAATGAAGTACGCATGAGGCGAGTCTCAAAGAGGAGCCTCACCTCTAAAATCAATTACTAGTAAATCACTCAGAGCTAATTAATCTCATAATGAACAATATAAAATATGAGAGAAGCCAAAATGAGTAACTTGATATTATGAGAAGGCTTGCTAGGACTTTATATAGCATTACAAAATGGTCCATTGGACAAAGTCAAAAAGAGCTCATTAAATGAGCCTTTATTATTATAATAGATATAACTACCCAACTAAATAAGTAGTGGAAAATAAACCCCAATACAATTATGGAAAGAGCTCATTAAATGAGTCTTTATTATGATAATAATAGATCTAACTACCCAACTAACTAAGTAGTGGAAAATAAAACAAAATACAATAATGGAGAGGTGGGAATATCTTTGAACCATATGGGCAACCTGTTAGCCCAATTAATTAATGAGGAGGTGGGTATCTTCTTGATCCACATGGGAAATCTATTAGCTTTATAACTTTATGGCTTTTGCATATGAATTTAGACCATATACCCCCTATAATTCAGATCATTCCGCCCACCTTAGAAAATGATGGTCCCCATAATTTCAACCATGCTACAAAGAGACCCATGAGTACAATGTTCTAATTCCCATTGAAGGGAAGGTTTTTTGTGGTTGAACCATAACCGTTTACATTAATAAAATGGAACAATAATGACTTTAGAGGCTTTGAATTTCCTTCTACGAATTTATTCTTAACTTCTGCTATATGTGATGAAATTCAATTTCATCAAAGATCCATTTGAGATACTGAAGATATATTTCCATCAATATATGTAACTTGTTCTGAGGTGGCCCATGGAGGGATAAAAATCTTGATGAAGTGCCAGTGACGCACAACCATCTTGGAAGGAAGACATGCACATATTCAATCAGTGATATCTCTCAAACTAGGAAACAAAATGAAATTCCGTAAAATACCCATTTGAGATGATGAAGATACCTTTCCATTTATATAACATAAGTTCTCTAAGGATTACAATGGATTGAGAAAAACTAGGCCTAATTTGAAGGGAGTGTGGCCATGCTAGTTACAAACATGTGCTGCTTCAAATAAGGATATCTCATAAACTAGACAACGAAATGAAATTTTGTGAAATACCCATTTGATATATTGAAGAGATATTTCCAGAAATATGTGGAACTCCTTATATATTTTATTGAGTAGGAAGAAAAATACCTATTGCACTAAATTGAAAGTAGCCAATGCTCCTTCGTGTATCATGACAAGGGACTAATTGCCTTTCATGGATCCTTGAAATCTGGTGGTGGTGAGTTTACCAATCACCTGCAGGTTTTGGTGTAATGACATCTGTACTTCCAACAATTGGTATTAGAGATAGAGGTCACGAGTTCGATACACACTCGGCTCGCACTAAGGGGTAGATTGTTGCACGAAATTGCAAGTAGTCAGCACTCCCTGGTGTATCGTGACAAGGGACTAATCACCTCTCGTGGATCCTTGAAATCTGGCGGTGGTGAGTTTACCAATCACCTGTAGTTTTTGCTGTAACGACAACCGTACTTCCAACAATACCATTGAATATGGTGGTACTCACAACCTCCTTGGGTCAAATACATTCTAAGATTCAAACCATGATATCTCTCAAACTAGGAAGCCAAATGAGATTCCATGAAATACCCTTTTGATATCTTGAAGATATATTTCTAATGATATATAGTAGAGCCTATGAAATCCTATGTATAGGTCGCAACATGTCTTTGAATTTTTCTTAGTGTAGAGGGCCACAAAGGATGCCAAGGGTTTGTAGAGAAGCATGAGTTTTTGTAGAGGTTGTGGAACCTCCATGGGAAGCATGGACACCCTGAAAATTTGTTGAAAATGTTGTAGAAAAATGGATGTAGTGGATCCATGTATATATGTAGTGAATCCATGTATGGATGTAGTGAATCCATGTATGGTTCTCCTTGTAATGGTGAACAAAGATCTGAGGGTAAAAAAATCCCTGTAGTGCCTGTGGACCAACTGTGATTTTTACAGTGTATGGCCCAACAAATGGATTCCGATAGTACCAAAATGAAGTGGGTGATTACTACAAATGTTTTAACCTGCAACATGCTTCAAAACCTTCTTTCAATGGAGAGCATACCCATTGTGATACCACTGATCTTGATCTCGGGTGTTGAGATTTAGATGGCTTGAATGCTGAGAGAGGAGGGGATTATACATGCCAATATTGCATGAAAATAAGCATGGAAAAAAACATGTAAATTAATTACTCGAGAGGTGAGGCTCAAAGAGGAGCCTCACTTATAAAACTATATAATATTAAATCACTCAGATCTAATTAATCTCATAATGAACAATAGAAAATATGAGAGAAGTCAAAATGAGTAACTTGATGTTATGAAAATGCTTGCTAGGCATTTATATAACATTACAAAATGGTCCATTGGAGAAAGTAAAAAATATCTCATTAAATGAGTCTCTAGTATTATAATAATAGATCTAACTACCCATCTAACTAAGTAGTGGTAAATAAAACAAAATAAAATAATGGAGACCTGTTATCCCAATTAATTAATGAGGATGTGGGTATCTCCTTGATACACATGAGAGATCTACTAGATTTATAACTTTATGAATTTTTCATTTGAATTTAGACCATATACCCACTAAAATTTGGATCATCTTTTGTTCCAACATACTCTACCTTGATGTTCTTCTTTGTAACCTGTTACCATAGAAAGTGAAACTTGATCGAAATGTGTTTCTTCTTGGAATGCATCACTAGATTCTTAGAGATACTTATAACACTGGTATTATCATAGAATATCATAATAGGCTCGTCATATTCCACTTGTATGTACTGCAAAAGTTTGATTCATCCAGAGAATCTGTGTACAAAATGTTGTTGCTGTAATATGCTATGCATCTGCTATAGACAACGATACTGAAGGCTGTTTCTTACTCTACTAGGATACTAGAAAATCACCCAAGTAAAAGGTTGCTCCATGTTGGGTATGTGTTATATTCTTTGAATGTGTATGTGTGGGCACGTTAGATTTGAAAATTGCACATGACGATCCCAACTTCCTTCGCCCTTTGTGTCGTGTGCACCGGCGCTTTCCTATTTTTTTTTTTTTCTATTTTAGTGGATTTTTCTATTTTAGTGATGGAAACTTAAAACTTGCGTCAACCAATTTGTGTACTTTGAAAGAAAAATAGGGTTTATGGTTTACATGATGAAATGATGATGGAATAAAGTGGGTGTGTGAGTCAAATTTGAGTCCAAAAACCCTCCCATGTCATTAAGGCATGCGAATAGTCTATCCATGTCAAATTTCAGTGCGTACAGAAACAATTTGAAAAAATTTCAATGTTGGCCCCATTCACAGGTCACTATTGCCCATGTCTAGTCCTAGTACAATTTCCGTTCCTTGTTCCTTTTAAAATTCGTGCGACAATACACACGTCCCCGCATCTAGTACTGCAAGGGAGTATTTTTATGGTATTGATTAAGCAATAAATGAAAAAGAGGGATTTTTCATCAAAACTATGACACAGATACATTGTATATACATTAATGTAGAACCTGAAATAAAAATGAATAAAGACTGATGCAAACTTAAAACTTGCGTCAACCAATTTTTGTACTTTGAAAGAAAAATAGGGTTTATGGTTTACATGATGAATTGATGATGGAAGAAAGTGGGTGTGTGAGTCAAATTTGAGTCTAGAAACCCTCCCATATCATTAAAGCATGCGAATAGTCTATCCATGTCAAATTTTAGTGCATATAGAAGGAGTTTGAAAAAATTTCAATGTTGGCCCCATTCACAAGTCATTGTTGCCCATGTCTAGTCCTAGTACAATTTCCGTTCCTTGTTCCTTTTAAATTTTGTTCGACAATACACACGTCCTTGTATATAGTATTGCAAGGGAGTGTTTTTATGGTGTTGATTAAGCAATCAATGAAAAATAAGGAATTTTCATCTCAACTATGACACACATACATTAATGTAAAACTTGAAAGAAAAATGAAGAAATACTGATGCAAACTTAAAACTTGCGTCGACCAATTTGTGTACTTTGAAATAAAAATAGGGTTTACGGTTTACATGATCAATTGATGATGGAATAAAGTGGGTGTCTGAGAAAAATTTGAGTCCATAAACCCTCCCATATCATTAAGGCATGCAAATATTCTATCCATGTCAAATTTCAGTGCATACAGAAAGAGTTTGAAAAAATTTCAACGTTGGCCCCATTCACAGGTCACTATTGCCCATGCCTAGTCCTAGTACAATTTCCGTTCCTTGTTCCTTTTAAAATTCGTTCGATAATACACACATCCCCACATCTAGTACTGCAAGGGAGTATTTTATGGTGTTGATGAAGAAATCAATGAAAAATAGGGATTTTTCATCACAACTATGACACACATACAATGTATATACATTAATGTAGAACCTGAAAGAAAAATGAAGAAAGGTTGATGAAAACTTAAAACTTGCGTCAACCAATTTGTGTACTTTGAAAGAAAAATAGGGTTTATGGTTTACATGATGAAATGATGATGGAATAAAATGGGTGTGTGAGTCAAATTTGAGTCCAGAAACCCTCCGATGTCCCTAAGGCATGAAAATAGTCTATCCATGTCAAATTTCAGTGCATGCATAAACAATTTGAAAAAATTTCAACGTTGGCCCCATTCACAGGTCACTGTTGCCCATGTCTAGTCCTAGTACAATTTTTGTTCCTTGTTCCTTTTAAAATTCATTCGATAGTACACACGTCCCTACATCTAGTACTGCAAGGGAGTATTTTTATGGTGTTGATTAAGAAGTCAACGAAAAAGAGGGATTTTTCATCACAACTATGAAACAAATACATTGTATATAAATTAATGTAGAACCTGAAAGAAAAATGAAGAAAGCCTGATGCAAAATTAAAACTTGCATCAACCAATTTGTGTACTTTGAAAGAAAAATAGGGTTTATGGTTTACATGATGAATTGATGATGGAAGAAAGTGGGTGTGTGACTCAAATTTGAGTCCAGAAACCCTCCCATATCGTTAATGCATGCGAATAGTCTATCCATGTACAATTTCAGTGCATACAGAAACAGTTTGAAAAAATTTCAACATTGGCCCCATTCACAGGTCACTATTGCTCGTGTCTTGTCCTCGTACAATTTCTGTTCCTTGTTCTTTTTATAATTTGTTCAACAGTTCACACGTCCCCACATCTAGTACTGCAAGGGAGTATTTTTATGGTGTTGATTAAGAAATCAACAAAAAGGAGGGATTTTTCCTCATAACTATGAAACACATACATTGTATATACATTAATGTAGAACCTAAAATAAAAATGAAGAAAGGCTGATGCAAACTTAAAACTTGCGTCAACCAATTTGTGTACTTTGAAAGAAAAATAGGGTTTATGGTTTACATGATGAAATGATGATGGAAACAAGTGGGCGTGTGAGTCAAATTTGAGTCCAGAAACCCTCTCGTATCGTTAAGGCATGCAAATAGACTATCCATGTCAAATTTCATTTTATATAGAAATAGTTTGAAAAAATTTCAACGTTGGCCCCATTCACAGGTCACTGTTTCCTGTGTTTAGTCCTAGTACAATTTTTGTTCTAAAATTCATTCGAAAGTACACACGTCTCCACATCTAGTACTGCAAGGGACTATTTTTATGGTGTTGATTAAGCAATCAATGAAAAAGAGGGATTTTTCATCACAACTATGAAACACATACATTGTATATACATTAATGTAGAACCTAAAAGAAAAATAAAGAATTGTTGATGCAAACTTAAAACTTGCGTCAACCAATTTGTGTACTTTGAAAGAAAAATAGAGTTTATGGTTGACATGATGATGGAAAAAAGTGGGTGTGTGAGTCAAATTTGAGTCGATAAACCCTCCCATGTCGTTAAGTCATGCAAATAGTCTATCCATGTCAAATTTTAATGCATACAAAAACAATTTGAAAAAATTTCAATGTTGGCCTCATTCAGGTCATTGTTGCCCATGTATAGTCCTAGTACAATTTATGTTCGGTTTGATAGTACATTATAGTACACCCGTCCCCGCATTTAGTACTGCAAGGGAATATTTTTATGGTGTTGATTAAGAAATCAACGAAAAAGGGGGGTTTTTCATGACAATTATGACACCCATACATTGTATATACATTAATGTAGAACCTGGAAGAAAAATGAAGAAAGGCGACGAATTGTATCCATGTATACTTTTGAAGATACTTGTGATGAATTATCTATACTTGGAACCACATCATCCATCTCCTTCATTTATCCCATGTAAATATTCTTGCGATGAATTAGCTATAATATCGATGAAATTTTTTCATTGATAGTATAGCTAATTCGTTGCAAGATTACTTACATTCGTCGCTCTTGCAACAATATCCTTTCCTTGTCTCTTGCTGAAGAATTCCCTTCTTTGTCTCTCTTGCCAATGAAAATGTTTTCATAAGTGATGGGTACTAAATTATCCTTGATTTTCTCCTCTAGTACATATTCTAATTCTTTTCACACCACCATATATATCAATATTTGTTGAAGTTTAAAAATATCAACATAAACTTAGAAGAGAATCCAATATCAATATATTGCTCTACTTCTATATAGACTACTCTCTCTATGTTTTAAAATATAACTACATGACACTACACTTAAATGACAAATTCCAACACTTGATGGTTCTAATTTCATATTTGGTTTATTAACTTGAAATTAAAATTTGATACTTTGCAAGCTAGTTGTACCTTGATTCAAATCCAAATATGAAATTAGGAATCATTAACATATCTACTAGAACATATGAAAAATAGGGTTTATGGTTTACATGATGAATTTATGATGGAATAAAGTGGGTGTGTGAGTCAAATTTGAGTCCATAAACCATCCTATATCATTGAGGCATGCCAATGGTCTATCCATGTCAAATTTTAGTGCATATAGAAATAGTTTGAAAAACTTTCAACATTGGCCCCATTCACAGGTCATTGTTGCCCATGTCTAGTCCTAGTACACTTTTTGTTCCTTGTTCCTTGTAAAATTCATCCGACAATACATACGCCCTCTCATATAGTAATGCAATGGAGTCTTTTTATGGTGTTGATTAAGAAATCAATGAAAAAGAGGGATTTTTCATCACAACTATGCCACAGATACATTGTATATACATTAATGTAGAACCTGAAAGAAAAATGAATAAAGACTGATGCAAACTTAAAACTTGCGTCAACCAATTTGTGTACTTTGAAAGAAAAGTAGGGTTTCAACGAAAATTCTATAGAAATGGAAAACATGTTCATTGAAACTTCGTTGATGCAATACTATGAAAACAATATTGATGACATCTACAATCATGATGGTATAAAAATGAAAGAGCTTCTCTTGGTTTCAAGAATAATTTATCCTCTACTGAACAAGGCCAACCACATGAAGGTGGAAGCTCATATGGCCCCTCCCCTCCCCCTCACATCACTCTCAATTGATCCCCAATACCCAATCTATAAAATAGAAAATAATCAAAAGCAACGTCCCAGTAAGATTCATGCATAGAAACTACAAAAACAAAAATTAATGAAGGTAAATGAAATTATGTGTTTGTAAATGATATTTTTAGTTTACCACGTACTTTAGTATATTGGAAAATATTTTCAGGTTTCACATAATAATTAAACAACATTTAACATAGGATATTAAAATGTCGCATAAAACTTAAAAACATGTAATTAACCCATGACACTATACAAAAATTATTTTAAGATAATAATTCATACAAATTAAAATATATAGTCACGTACCTAATCCAACCTCAACATCTGTGTAATCATCCTTATTCTATATCTTGATATTCTTCATCAAACTCGACATCAGTATCATCATCCGGTTCATAAACAATGTTGAAAGGATTGACGATATCATCATCGTCATCAATGCCATTTTAGAGCATATTTTCATCGACATCATCATCAAGAATTACAATATTGTCTCCTACGCCTGGATCATGATATTCTTCGTCTTCTTCATCTTTCAACCTTTCATGATCTTCTGGATCTATCTGATCTGGCGAATCATCTTCTTGATCTTCAATATCATCTTCTTCCTGTAAATAAGTATATTTAACTGGTCTTCCTATTGGATCATATCTAACAATAAATGACCAATCCCTCTCACCTGGAACATTTGATTAAAAGACCTGTTCACGTTGGCTTGGAAAAACATAGTGATCATGTCCTCTTTCAAACACCATTGTTTTAATCATTGGAAATCTGTTGGCATATTGAATAACAATTCTTTTCTCATCGCGTTCATTCATTCATAACCTATACCATTTGACATCGAACATAACTAATTTGAAGGAATTAAAGTCACACTCAAGTATATCATTTAAATACCCATAGTATCTATTTTTAGATTCTCGGGGATGTCTGTCACTCCTAGAGGAAACATTAGTGACATGGAATAATGCAATTATCCCACTATCGGAAGTTTTCCTGGATTCATCCAATTGTTTGATGTGAAATTCACGACCATTCCACCATATAGCCTTGTGTTGTTTCAACTGCAATATGCCAGATATGTAAAAGATGCATTATCAATTAATAAATTAATATTAATATATATATATATATATATATATATATATATATATATATATATATATATATATATATATATATATATAACTTGGAAAGTATATGAAAAATACAGTACACATGTAGTCACATTAATATAATATAAAATAACTGAATAAAATGGGTGAATTTGCTTGCCTGTCCATCTTTCAAACCATATGCTAAATCAATTTCCCTTTGTGTAACATTGACATCTCCATTACGACAAGCTTCTCTAACCAATTTAGGCAGCCGTTGCCATGATAACCTACCTCCATTATGTTGTTTACATATTTCAATCCATACATTCATCCAATCAAGATTGTTTGGAATGTATAAATGCAGTGCATCCCACTCTTGAGCAACTGAATCAAAAAATCATAATTCACCAATATTAAATATTATTTATTACGTCCATGCAGGTTATAAATATTAATAATTTATGAAATAAATTATATTAATGTATTAATGAGTATGATCATATACACAAAAAACTAAACTTTATATGTATTATTAATATAAATCTCCACAATTATTAATATATTACCTCTCATTTTTTTCATTCTACCTTTCCCCAACAAGTGCTCCTGATCTTCAATTTTTTTGATGGAGTTCAAATCCCAAATGTGATCCACTGCATGCATAGTTGGCACTGCTAATTTAGGAATATATTGACTAATATACACCATGGATTGATATACCATATATCCCTCCACCATAGAACCCTCAGGACATGCTCTTTGTCTAACCAACACCTTCAATGATTTCAAGTGCCTCTCCACCATCCACATTGACCTTGTGTGAACAGGTCCACAAATTTCGATCTCCTCAACTTGGTGTATGAGGTAGTGTTCTTGTGCATTGAAAAATGTTGGAGATACATACTTTTGCATTTCACACATTAGACGAGGAATTTCTCTCTTCCAATACTTTATATCATCTTCATGGATTTATTTCAATGACAACCATCTACATGAGATCATGACACAAGAAAATAACATGTTTCAACATAACATAATATAATATATTACATTACAATTAAAACACATGTCATTAAGTACAACAACAATTTGAAAGAACATTTTTCATACAAATCACAACTACTTACCTCGTGTATTTTCTAAGATTATATAAATCCAACATGACCCCATCCATTTCATAACTACCAAGTTCAACTGTCATCTTGAAATCTCTTCCGGTGTACTTATACTTACTGACCTAGCATAGATCCCTTTTTGGTAGGGGGGACGATATATCTCTATCTATCCCTTATTACCTCATGCAGGTGGCTAACATTTGTGTCAAATGTTATACAACATCATGTTCGCTTAACAATATTAAACAAAATCACAAGAAGTTACTTACTTGGTCCTCAATTTCTGTTTCTCAACCCAAGTCACGCAGTTCTTCTTCTCATGTTGCGTGCTTCAGTTCTTCATGAACATGTTCCTCTATTTCCATCTGCTTAGTGTGTTGCAACTCCTTTTTTTCTGTGTGCTTCTTCTAGAGACACCTGCATCATGTGTTGTATTTCCTCACACACATGAGCTTCCTCCAAAGACCTCTATGTGGCACGCTAAAATTCTTTGTGGGTGTGATCTTCTTCTAGCGACCTCTATGTCTTTCACTGTACTTCCTCATGGATCTGAGCCTCTTCAAGTGAACTTTGTGTCACATGTTACAACTCTTCTTGCACCCCCTATTCCTCTATGGCCCTCTGCATGTCGCACATAAACTATTTCTGCTGAGAAACATCAAAATTAGGAGAGGGATGTGTCACCTCCTTTATATTCCCCTCCAACCTTTTACCCAAACTTTCATCATTCTCAATGTCTATTCATTTCTTTTCTCCACCTCAGGTTATCGCCCATACATCGAATTCATCATCCTTTTTATGATTCCCATGTGGCTCTGCAGTCACCATGTTGCAGTGTGCATTCTTCTCTTCCCACTTCTTCAGTAAGTCAGGATAGTCCTTTGTAATGTGCTCTAGGTTGTAGTAGTACCTATAGAGAGCATGCAGTTTGGTACAAAATCTCGACACATGGCCTATCTCACCATAGTTAAAAAAGTGGGGGTTCTACCTCCCCCTCCTCCATATCTTCAATGACATTTATATCCACCCTTGGGACCTCTTTGATATCCACCTCTATTGACACCACCATGGTCACCACCCTTGTATTTCTCTTGAACCCAGAATGCATCGTAGGTATGGTATTGCATCAACTGGAGTGACCAAAATTTGTTCACATCGTGTCCCATGTACTTTCACAATTCACATAATGGAGTATGATGCATATTCTAATATTTCTCAAGTGTTGGGAAGTGGGGTGGTATATGGATCCACTACCTGCAAATTTCACACCACTTCATTTGAGTTCCAGCTAGAAATGGATTTGGTGCACCCATTTCTATATACTTTCCCTATGTAGGACACTCATCTCTATGGTTTCCTTTTGACCAACATGTTCTACACCATATGTGCTTGCACATGAATTTTTTCTTTTCCATATCTTGTAGTTGCATCGTTAGGTTGGCTAGCTGAGACTGTACTTGCACCAAGCCTTCTATTGTCTCTCCCCCTCCCGATATTGCCTCTAGGCGTATCACAATATTTACTGCTTCTTCTTGAGTAGTCACCTTCTGCTGGGTAAGAGAGACTCATATATGGGAAGCAACCCCACAGTGAACCATTCTCTATGTTGCACGTCCTGAATATAGAATGTCATCCGATCCAATAAAATCTTGAATCGTTGGTCATAGTCCTAGGCGGTTTCTCCCGGTTTCTTATTAATATTTGTAATGCATTGATATTGTAACTTAGGCTTCTAGAAATCCTTAAGTAGATCTCTCTTGATACTTGATCAAAATCTGGACCAGGGGTCAAAATTTAGCTCAAAAATCAAAGTTCTCGGAATTGCCTCAAAATGAACGGGTGCGTAGCCCTTGTCATCATGAACCCAACGCAAATCATTTGGGTTCAAATGGACGTTGGATGAGAGATATATTGTGTTCTGTTCGAATTATCAAACATGCAAAAAACAATGTGTTGACTGTACAGTCCGTACGAATGCCGACGTGGCATGTCTGTACGATGACGTAGTAGTTGGACGTGGCATTCATTGGTTGGCAGATGTGGACGAATAGTCTGCTGACATGTGGCATATTTTGTCCAATGGTTTGGTGCCACGTGGCCCAGTCGTGGGATGCCACGTGGCACCTCGGTTGTTTGTTATTGGTTTGGTTTTAAAAGTTTATGGGGTCCATGGGGATCGATCCTCGGACCTCCAATACACTCCATAGCCTTTGCAAAGTCCGCATTGCCAATGCACCACACAGTGTGTCTTGTTATATATATGAGTTAACATATATTTAAATTTGTGTTGATGTATGGTTGGCGTGGGGGTTTGGGTTGGGGCTTACCCCAACCCCTGGTCGCATACACTACCATATGACCATACCTTCCAAAATTTTGGTGCACACATTTCAAACGGTTCATCTCTTGGTTTCGGGTGCCAATGCATATGACCCAACCTCTATACAAACGCATGGTAGTTTAAACGATTAACACCCCATTCGCCGACACTTGGCGCTTAATCATTTGCTTTGGGTTTTAGCCCTTTTTGTATTTGCGCGAGGTCACATGGTGACCATATGCCCATGGCCTTGGCGGTTAGGGGCTAGGCACGCCCATAACCGTCCCATAGTTTGCACCATTATGCGGTTGCACCTGGTGCTAGGTTTTAGCACGATTTTGAGTGTGTGTGCTAGGTTGGCCACACAGAGGTGCGTTTTGGCGAACCGGAGACAATAAGCTTGAAGGAAGAAAATGGCAGGAGGCCTATCTTCTTCATTTTTTTGGCCAAATGAGGTGCCGAAAAAGCTCAACTAGGGGTTTTTGGACATTCTGAATCCATTGGCACTATTTGCAAAGCCATTTGAAGACTTCTTTTGCAGGTTTTTCACCATTGAAGTTTCAGAGAGATCTAGGGAGCTTGAAGCCCTTATTGATTGAGGTCATGCTCAGATGAGCCCATGTCTGTTTTCTGTGATTGAATAATCATTTTTGGCTCATTGTTATTCTCTAAACACATTGGGATAGGTTTCAGATCCATTTGAGGACTTTTGCAGGTGTTTTTTCCACAAAGAAGCTCAAGAAAGCTTAAGGCCACATGTAGAAGAGGACATGCCCGAATGAGCCATGATCCGTTTTCAGAGTTCTATTAGTCATTTTTGGGGTTTTTATGTATTCTGAACCCAATGGTACAATCAATATTTCCATTGGAGTTGAGCAGTAGCTTGTAAAAGAATCTTTGACAAATTAATCCCGGAGAGCCAAGTCCATTGATGGAGGCTCAAGGAGATGTAGCCCAGAGAGGGGTGAACTCCTTTATCATCTTGTTATTGTTGTGAGTTTGATGGTTTATTTGCTGCAAAATATATTTGTTGTGTATTTATTTAAAACACATATTTAACCATTTAAAGGAAAAATTCCTCACACATGAACATTTAAAAGAAGATGCATAAACTTGGCACATAATCTATCTTGCATATTTTAAAACATTGAGCAAGGTCTTGAAAAGTTTATTTTAATGAAGTAGAGGGTGCTTGCATAACATAACAAGTTAGCCCCCTATTTTTAGATTAGGTGGTACCAGAGCATAGTTTGTTTTGCTCATGTGATTTCCATTGATAGCTAGAGATTTAGCTGTTGGTATTTGTGCAAGTTTTGTGTTGAAGTTTGATATCTTGCAAGGATGGAGGAAGCTTCAAACATTGGTAGTTCTCAACATCTTCATTATCCAAGTTCTTTGACAAAGAGATGTTGAAGGAGTTTGTAACCATGAGAGATATGGTACAAGAGTTGTGGGAAGATAGAGAAGAGAGGATTGCTCTTGAAGAGCAGTTGATGGCCATAAAAGAGGAGAAAGACC
>JASDQU010102679.1:389884-407414 GCA_032191745.1 Picea mariana
TGAGAAGGAGACTCAACTCCATGAGGCAAAGGAAACCCTTACCAAGTACATGCATGAACATGAGGTATGTAATGTTAGTTTATCTTCAAATTCCTCTCAAGATGAATGCTTTGGTGTTTTTGAAAATCACACAAGAGGAATAGGGTCCAAGTTATTGTTAAAAATGGGCTATGAATGTAGAGGGTTAGGCAAGCATGCACAAGGCATTGTTGAGCCTATTGTTGTTGAAGAGAGGCCCAAGTATTGTCATCTTGGATATGAACAAAAAGATGGAGCAAATTCCAACGTTGAGGAGACAAAGGAAAAAGTTCCAAGAACAAATTTTGTTTCAAGTTCACCTCCTCAAGAAGGCTATAAAGGTGAAAGTTCAAGAAATTTTGTTTCAAGTTCAATCCCTCGAGCATGCAAAGCTTGTGTTCAAGATGAATGCAAATGCGTGAAACGAAAGAGTTGTGACAGTGGTGAGGACAAGAACATTTTTGTTGGTCTTCAAAGGAGAGCTTGCAACTTTTCAAATTCACCTCCTCAAAGAGGCGATAAAGGTGAATGTTCAAGGTATAATTCTGCCTATCATTCAATTGCTTTTGATTATGTTAAGCATGATAAATTTGCATGTAAAAATGGAAGAAAAAGTCCATGTACATATTGTGGTTTATATAACCATCATGTTTCAAAATGTTGGAAAAGAATGACCACTTTCAGGAAACTTTCCAAGCAAAGACAACTTGAAAAGAGGATGCAAAAGATTTGCACTCATTTCCAGAAGAGGGGTCATCTCATTGATCAATGTTGGACATTGCATCCAACCACTCATCCACAACACAAGAAGCAGATGGATAAAGATATTGGCAAGAATGGAAGAGGAGATTCCATCATCGATGTGTGTCAAGATGATTCACAAGAAGACGATTTTCAGTAGAAAAAGTCACCATTGAGTTGTCTTGGTAAGAAATGGTTAGATTTCTTGAGCAAGTAAGGCTTGCATTTTCTGTTGTAGATGCATATTTCAGCCTTATGTATTCATTTATGTTGAAGAAATGACAAGTTGCAGCAGTTTATCACAACTTGTATGATGCAAGTTGCATGTGAATGCAATTCATTTGAAGGCATTCTTGTTTGTTGCACAATTTTGCCAGGAGGATGTAAAAGAGATGGGTATGATGTTCACTTGTTACAGCCATATATATTTTTCATATTCATCTCTTATGTACCCACATGTTTCGGGTTCATGTAGTTATGTTTGTACTTGGAGGAGAGTTGAAGAGCTATGCACATACATGTGTTTTTTTGTGTGTGTAAACAGTGAACTGGTGATAGTTCATCATGAATGATTTATGATTGTAACATGATTGTGTATTATGAATGTTGACATTAGTTTGGGAAGGTCGATATGTTTCAAATGAGTTTCGAATTGTGTCAAGTTGTCTTGACGACTATGTTGTTTCGATCATGTTTTTTGACTTATGTTTAGTTGATGGTGTTTGTTGGCTTGTAAGTCAATTTTGAGTACAACAAGATGCAGGAAAATGCCATGTACTTTGATGAAGTACAAGATGCGACTGTTTGCTTGAAGAGAAAAAATACTTTGTTGGCATCATTTTCAGTCTTGTATAAATTTGTTTTCAAGATTGATGTTTTTCTTGGTTTGTGACAAGATGTCGTAGGGAAGTTTTGCAGCCTTTGGAGAGCGAATTGTGTTGATGCCAAAGAGTTCACAAGAGGGACTTGATTCTTAGTGGGAAGGCTGGAAATCTTCCAAGCACAAAGAGAACAGTGGGTTAGCAGCAACCAGAGAGCAGTGGTTGAGGGACATAGCCAGTTGCAGTGCAAGGCATGTCAAGGTATCCAGGTGATTGTCAAAATGACTTTTCAAGTAGAATCAATTGATAGAACTTGGAAGAAAAAGAGTATTGAATCTTAGATAGATAATCATAATCTTTTGTGGGTCCAAAATCCTTTTAGTGGGAAGGCGTGATCAAAATCTGGACCAGGGGTCAAAATTTAGCTCTAAAATCAAAGTTCTCGGAATTGCCTCAAAACAAATGGGTGCATAGCCCTCATCGTCATGAACCCAACGTAACTTGTTTGGGTTCAAACAAATGTCGGATGAGAGAGATATCACGTTCTGTTCGAATTGTCAAACAGGCAAAAAAAAATGTGTTGACTGTACAATCTGTACGGATGCTGACGTGGCATGTCCGTATGATGACATGGCATGTTCATACAATGACATGGCAGTTGGACGTGGCATTCATTGGTTGGCAGATGTGGATGAATAGTCTACTGACACATGGCATATTTTGTCCAATGGTTTGGTGCCACGTGGCACCCTAGTTGTTTCTTATTGGTTTGGTTTTAAAAGTTTATGGGGTCCATGGGGATCAAACCTTGGACCTCCAATACACTCCATAGCCTTTGCAAAGTCCACATTGCCAACGCTCCACATGGTGTGTATTGTTATATATATGAGTTAATATATATTTAAATTTGCGTTGATGTATGGTTGGCGTGGGGGTCCAGGCTGGGGCTTAGCCCCAACCCCCGGTCACATACACTACCATACAACCATACCTTCTGAAATTTTGGCGCGCACATTTCAAATGGTTCAGCCCTCGGTTTCGGCTGCCAATGTATATGACCCGACCTCTATACAAACATGCGGGAGTTTAAACGGTTAACACCCCATTCACTGACACTTGGTGCTTAATCATTTGCTTTGGGTTTTAGCCCTTTTTGTATTTGCGTGAGGTCACATGGTGACCATATGCCCATGGCCTTGGCGGTTAGGGGCTAGGCATGCCCATAACCGTCCTACAGTTTGTACCGTTATGTGGTTGCACCCAATTCTAGGTTTTAGCATGATTTTGAGCGTGTGTGCTAGGTTGGCCACACAGAGGTGTGTTTTGGCGAACCAGAGACAACAAGCTTGAAGGAAGAAAATGGTAGGAGGCCTATCTTCTTCATCTTTTGGCCAAATGAGGTGCCGAAAAAGCCCAGCTAGGGGTTTTTGGATGTTCTGAATCCATTGGCACTATTTTCAAAGCCATTTGAAGACTTATTTTTCAGGTTTTTCACCATTGAAGTTTCAGAGAGCTCTAGGGAGCTTGAAGCCCTCATTGATTGAGGTCATGCTCAGATAAGCCCATGTCTGTTTTCTGTGATTGAATAATCATTTTTGGCTAATTGTTATGCTCTGAACACATTGGGATAGGTTTCAGATCTATTTGAGGACTTTTACAGGTTTTTTTCCACAAAGAAGCTCAGGGAAGCTTAAGGACACATGTAGAAGAGGACATGCCCGGATGAGCCATGATCCGTTTTCAGAGTTCTATTAGTCATTTTTGGGGTTTTTATGTATTCTGAACCCAATGGTACAGTCAATATTTCCATTGGAGTTGAGAAAAAACTTGTAAAATAATCTTTGACAAATTAATCCCAGAGAGCCAAGTCCATTGATGGAGGCTCAAGGAGATGTAGCCCAGAGAGGGGTGAAATCCTTTATCATCTTGTTATTGTTGTGGGTTTTATGGTTTATTTGGTGCAAGATATGTTTGCTGTGTATTTATTTAAAACACATATTTAACCATTTAAAGGAAAAATTCCTCACACATGAACATTTAAAAGAAGATGCATAAACTTGGCACATAATCTATCTTGCATATTTTAAAAGATTGAGCAAGGTCCTGAAAAGTTTATTTTAATGAAGTAGAGGGTGCTTGCATAGAATAACAAGTCATCCCCCTATTTTCAGATCAATATTTGTCAGGGACCTAGTCTGTCCCATTAGCGTAGGGGACTTGTAATTAATATACCAGGCTAGGGATCTTTCCCTGAATGTAGTCTTCAACTGCATGATTTTTTATGCCTCATCTATGGTCCTCTTCAAGACCATATTGCCTCACATGTGAACCAATGCTTCTCTGCATCATCTCTATCTGTCCCATGGAACACAAACAACCTCATGGTACTATCATTATTTTCCATCCTCGATCTCGAACTATTTCCTCGTAACTTACTACTGGGTGTTGGGGATATTGGTATTGATACTCTTCCTAGCAAAGTAGGACTAACTTCATCTTCTTCTTTAGTCGTCACTTCTCTTTGTTCTTCTCCTACTCTTTATCATAATCCATTTGATTCACTTTCTACTATTCTTCCTTCTTGGCTACAAATGAGAAAGGGGGGTGGTTCAAAGGGGGAGTAACTCCATCTTCTTCTAACATTTATTGGGAGGGAACCCAAAGAGTTTCCTACCTAAAGCTGTGCAAGACCATACATTGTTGCTAACTCTTCTCCGCCGCCACTTGGGTGTCCTTCATATTCCTCTCCTACCTCTGCACCTCCACTCTATGATTCATATTCCTCCAAATTTGTGGAACTTTGCAACAACCAATGGGTCTAGACTTTGTCTTCTGGGACCCTACTACTGCTACTACTAGTATCTCCACTAGATACCCTACTCTCAATGCCATGACTCTTCACTGACCTATCCTCATATGTGCTCCTCTATGGCACATCAAACTATCCCACACTTCCTCTTGGTGTGGTCTCCTTCCTTTTCATTCTTGGCTTGACCCCTCGTTTCACATCCCTTGCTATCTTCCTTTCACTTCTTTGTTCCTCTCTCCTCCTTGGCTCAAATCTTCTTGCATATCTTTCAAATCTCTCTCTCCTCTTCTCTTTTGAGTCCATTCTACACCTCACCTCATTTTAACAACTTGTGTATCCTTCTCAGTGGATCCATATCATATCTCACTTTTCCTCTATATTTTCATATCCCCCCAAGAGATAGGGGAGTCTACTTATCCATCCTATCAGGATTGATCAAAATCTGAACCAGGGGCAAAAATTTGCTCAATTTTCAAAGTGCTTGGTTTGTGACGAAAATGGTGCCATTGCATCTGTCTCGTCTTCTTGATTTCGGCGGTATATTTACTTTCGCAAATGGAGTCCGTATGAAGGAGTTATCGCAATCTGTTCGCCGAGCCAAACAGGCAAAAATTTGATGCTGACTGTACCTGTCTGTACAGTCCGTACAGGACATGTGGCAGGTCCGTACAGGTTTGTACAGGACATGTGGCGGCTCCAGAGCGTGACACATGTCATGCATATTTGGCACTTTCAGCGTACGGTTTGACCAATATTGAAGTGACACGTGTCACCACTGGATGGGTGACACGTGGCACATGATGACATCAGCATCCTGCGTGGCCCGAGATGACGTGGCAGGCCATACATTCCATACGATGGCGTGGTAGATGAGTTGGCAGTGCTGACGTGGTGGTTTGTGATTAGTTGACAGTTGGATGAATCTGTTTGCGACACATGGCATCAGTTTGGCGAATGGAAAGGTACCACGTGGCCCAATCATGGGCTGCCACGTGGCACCCCTTTATTGGTTGTTTGGTTTGTTAAAAATATGTTGTGTCGATCGGAATCGAACCGGCGACCTCTCCCCCACAGCATAGAGTTTTCGCATGACTGTCTGGCCATTGGGCCACGGGTATTGCTTGTTATATGTATCCATTTAAATATATTTAAACTTGGTTTTTGTTACCATTGGCGGTGGGATGGGCCGGGGCTTGGCCCCGGCCCGTGGTCGTTTGCTATGTGATATGACCATTACACAACGAAATGGCGCACGGTTATGTTATAACCATTATATGCCATGGTTATATGTGTTGACATGTGACCCTGTCATCCGACAGTTTGGCATGCGGGGGTATTTCATATAAAAACACACGGTTTTGTATGTGTTAATGTGACCTGTCCACATTTTATGGCGCGTTTTGAACGAAACCTATGGTATGGGTTTTGAACCAAAGTTTTATTTTAAACATATTTTATAATATGTGCGTGGTTAAAGTTTACAACGGTTATTATAACCATATGTTATAAAATGGAGCGCGGTTATGAAATGGAGCGCGGTTTAGATGTGGTTGCGCCTATTACAATGGTGTTAACCACCTTTTTGATTTAGCCCGAGGTCGTATGACCATATGCCCGAGAGCTAGGAGGTTGGGGGCTGGAGGCACCCTAACCGTCCTACAGTTTGCACGGTTAGTCGAAACCGTTCAGTGCTGGGTTTAAACACGCGTTTTGGAGCGTGTTCCAGGTTCATGCACACAGAGGTGCGTTCTGTAGAACCAGTTCCAGCAAAGTAGAAGGAGGAAAATGGAGGAGGTCTAACTTTCTCAGTTTTTGGCCGTTTGAGGTGCCTTAAAAGCCCAGCTAGGGGTTTTTGGATGTACTGGATCCATTGGTTCCATTTTCATAGCCATTTGAAGACTTCTTTTGCAAGTTTTTCACCATTGAAGTTTCAGGAAGCTCCAGGGAACTTCAAGCCCTCTTTGATGGAGGACATGGTTTGGTGAGCCTATATTTGTTTTTTTGTGATTGAATAAACATTTTTGGCTAATCGATATGCTCTGAACACATTGGGATAGGTTTCAAAGGATGTTGAGGAATTTTATAGGTGTTTTTGCCAAAGAGAAGCTCAGGGAAGCTTATGGCCACATGTAGAAGAGGTCATGCCCGGATGAGCCATGATCCATTTTCAGAGTTGTATTAGTCATTTTTGGGGTTTTTATGTGTTTTGATCTCAATGGTGCAGTCTGTTTTTCCATTGGAGTTGAGAAGCAGCTTGTAAAATAACTTTTGACAAATTAATCCCAGAGAGCCAAGTCCATTATGGAGGCTCAAGGAGATGTAGCCCGAAGGGGGGTGAACTCCTTTATCATGTTGTGTTTGTTCTGAGTTTGATGGTTTATTTGCTGCAAGTTATGTTGCTGTGATTTCATTTAAAGCACATATTTAATCATTTAAAAGAACATATCATCACACATAAGCATTTACAAGAAGAAGCATAAACTTGGCACATAAGTTTTATCTTGCATATTTATACACATGAAGCAAGGTCCTGTAAAGTTTATTTTAACAAGTCAACCTTCTATTTTCAGATCAAGGATACATGTGTATCAACCCCTTATCCATGAACGACATCTTTATCGAGAGTGGGATTTCTTCTAGCAACATTTTTGTAGGACCTTTCCTGAACTTTCTCTCATCCTTGTTGAAAGAATCAGTGTACTCGACAACAAACTAAATTATATACCCTTCCTTCACATGGGAAAACCATAAATCAATGTATTGATTCCACTTTCTATCCACTTCCTACATCCTATCAATAGTGAATTGATCTCAGACCAATGGTTCTTGCGGCCTTAAATCATTATTAGTGGCAGTCTACCTCTTCAACCATTCATACAATAGACAAGGAAATTAAACAAAGAAAATTTCATGCATATAAATGTAGATATACCTTTCCTTCCATCACTTCACATTGGTATTCAAACCTTGAGTTTCCCACCTAGAAAACTCATATTCCTTTGCAGTCAACCAATAATGAATTTATTCCCGAGATGGATACCACCTCATTATTTTCCTTCATCATTTAATAAAAAAAACATTAGCCTCAACAATGGAACCATTTGTTGGTTTTTTCTATGCTTACACTCGTCCTTCTTAACGTTGGGGGGTTGAAGAGCTAGGGTTCATCTAGAGTTGACCAAAAAAAACCCCAAGGTGTCTGAATATAAATTCTCATCCAAACACTGAAGAAGGTATCACCTAGGATGCCATGAGAATCATAGAGACCACATGGTCTTGTGTCGTTGATGAAGGAATAATTACACAAAAATCCATCCAGGTTGGCATTCATACAATTCATTGCAAACTACTTAAAAACTAACAATATATAACAATATCACATGCATTCAATCGACACACGATCAACACATCATAAGACCAAAGTCACTACAACTTTATTATCTCCATTCAACCATTCACAAACATACATTAATAAACTTATCAATTGATAGCAACATATCCCTTCTCTCTCATACATTTTCTAAGTGTTACATTACATAGCACCGACCGATTTCTTTCAGACTCTACATAAATTATAGACCCAGACTCACAATTAGAGACATTAAAAAACATAGGTTTAGAGCGATCCCAAGGACATTGACTAATAACAATGATACCCACAACAACCATAACATCAATAACCTTATTTTTTTTGTCATTTCTCATTTTTATCTACTTTTCGGCTCTCATGCTCTATCACTTTCAGTTCTTCCCCACTTGCTCCTATGCCAACTAGTCCAACACGCTTCTATCACCCACATGAATTCCATGCAGTGTCTTTGGAATCATGGAAATCTTAACTACCTAGACAAATCATATTCTTATTGCTCCATAATCCCTCGTATTTCTTGAAGCAATCATTTGGGAATATTTCCCAATGATTCTTTTCTTGATTTTGGCATGCATGCGATGTCTTCTTAATTTTTGGTGCATCTCACAAAACTCAGACTAACATGCATTGAAATAATTTGAACTGGATCGCATTAGAAAAAAATTGATCTAGCATACACGTGCCTCTTATCACTCATTGTGTAGCTTCCTAACTACATGCAAACCTGGAATAGGTGCACACAATGTTTTTTGTGCGCCCGCCATATTTACACAAAACTTTGGGTGCTAACAATAAATAAGGCCTAGTGTGAATGCAATAAATGTAAGAGGAATTACTAGAAGGTTCCTCCTATAGANAGAAAAAAATTGATCTAGCATACACGTGCCTCTTATCACTCATTGTGTAGCTTCCTAACTACATGCAAACCTAGAATAGGTGCACACAATGTTTTTTGTGCGCCCGCCATATTTACACAAAACTTTGGGTGCTAACAATAAATAAGGCCTAGTGTGAATGCAATAAATGTAAGAGGAATTACTAGAAGGTTCCTCCTATAGAATGTTCTTAGGTGTTTGGTAGCACTATATAAAGGGGTTCAATAAACATAAAGTGAAGTTAATAAGTATTGTTTTTGGAGTTGTAGCTCATTATAAGGTTTCCCCCTCGAAGAGGCAAGTGAATAGGGGCAGATCCCTTCCATAATAGAATCTATTGTATGTTGTTTCCCTACCTTAATGGTTTTCATAATAATAAGTGTGGGTTTAATATATATTGTTATTATATCTATTGTGGTGTTTATAAATTTATATCTTTGGTACTTAACAAGTTGTATCAAAGCACTTTTTTCAACCACGAAAAAAATATATACATTTTTTCTTTTTTTGTAGATTTTTCGTAGAAAAAGAGGGTCACGACACTTCATAAAATTATTATAGTTTTTTGTGTATAATTTTCATAAATTGGTTGTATATCCGAGTTCTTCTCTTAAAAAAAATCCAATTTTAAAAAAAATTGTATGAAATGGAGTCTGGGAAGTGAAGTTATCATCATTTTAAAATATGCTAATTTTCAGGGTTTTTCTACGAATGATCGTGTGCGTTTGCTTATTTCTGTAGCACTTGGGACAAAATTTTATGAAACAAATTATAAATCTGAATTCCTCTTGCAAAATTTCCCCATTTAAAAAAAAATCATCCTAATTGGAGCTCTAAAAGTGAAGATATCGTAGATTTAAAATCAACCATTTTTTAGGGTTTTCAAACATCGACGGGATTGTAGAGCTCATAACTTTTCACAGGGTGCTCATATTTCTGCCAGATCAATGCCATTGGATAGATAAATTTAAGATATTTGTTTTGGTATACTATGTGTGGTGTTTCTAATGGATACATGGGGTGCTACAACTTTTAAAAAAAAAATGGTCTCAAACCCTCAAGGGCTTGAAGCATGAAGATATCATCAGACTCTTCAACGTTTTTATTGAATATAAGGATGGTTGTATTGTTCGGACCACATACCCTTATGTCATGGAAGAATATGGTTGAGAAGGATATTCATGGTATGATTTATATTTTTATTGTGAGGATTGGTATATGGACAATGTTCACCTTTGGGAGGATAACTATTTTCATCTTTTATTTGATGACTCTACTCCACCTTATGTAGAGCACATTATGGATAACAATCAGGAGCCTTCTCTGAACACTATATTTCAGTATTCACCATTACTAGTGTGTTATGTGGATGAGTTTTTGGATATGGAGGGATATACATATTTGGATCCACATGATCAATGCATATTTTTGGAGCATCATTTTCATTGGATTATTGAGTTCCAATATCTTCATTGAGGAGTTCATATGAGCACTTGGACATGGGACCCAGGTTTAAAGTAGAGCTTGGACTACTTCAACTTGGTAGCTAGCACTTCTACATGGGACCCAGGTTTACATTGGATCTTGGACTACTTCAAATTGGTGGATCACATGTCTACATGGGACCTTAGTTCTTCATTCTACTTCAACATTAGGGTCCACACTTATCCATGGAACCCTCATATATGGTTGTACACCCTCATAACAAGTGTTTAGGACAACACTTTCATAAGGGGGATGGAATGTACTATATCTAGGGGGAATAATATGGGGTATCTAGGGAGGTACCCAAGGAGAATAATAGCAGATAAGTATTGTTATGTATGAATGCCACTTTTAGTAAATAAGGCCTAGTGTGAATACAATAAAAGTAAAAAGACTTACTAGAAGGTTCCACTTCTAGAAGGTTCCTCTAGAATATTCTTAGGTGGTTGGTAGCACTATATAAATGGGTTAAATCAATGTAATGAAAATTCAAAAAGTATTTTATTTGGAGTGTTATCTCATTAGGAGGTTTCCCCCTTGAAGAGGCAAGTGAATATGAGTGAATCCCTTCTGTAATAAGATTTATTGTATGGTTTTTCCCTACCTCAAGGGTTTTCATAATAATGAGTGTGGGTTTCTTCTATATTGTTCTTAGATATATTATGGTGTATCTGTATTCAGATATTTGGTACTTAACAAAATGATTCCCATGTAATCCTATCAAGCTCGCTCTCATGGCCACACCATTCTAATGTGCACAACACTCTTCCCCTGAGTCGCATCCTACAACAACTTGTTGCCAAAAAAATAGAACAGTATGGATCGACCACTATCAGTGATATAGAACTAGCCATGGACAAGAACATGATCAACTAATAAACTCTCCTGCTCATCCCAAATCTACCAGAGGAGGGCACCTTTCCTCTTCCATCTATCACCTTCCATGTGGAAACCTCTGACTCATCTATCCTTGCTGAAGTGTACCTAATAATGGGTTTCCACATGTCACCTAGCTTACATGGAACACATGTCACCATTCAGTGGCATTTCATCCAACATGGCATGCTGACATGGCATGTTGACATGGAACTCTTGTTGGACACACCAACCACACTTAGAGGGGGGGGGTGAATGAGTGTGGGGCTCTTTTTCCCAAAACTTTTCTCTTTACATAAAACTCTTTAGTTAACATTCAACATTTATTCATTATCCATTGTTTTCATTTATAACCAGTTATATGTGAACATATATCATCAAAACATATCATCAATAAGTCATCACTACAAGGAACACAAAGAACACAATATGTATGTACAATTTTTCTTTTTGTTATGGACAACAATATGGGGTTTATCAACAACAACTGAATAGAGTAAAACTCTACAAGAGCACCAACTCTATAATGAAAGAATCAACTTACACCCTCAGCACCAACTGAGATGAGGAAACAATCCTCAACAGATATCAATCTGTCAATAGGTACACGACCTATCAGTAGTGCAGCCCGTGTGTGTACGCGCCCTGGCTCACTACAGCCCGCGTGTGCACGCAGCCAGTGTATAATGCAACATGCATATGATTCTGAGCAACTAGGGTTTTGCTTTGCTTCAAATTCTCAAATCCTCTGCAACCTGCAATCACTTTCTCTTCTGTCTTCCACGAACCAAACTGACCCACAACCAGTCACAACATCTCCAAGCTCTCCAATAACTTTCTCATGCTCCACAATAGATCAATATGAATGCTATCTCAAACATATATAAGCATCTAGTATAACATAGCAATCATGTCACCACTGAATAACAATAGTATTGATCACTCCATCAATCAAATCAACCAAAATGAACCACATCATAGAAGCCATACCAAGAATTCCCTAAGCATAAAGCATTCCCATCACATCAAACAATAGTATTCATCCACTTTGGAGTTCATCCATTTGTGCACCTTATCAATCATGATATGACAATAATGAGTCATCTTTTCATCAAACAAACTCCACATCATTATGTATCAATGACAACTCATTGATCCATCTTCATCTATGCATCATATCAATGATCCATCTTTATCAATTAATTTTCACTTTGAAATCTATCATTCTCATCAAGGAAAATACATATACATTGTTCATCAATCATCAATCAATCAATTACTTGACATCAATCAATCAAACCATTTACATCAATGACATATGATCCAACAATCTCCCAAATAGTCAAACCATTGGCATCAATGACAACATGATCCAACAATCCCCCCCTTTGGCATTGATGGCAATACCAACATTGATGTCAACACCAATTGACAATTATTGATGTCAACATGTAGATAAAGCATGATCTACATCAATATTCAATGTGACTATCTATCCCCATCAATAAACATCAATCACATAAATGTGATTAACTCTCCCCCTTTGACATCAATGGAAAAGGGCCATTCTCCTCTTGGGTCTGCTCCCCTTGCTTGCATTCTCCTTGGGGCTGCTCCCCCTATCTGAATGCCTTTGATCTTCCTCTGAATAATCTCTCCCCTTTTGAACAAGGGATATCAATCTGATGTAATGTTGAATATACATCGAACATACTCCCCCTGTGACCATCACTCCTCCTGGAATTATGATTATGTGCTCTTTCTTCAAATATAGGGATATTTTCTAGGTATGCATCTGATAACTATCTCCTCCTAGAATCATGGGAAGAAGAATGACTCCCCTTATATTCTCTGCAAGATGAAAAATATGCTACCATACGACGATCCTTGGACCTGTTCATGCATCAAACTTGTGCCATATCATGAAACAAAATATATGTCATCAATGAAATAGAGAATTATGAACAATATATCAACCATGTACATCATGTACCAAAATGTGCCCACCATGCACAACACCCATGTACATCAGCCATGTGCCAAAATATATCATCCATGAAATGTATCCACCATATGTGCATCTACCAAATATGCCAACCATGTGCATCTATCAATATGCTAAACAAATACCATCTATGAGTGTACCATCATGCATCATCACTTGCACCAAGCAAGTATGTCAACCATGCATCAACAAGCTATGACTCCCAATGATGTACAACATGACTATCAACTCAACTTACCAACCACATGTCTCAATGTGTAGCTCATCCACATGTAAAATTCATGCACCATGATATCCAACAATACCATATGCTTCCAATAATACATCAAAAGATATATCAACGAAACTTCAATTATGTACCAAACATGTACCCCAACAAATTATTTTACATAATCCAATAGATGAGCATTTGATCAACATCAATCCATACTCATGGGTTAGTGCCATGCACCCAAGATTTATTTTATATCATAACCTTGCGTGATCTAACTTAGAACCATGAAAACTTGTAGCAAACAGTGTCAGAACCTGCAATAAGCAATGTGAGACCTTGCAACACAGAGTTACACCATCACATCAAGCTGCAGCCCATGTGCATTGCCTTTTTCCCAAGGCTTTACCACATATATGCGCCCTGATGCACAACATAGCATGTGTGTACGCGACCTATGCAAGGTCAGCCAGTGTATGTATGCGACTGCCACCACTGTCACCCACGTATGCCTCAGTAGATGTATTACTTAAGCTTCCCTTCAGTCTTTCATTCTATTATGGCCATGATGTCTTATTCACCCACTTCTGTAGATGACCCTTCTCCTCAGAACTTGAGCTTTGAGCATCCATATTTTCAAATATGTATCCCTTTATTAATTCATTCCTTCTTCTAGAAATGCTATGTGTAGTCCTCATCATGGAATTTCTTCTTGTGTTCCATAACTCTTGGTATTTGTGGCCAAATCCACTACAGTTGTAGCATCTCATGGAGTTACAGTGAACAACAATATGCCCTACTTGATCACATCTCCAACACCTTGTGGTGTTATAGAATCTTCCATTATATCTCCTTTCATAAGATCTACATTCAAAAGCTTTGTGACCATATCCATTACATGAATAACAATTCCCATGAAAAATACTTTCATACCTTTGCTTTGGTGTCCCAAAAGTAGCTTCTTGATGGCTTCCTTGCTTTGTTCTTTTGAAATCTTCTTTGTCTTGTGTAGATGGTTGTTTTGCGACATTGTCTTCCTTCTTTGATGGAATTACCTCATGCTTCTTTGAGGTGCTTTCTTCAACATCTGTATCTTCTCCTTTGTATCCAAGAACTGATTTATCACATGATGACCTTTGACTTTCCAAGATCTCTTCCAATATTCGTGAGCTATTCAAGAATTTGTTTGACTTTTCTATCTTCTTTCTAAGGTCAACAATTTCAGCTTCTAACTTACAACATGAATCTTCCTTTTCATTTATTTGAATATTCAATAGTTCTTCTATTCTTTTGGCTTCTTCAATTTGGGTCTTGAGATGGACAATGGTTTTAAAACTTTTTCTAATCTCATCATCTACATTTATATCTTCTTTTCCATTCTTTAGTCTTCTGATCTCTTCTTCCTTTTCTTCTAATTTAGAACTCTCTTCTTGTTCTTTGAGCATTCCCTTTAACTTCAATATGTACCTTTGATTCCTCCTAAGAAACTTATTAGTGTTATTTGAAAGATAGTTATAGTGTGTATAAAAATGATCACTCCTATATGTTGGGTATGTGTTATATTCTTGGCATGTGTGTGTGGGGGGGCGCCAGATATGACAATTGTGTCTAATGATCCCTCACACTAGTTCTCTGTCTGTATCGTGTGCACCAGGCACTTTCCTAGGGGGGTCCCGAGGGGGGCATGTATGCCACCCCCTGGTTATGCGCAGCGTTTGGGGCAGCGCCCCAAATATTTTTTTTGGGGCGGTTTTTGCTATTTTTAGCGGATTTTGATCTTTTTAGCGGTTTTGTAAATTAATCCCAGATTAAGGGATTAGGGTTTTGGTATCTACGGAATACCTAAAATCATTGTATATATTGTATGGTGAATGGTGAAATTCGATATAATGAATATAAGAAAGGTTTTCCTGGTTGAGGGTTTCCGGTATAAAATCTCTGTGTACTCTGTGTATGAGCCATTGATTAATTTATGTCTTGCATAAGAATCTATATGCATTGCTTTACTTCACAGGTTTAAAACTTACATGTGGTATCAGAGCTCATTTTTGGCTTCAGAGGGATGCCTTTGTTGTTGAGGGTTTGGCTCGGTCTTGATAGATCAAGTTTATCTTGGGTCTGTGATAAACCTGGGTTTAGTGGGAGCTTTTGCAGTGGAGATTCGAGTATAGAAAGAGGAATGATGAGCTCATCTAGAATCGAGATAGAGAAGTTCAATGGTAAAATCTTTGAGCTATGGAAGATCAATATGGAGGACCTTCTTGTAGACAAAGAACAATAGATCATTGTGGATCCTAGTACACAGCCTAATAGTACACCATCTACTAGCACACAGGCTACTGGTACACAACCTACTAGTACACCAACTACTAGTATGTCGAAGGAAGATTGGGAGAAGTTGGATAGAAGAGAAAGGAGTACTATTCGACTCTGCTTGGCAGATTCAGTGTTGTTGAATGTCTCAGGAGAATCTACAACCAAGGAACTATGGGATAAGTTGGGGAATTTGTATCAATCAAAGTCCCTGGTAAACAAGTTGTTTCTTCGAAAGAAGTTGTATCATCTTAGGATGGAAGATGGAGATTCTGTGACAGAACATCTAAATGCATTTAATACTCTGGTAAGTCAACTTGGCTCTGTTAATATTACGATTGCAGAAGAAGATAAGTGTATTACTTTGTTATGTTCTTTTCCAGACTCTTGGGATAATCTGGTTGTAGCAATAGGTAGTATCACTCAATCTACATTGAAGTATGAGGATGTAGGTGCATCCTTGTTATTTGAAGAGATGAGGTGAAAAAGCATGGATGGTCACAACACAGATGCTTTATTTGTAAGAGGGCGTACCCAAGATAGAAACCCTGGTAAGCCTTCGAGGTGGAGATCTAAATCTACAGGTAGATCTAAGTCTCTAGGAAAATCTTTGAGGAAATGCTGGAAGTGTGGTAAAATAGGGCATTATAAGAAAGATTGCAAGTCTAAGAAGGTTGAAAAACCAAAGGGATATGATAGTACCTCTTCCACAGAGGCAAAAACCTCCACTGAAGAAGGAGGTGATGTTTACCTAGCATCTACAAGTACACATGTAGACTTTGATGTATGGTTGATCGACTCAGGTGCGTCATACCATATGACTCCTCACAGGGAGTGATTCTCTGAATATGAAAAATATGATGGTGGTGATGTATTCCTAGGAGATGATTCGACAGCAAAAATATTGGGACGTGGAAGGGTTAAGTTGCTGCTAAATGATGGAAGGATTAGAACTCTCCCTGGGGTTCTACACATTCCAAAACTAGCTAGGAGCCTAATATCTGTAATAAAGTTGGGTGATGCAGGAGTGAAAACTGTATTTGAAAAGAACAATTGCAAGATGGTACAAGGAGCAATGGTGTTGATGAGGGGAGTTCATTGTGGAACTCTGTACAAGTTGTTGGGAAGCAATTATACTAATGGGTGTAATAGTTCTATTGTCCCTGAGTAGAGAAATGAAGGAGACAAGACCAATATTGTCCCAGAAAAGAAGACCATGTTGTGGCATCAAAGACTGGGGCATATTGGAGAAAAGGGCCTTCGAACACTACACGGTAAATGTATGATTGAAGGTATGTCTAATTGCACTCTGGATTTTGATTTCTGTGAACATTGCATATATGGTAAACATAATCGAGTAAGATTCCCATCTGGTGCTACAATATCAAAGGGGATCTTAGATTTGATACACAGTGATGTGTTTGGACCTGTTCCTGTTCCATCCCTAGGTAAATCTGTGTATTATGTTTCATTCATAGATGATTTTTCAAGGAACACATGGATTTATTTTCTTAGAAATAAATCTAAGGTATTTGATAAATTTAAAGAGTTTAAGGCTCTGGTAGAAAATTGAACGGAGAAGAAAATAAAGGTATTGAGAACATATAAAGGTGGAGAATTCTGCGGAAATGAATTCAAAGAATTCTATAAAAAGTGTGGTATAGCAAGGTAGAAGACTACTCTATACACTCCTCAATAGAATGGAGTTGTAGAAAGGATGAACAAGACACTGATGGAAAAAACAAGGAGCATGCTCAGCGATGTCGGGTTAGGACAAGAATTCTGGGCAGAGGTAGTGGGTACAACATGTTACCTGGTCAATCGATCACCTTCATCAGCATTGGATGATAAAACTCCACACGAGGTATGGTCTGGAAAGAAACACTCTCTTCAACATCTTAGAGTGTTTGGTTGTGATGCTTATGTACATGTTCCAAAGGAAAATAGGAGTAAGCTGGATAATAAAGCTGAAAAGTGTATCTTTATTGGTTATAAAGATGGTGTGA
>JASDQU010102680.1:12063-38500 GCA_032191745.1 Picea mariana
AATTATCTAAGTGAATGTTGCTTGTGATAAATTATTATAATTGAGGGATTTCGTAAACATTTTAAATGGTCTACTATCTTTTATGAAATGAATGGTCTTGTTGATTGGATTGGACGCATACAAGAATTACTTTAGGAGTGATAAGTATTGGCATTAGTGCATGTGTGAGTCTGTATGTGCTAGCTACACATGCATGCCTTGCACATGTACACTAGTATGTATAAGTGAGTTAAATTAATGATGTTATTTATTTGATATGGATGTATGAATCATGTGGCATTACCCTTGTATTGTAAATTGCTCTAACTTCGAGACGAAGTTTTTTTAAGGGTAGGTGTATGTAACAACCCAATTTAATTAATTGTTTATCATAGTTTTTAATTTTAATTTAATTAATTATTAAAATAAATTAAATTAGTCTTTTTATTATTTTATTATTAAAAGGTAGGTGAAGTAATTAATGGGGGGATAAGGTTGTTGGGGAATTAAGGAGGAAGATTTGAGAGAGGAGGATAAAGAAGAGGAGAGGACTTGGAGAAGGGGTCTTTGTTTTGGGGGGAAATTTTGAGAAGGAGGAAGAAATTCTGAAGGAGATAGGGAAGAAGGAGGAAATTGGAAGAACAATTCTTTTGAGGAACTCTCACAGGGCACTGTTGTTGCTGGGAACTTTGGGCTCGGGGGCCAGGAAACCGCAAGGATTCCTGGAGCTAGGGAGCCGAAGAGGTTGTTCCTAGTTGGCTGGGAGGTTAATATTCAGTTGGGCAGTTTGGGTCAGCACAAGACCAAGTGAACCAGGGGTTGAATCAACCAACCTGTAGGTTAAGGTATGTATTTTACCAGTTGGTTGGTTATCATTATGTTGTTTTTATTATGATGTTGTTATTGTTGTTATTGTTATGGTGTTATCATTATTATGTTGTTGTTGTTTATTCCTAGTATAAGAAAATCATGAAAGAAATTCAAAACTAAATTTCAGTCATTTCAGTAGGAGATTATAGAAACTATTTATTTATTTTGAATCCTCAAATAGAGAGGGCCTTACATTTGCTCCCAACAAAATTAAACTTTGGAAAACAAAACCAAATTTTTGGTCAACACAAAAACAAAAACACAATGTTTGTTATAATCTCAAGCCTTTGAAAAGAACTAATAAAACAAGATAAAATATTTAATATTATGAAAACATCCATCAAGATCAAAAACATCGAATCAATTTATTACATAAACAAGGGTTGCATGGCAATGCAGTCCCTGCCAAGTTAGTTGGGAAATACATATTGAACAATGAATATTTTTTGTCAAAAGATAATAATTGAGGGTTGTTTGTTATTCAAAATGTACAATGAACTCAATGAAACTATAATATTCATAAATATAATAAATATAATATAAATATAATATTAGATAATAAATATAATAATGCATAATAATAAATACATAGTACAAATTTTTATATTTAGATGTGGTGATTGGTGAAATTCATTGATTATGTAATTAATTTTGCATATTGAAAGATGTGAAGGGAGCAATAACACTTCAATTCTATCAACCAATTAGAAATGAGAAACACAAATATTTTTATTATATCCAAAAATATATATTTGTTTTCCTATGTTAAACATTACATTGCATACACAAATTTATGGTCAAAAGCAAATTAATGTCACATCAAAAGCAAACTCATTGCTATAGTCACATGGCAGGGACTAATAACTATCAAAGAGAAATTGATTAAACAGATAACCATCAAAGAGTAAAATAAAGGAAAGATCATTAGTATTCAATATCTACGGCAAGGCCCCGAATGGGGTGTTAGTGCGAGCCAAATGGCGCAAAGAGCGAGAGCGGTCAGGCCAACAAGGCAGGGAGCCATGTGACGAGCTCGTGCCAACGACCGCCGCCTAGACCATGCATTAATTCGACTTCACGTCACTGCAACACCATTAACTCTGGTGCGCCCGACCCTCATTACAAACTTCTCTATGGATTTTTCGTCTGCAATTGCTTCTCATCCTCGCTCGTGGAACGACTCCCACATCCCTCCGCTGCCCTGGCCTGGATTAACCTGGACTTTCATGGTGTTCACAGCCCTATTCCCTCTCCAGGCTCTCTGCATTTGCCTGGAGCACTTAGTCATTTTCTGCCTTCAAACGAAGAAAATTATGCCGCGTCAAAGAGGACAGTCGTGAAGAGGCTCTCCATGGCATCCCCCTCTGCCCCGAGCCTCTGTTTCTCCCCTTGGTTCTCCCTCCACGATCTCCTCGCTGCCTCTGCAGTTCGAGCTATCACCTCTTGCCTCCTCCACCCCGCTTGCCTCCCAGTTCGAATGCTTAACCATTATTGACAGCTCGTCGGGCTCTTTTTCGCGATATCTTGTCATCCCACCAAACTCCAGAACCATCGAACCTTCCCTTGCACCGGTAGCTGGCTCCTCACGGCCTCCCATGGGGGCGCCACCTCCTTTTCGAAGTGCCCAAAACAACGCGTACGCGTCTACCGACTCCATCCCTGACTCGCAGCTGAAAGAAAGTTTAACCATTCTCTATGGTCTGGTCTTCGAACTCCGTCAGGGAATGGAGGACCTCCAATTCCGACTGCAGATTATGGATGGAAAGATCTCGACCCTCCTTTAGATTTTATCCACCTTCCAGGATGCTTTCCCCTCCACTCCAGAAGGCGCGGCTTCAGCAGAGGAACCCCATGCAGAGAGCGACGACAGGAATTCTCAGTCGCAATGTTCAGCAGAGGTCATTGTGGAGCAGGTCAAGCAAGAGGACACGAAGGCTGCGACAGCTACAGGCCAGCATGTGTACAGTCCGCCTGGAGACGCCCTGCCAGCTGCCAACAGGGACAAAAGCAATGTGGACGCTGACATGCATTTGGAAGGCAAAGGGACACCCATTGAAGAGGAGCCTTGGTACGCGGTCGTTCTAGCCACCTGGCCAGGTTAATCGCCAAGTGTATGACCCCACAGGGGTTCTTTTCTTTTTAATAGTTTCTTCTCTTAGTTGTAGCTTAGTCAGCTTAGTTCTGTTCTATAAGACTGTTAGACTATCAAATGCTAGACCTACCCGGCTGGCTGAACTAGTTTCCCCTCTATTGGGCCAGTTCAGTAACTACAGTGCGGTTGTTTTCAAGTTTTTGTACCTCTGGTCTGGTTTTTTGAAGGCCCTTTATATATAAAATCTCTTACTTACAAAAAAAAAAAAGATCTACGGCAAGGAGGTTGAAAAGTAAAATGCCTATCTTTAAAACCCAAATTAAGATTTGACTATATGTATAAAATATATACTTAATCTTCTCAACTGAAACAAAAACTTCAAGTTATATATTTAATTAATTAAAAATAAATATGGAATATAATTTTATAAACATAAAATTGCAATTTTTTTATTAATAATACAATCATTTTATTAAAAAAATAAAATAAAAATATATGTTTAATTTTTTCAACTCAAATAAAGTTTTAAAATTAAATATTTAATTAAGTAAAATTAAATGTTGAATATGATGATGATGATTAACTTCCACTGATACCATTTGGTTTATCGGAACTTAAGAAGGTAAGACATTACTTTAATTTTTTTTAAATTGGTTTTTTATGCTCAAAAAGCATGGAGAGAAGTGTTCCAAGATCACCACAGTTTTGATGACTTAGAAGGTTCAGAGGGTCGGTAATGTAAAAGATATTTTTAAATTGGGATCTAATATGGATATAGGCAGGACAATCCAAAAGGAAGTGTTTTTCATCTTCTACCCACTTAGTGTCACAAAGGTGACAGATTCTCTCATCCCATGGTTGTAGGGGAATTAATGGGGGGGTAAGGTTGTTGGGGTATTAAGGAGGGGAATTTGAGAGAGGGGGATAAGGAAGAGCAGAGGACTTGGAGAGGGGTCTTTGTTTTGGGGGGGGAATTTGAGAAGAATGAGGAGGAAGAAATTCTGAAGGAGATAGGGAAGAAGGAGAAAATTGGAAGAACAATTGTTTTGAGGAACTCTCACAGGGCACTGTTGTTGCTGGGAACTTTGGACTCGGGGGCTAGGAAACCACAAGGATTCCTGGAGCTAGGGAGCTAGAGAGGTTATTCCTAGTTRGTTGGGAGGTTAATATTCAGTTAAGTATTTTGGGCCAGCACAAGACCAAGTGAACCAGGGGTTGAATAAACAATCTRCATGTTAAGGTATGCATTTTACCAGTTGGTTTTTTAACGGTATGTTGTTGTTATTATGATGATGATGATGTTGTTGTTGTTGTTGTTATGTTTTTATCATTAATATGTTGTTGTTGTTTATTCATAGTATAAGAAAATCATGAAAGAAATTCACAACTAAATTTCTTATAGAAAAAAATTATTTATTTTGAGTCCTAAAATAGAGATAACCTTACATTTACTCCCAATAAAATTAAATTTTGGAAAACAAAACCAAATTTTTTATCAACACAAAAACAAAAACATAATAATTGCTATAATCTCAAGCCTTTGACAAAAACTAATAAAACAAGATAAAATATTTAACATTATAGAAACATCCATCGAAATCGAAAACATCGAATCAATTGATTACATAAATAACTATCAAAGACAAATTGATTAAACGGATAACCATCAAAGAGTAAAATAAAGGAAAGATCATTAGTATTCAAAAGTAAAATGCCTATCTTTAGAACCCAAATTAATATTTGACTATATGTATAAAATATATACTTAATCTTCAAAAACTTCAAAGTTAAATATTTAATTAAGTAGAAATAAATATGGAATACGCAATTTTATACTCATCAATTTGCAATTTTTTTATTAATAATACAATCATTTTATTAAAAAAATAAAAATAAATATGGAATATGCATATTTATAAATATAAAATTGCAATTTTTTATTAATAATACAATCATTATATATATATATATATATAATTTCTTCAACTCAAATAAAGTTTTAAAATTAAATAAAATTAAATGTTGAATATGATGATGATTAACTTCCACTAAGATCAATTGGTTTATCAGAACTTAAGAAGGTAAAAGATTACTTCAAATTTTTTAAAATTGAATTTTAATGTTCAAAAAGCATTGAGAGAAGTGTTCCAAGATCACCATAGTTTTGATGACTTAGGAGGTTTCGAAGGTCGGTAATGTGGAAGATATTTTTAAATTGGAATATAATATGGGTATAGGGAGGACAATCCAAGAGGAAGTGTTTTTAATCTTCTACCCACTTAGTGTCACAAAAGTGACAGATTCTCTCATCCCATAGTTGTTGGGGAATTCATGGGGGGGTAAGGTTGTTGGGGAATTAAGGAGGGGGAGTTAAGAGAGGAGGATAAGGAGGAGAAGAGGACTCGGAGAGGGGGTCTTTGTTTTAGGGGGGGAATTTGAGAAGTAGGAGGAAGAAATTTTGAAGGAGATAGGGAAGAAGGAGGAAATTGGAAGAACAATTGTTTTGAGGAATTCTCACAGGGCACTGGCGTCGCTGGGAACTTTGGGATTGGGGGCCACGAAACCGTCAGGATTCCTGGAGCTAGGGAGCCGGAGAGGTTGTTCCTAGTTGGCTGGGAGGTTAATATTCAGTTGGGCAGTTTGGGCCAGCACAACACCAAGTGAACCAGGGGTTGAATCAACCAATCTGCAGGTTAAGGTATGTGTTTTACCGGTTGGTTTGTTATTGTTATGTTGTTGTTGGTTTTCTTTGTTTTTTTTGTTTATTATTATTATTATTATATTGGGGGAATTGGAAACTCGTGGTTCTCGTACTCGCGTGACACGGGGTCGATACCCGTCTGCTACCACTATAACCCCAGGTGTGTCACACAGCCCGCAAGCATGAAGCACAAGTAAATCGGGGTGAGAATTGAACTTGAGACCTCCTTTACATATTTCCTTCCATTTACACGGCACTTGCCAATCGATCTACACCCCTGCRGACTGATGTTGTTGTTGTTGTTATTATGTTGTTGTTTATTCCTAGTATAAGAAAATCATGAAAGATATTCAAAACTAAATTTCAATCATTTYAATAAGAAATTATAAAAAATATTTATTTATTTTAARTCTTGAAATAGAAAAGACTTTACATTCACTCCCAACAAAAAATTAAACTTTAAAAAACAAAACCAAATTTTTGGTCAACACAAAAACAAAAACACAATGATTATTATAATCTCAAATCTCAAGCCTTTGACAAAGGCTAATAAAACAAGATAAAATATTTAACATTATAGAAACATCCATCAAGATCGAAAACATCGAAGTAATTGATTACATAAATAACTATCAAAGAGAAATTGATTAAACAGATAACCATCAAAGAGTAAAATAAAGGAAAGATCATTAGTATTCACAATCTACGGCAAGGAGGTTCAAAAGTAAAATGCCTATCTTTAGAATCCAAATTAATATTTGAATATATGTATAAAATATACACTTAATCTTGTCCACTGAAACAAAAACTTCAAAGTTAAATATTTAATTAAGTAAAAATAAATATGGAATATTCAATTTTATAATATAAATTTGTAATTTTTTTATTAATAATACAATTATTTTATTAAAAAAAATAAAATAAAAATATGATCATTTTATTAAAAAAATAAAAATAAATATGGAATATGTATATTTATAAATATAAAATTGCATTTTTTTATTAATAATATAATCATTTTATTAAAAAAACAAAATCAAAATATATGTTTAAATTTTTCAACTCAAATAAAGTTTTAAAATTAAATATTTAATTAAGTTAAATTAAATATTAAGTATGATGATGATGATTAACTTCCATTAAGACTAATTGGTTTATCGGATCTTAAGAAAGTAAGAGATTACTTCAATATTTTTAAAATTAAATTTTTATGCTCAAAAAGCATTGAGAAAGTGTTCCAAGATCACCATAGTTTTAATGACTTAGGAGGTTTGGAAGGTCGATAATGTGGAAGATATTTTTAAATTGGGATCTAATATGGGTATAGGCAGGACAATCCAAGAGGAAGTGTTTTTCATCTTCTACCCACTTAGTGTCACAAAGGTGACAGATTCTCTCATCCCATGGTTATTGGGGAATTAATGGGGGGGGTAAGGTTGTTGGGAAATTAAGGAGGGGGATTTGAGAGAGGAGGATAAAGAAGAGGAGAAGACTTGGAGAGGGGGTCTTTCTTTTGGGGGGGAATTTTGAGAAGGAGGAGGAAGAAATTCTGAAGGAGATAGGGAAGAAGGAGGAAATTGGAAGAACAATTGTTTTGAGGAACTCTCACAGGGCACTGTTGTTGCTGGGAAATTTGGGCTCGGGGGCCAGGAAACCGCAAGGATTCCTGGAGCTAGGGAGCCAGAGAGGTTGTTCCTAGTTGGATGGGAGGTTAATATTCAGTTGGGTAGTTTGGGCCAGTACAAGACCAAGTAAATCAGGGGTTGAATCAACCAACCTGTAGGTTAAGGTATGTATTTTACCAGTTGGTTTGTTATCTTTATCTTGTTGTTATTATGATGTGTTTTTTGTTGTTATTATGTTGTTGTTGTTTATTCCTAGTATAAGAAAATCATGAAAAAAATTCAAAATTAAATTTCAATCATTTTAGTAGAAAATTATAAAAAATATTTTTTTATTTTGAGTCCTAAAATAGAAAGGACCTTACATTCACTCCCAACAAAATTAAACTTTGAAAAACAAAACCAAATTTTTGGTCAACACAAAAACAAAAAATACAAAAATACAATGATTATTATAATCTCCAAACTTTGACAAGAACTAATAAAACAAGATAATTCAAGATCTACGGCAAGGAGGTTCAAAAGTAAAATGCCTATCTTTAGAACCCAAATTAAGATTTGACTATATGTATTGCCTATCTTTAGAACCCAAATTAAGATTTGACTATATGTATAAAATATATACTTAATCTTCTCAACTGAAACAAAAAATTCAAAGTTACTTATTTAATTAAGTAAAAATAAATATAGAATATGCAATTTTATAAACATGAAATTGTAATTTTTTTATTAATAATACAATCATTTATTAAAAAAATAAAAATAAATATGGAATATGCATATTTATAAATATAAAAAATAAAGTTTTAAAATTAAATATTTAATTAAGTAAAATTAGATGTTGAATATGATGATTAACTTTCATTGAAGTCAATTCGTTTATCGGATCTTAAGAAGGTAAGAGATTACTTTAAAAAATTTAAAATTGAATTTGTATGCTCAAAAAATATTGAGAGAAGTGTTCCAAGATCATCATAGTTTTGATGACTTAGGAGGTTCCGAAGGTCGGTAATGTGGAAGATATTTTTAAATTGGGATCTAATATGGGTATAGGCAGGACAATCCAAGAGGAAGTGTTTTTCATATTCTACCCACTTAGTGTCACAAAGGTGACAGATTCTCTCATCCCATGGTATTTTGGGAGTTGTCCTACGCACAGTTTCACTATGTAGCTCGTGAGAGTTTGTTCTTATTTTAGCAATGTTGATTTTCTTCCTTGCACTTTTCAAAACTAAGAGATAATTTTGATATTCTAAATTAGGGTTGACCACTTCCTTGTAGTATCTTAATTTCCTTTTATCCACTAATTATTTATCACACCACATATTCTCCATAAATTTAGGAGTGATAATATTTGTTATATTATCAATATTCTACACGATGGCTTCTTCTTGTATTCCCCAATGATTTAGTCAAGATTCAACATGTTAATGTCATCCCCACTTCAACCATTGGTGGTTTTGTCTAGAGTTTGAAGCAATTTTGGGGAGCCTCTTATCATCCATGTTGTTTATCTTGCTCTTGTAAGTTAGGTATTTAATCATGGCAATGCTCTCAATGGGTGAGAGGCTTGCTTCTATGAGGAGGATAGGATACAATAGGGTGTATTGCCCTTAATTTGGAGATTATAAGTTATAAAATTCTTTTGGATTTGTTCTATATTTCTCCATGATTCTTTAGATATATTGCAACCCTAAACTTCACATCTATATAAGATAACTAGAGTGACCAGAGTGTGAAAGAGGAGTTTTTTTAATTTGAAAGTCAAAGGTATGTTGACTTACAATTGTTTTCTAGCCCATAATAAGCTTTTCACCCTTCATTTATCCTTTTTTCAAGACTATAGTTCCAATTGAGCTCGTGGTGGACATAGATTCCAATATACTTGTATAAAGACACTTCCTCCAAGGTATTGTTGCCATAAACAAAAATATGGTAAGTGATCCTTTTGGAATTAATTATCATAATCTTTATTTTGTGGACGAATAGGAAATTCTATAAATATTTGTAAATTTATTTATTAATAATGTGATTATTTTATTAAAATATTAAAATAAGAATACAATAATTCATCTCTGTATAAAGAGCAATGAACGTGGACTTATTGACTGGAAATAGAATGACGGTAAGCTCAGTGACAGCCATGATCACAGGTGATTAGTCCACCATAAAGACTAAACGGCCGCTAAAATTGAAGCTTTCTATTCGATCATAAAGACTTGTAGTCTATCATAAAGACTTCTATTTACATCTAAAATGTCTGAAGTAGTCGCTTGCATCACTTTGGTCCTCGCAATTATGAACCATGGAGTAAGATCCGAGTAATAAAACAAATTGATGACAAAATTTTAATAATTTTTATTTATTATTAACTTTTTATTAGAGTAAAAATTATTATTATTATTATTTGTAAGTTAGAGTTTGTATTGGATCCTAAAAAAACGTTACAATTGTTTGTTGGTCCTAATCATATGTGGCAGCGATGCCCTTCTGGGAAACCACCGCTACCATTTGTCCAAAAAATATGTGGTTCCTAAACATACGTGGCAGTGGTGCCCTTCTGGAAAACCATTGCTGCCATTTGTCCAAAAAATATTGTGCCATGCAAACAGAGACGTCGATGCCACGCAGGGAAATTGTGAATAGCTAGTTTTAAACAGGAGAAGAAAAAACTCAGGCCAACCTTCCATGGCTTCCAGTGAACGAAAGATGACATAAACCTGAAACATGGAAGCAATTAGAAACCTGGACAAAGCCTTGGCCCGGCGTAGACCTGTCGCGGGTGTGACATGCCCTTGTCGTGGTCCATTATAGCTTGTCAGAGGTCCTGAAGAAAGGACATCAGCATGTCCACATGGCTCCAACGGTTTACATCCCTATTCTACAAATCAAGCGTAATTGACTTAATCTCCCCCAGGTCCATTTTGAGGTCGCACAAGGTATCCATGACCGCTGCTCATTCCTTGCATCCGTCACATACAGGGCATAGAAGGGGTGACAACGGGGAATCCGAAGAGGAAGAGGGAGAGAATGTGGGGACGGAGGTGGTGGGGGGGTGGTGAAAGGGGGAGGGAGGAGGTGAAGGATGTCGAGGTGGGGAGAGGAGGGGAGGTGCGTAACCCAGCAAGTTGTCAAGGGCGTCAAACCACTCGACCCTACAGTCGTAGGAGTTCGCGAGAGGGGAGAGATGAGGGGCGGTCTCATGGAGTGGTTGAGCGGGGAAGGGTAGAACGACAGGATCTAAGACAGGGAGGTTTTCGGCTTCAAGAGGTAGGTTGTGGGTGGGTGGCTCCCTTCCTCTAGTTGCATACCAGGAGGCTACCCTTTTGGCCTTTCCTTTGAGGTAGGGCATAATAAAAGAAAATGGTGGCCTAGGAGAGAAGACGCAGAGGATCAACAACCCTGGAGAGGGGAGGCATGGGCATGAAATCTTGCGAGGCGAATGGAGGTCGCACCAGAGGACAAGCACGGGCCTAGTGAAGAGGAGAACCAAGGTAAGTTGGTCGAGCAAACTGAGAGGGGGGGGATGAAGATCCGTGTGCCCGAAATCGGCTTTAGAAAAGCCTATAAGGATGAGTAGATGTGACTAAGGTAGAAACGCGTGCAGTGCCATGAAGACTCCCACGCACCGGAGCTTCCAACTCGTGTGGGAGACTGGATTCGCCTGAGGTTTGGAAGGTGACGGTGGTAAGTTTAAATCCATGAGGTGACAGTGTTGGAGGGACAAGACTGATCAGACACTAGGTGGCTATCTGTCTGGCCAGGTGGCCTCCCCGTGGCTTGTTCACGCGCTGAGCTCGGAAGCACCCCATCCGGGGGGAAGTAAAAATTATTATAATTTAATGGTAAATCAATAATATAAATAATTATTTCTATTTTTTATTCATAAATGTGGACTTTTTATTAAAGGAGTAAACATTATTATAATTTAATGGTAAATTAATAATAAAAATAATTATTATTAGTTGTTATTGATAAATATTGGTTGATTTATCATTTTTATTTAAAAAAAAATATTCACTATTTAAAATATTTGTTGTTAGTGTGTTTCCTTAAATATTCACTATTTAAAATATTTGTTGTTAGTGTGTTTCCTTATATTTAAGAAAGACTAGTTTCATGACTAAAAGATATTTTTAGTCAAAATATTAATGAAAACCACTATCAATAAAATAATATATTTTATAATACCATTTAACTTTAATCCTATACATACTTAAAACCAAATACTATTTCCAATCAAACTTAAAAAATCTAATAACAAATTTTTCTTTTACTAATTTATTCTTCCCTCTACCCACGTATTCTTTATTTTCCCTTTAACTCAATTTTTTATATAAACTTATTATTTATTTTTCCTTTATATAGTTGAATATAACTTTTACCAACCACAAATTTTTTAACTAATTTATTCTTCCCTCTACTCACTTCACTTATTCTTTGTTTTCCCTTTAACACAATTTTTTATATAAACTTATTATTTATTTTTCCTATATATAGTTGAAGATAACTTTTACCAACCACAATTTATTTATTTTTCTTTTATATGTAGTTGAAGATAACTTTTACCAACCACAATAGCTTTTTGAGGTGAGGTTGGAGCAAGTCCATACCAAACAAACTCAAAGGAAAATATAAACTTAACTCAAAAGTTCATCTCTTAGATTATGATGGGGTAATATATCAATGAGAAAAAAAAATTTATTGATGTTGATTATTAAAATAATAAAAATAAAATAAGATGATAAGAATTGAGTTATTATTAATAAAAATATATATATATATACTTACAAATATATGTTAATGTAATAATCATTTCATAATATATTACATAAATAATAATGATAAGTTAAAATATCCTTAAAATATGTAATTGATATTATTAATTAATTAATTTTAATAATATTAATTTATTTATTTAAAAAATGATGATAAATTTAATTTTTTTTAAATATTTTTTAATAAAATAGAATTTGTTTCTATTCATTAGTTATTTTATGTTGGATGTGTTAGTTCGTGACTAGTGGGACTAGCTTGTGGCTCGAGAAACAACGAATCAGGGGCATCTAAGCCGTCAAAAATATTTGGGGATCGTACTCGGCCTGAGCCACACCAACCCTTAACATGGCTGGATTTTTTGTTCCCGAAGGTTTTGAATCAGTGACTTAACATCACAGAATGCCTTAACAACACACTCTGTCACCGACTATCCTATACCTGGGGGACATTACTTACAATGATTATTAAAGCATGTAAAATTTTATTTAAAATTGTTAATTTTTTTAATATAAATTCTTGGAAATTTGAGTATTTTTATAAAAATACCATCAAATGATGATGATGATTAACATCCACTAAGACTGAATTGGTCTATCAGACCTTAAGAGGGTAAGTGATTACTTGTGATTCTTTAGAATTTTGTTTGGGTGCTCGAAAAGCATTAAGAGAAGCTTTCCAAGATCATCATAGTTTTGTTGAGTTAAGAGGTTAGGAAGGTTGGTAGTGTGACAAATATTTTGAAAATGAGATGTAATATGGGTATAAGTTGGACAATCTAAAAGAAAGTGATTTTTATCTTCAACCTTCTTAGTGTCACAAAGATGACACACTCTTTCATCCCATGGTGTTTTAGGAATTGATGAACGGTCAGTTTCACTATGGAGCTCGTGAGAATTTGTTCTTATCTTAGCAATGCTTATTTTTTTCTTTACACTTGTCAAAATAGATAGATAATTTTGATCTGCTAGATTAGGGTTGATTACATCCTTATAATACCTTAATTTTATTTCTTCCTCTAATTCTTTATCACACCACATTTAGTCCTTAAATTTTGATTTGACGATTTTTTTAATAGTATCTTTATTCTGCAAAATGGTGACTTCCATGATTCCCCACTAGTTTAGCCAAGATCGAGCATCTTTATGCCATCCTCGCTTGAGTCGATGGTGGTTACGACTCAATTTTGAAGCAATTTTAGGAAGCCTCGTGTCTTCCATGTTGTTTAACTTTTTCTTATACATTAGGTATCTAGTCATAGCCATGCTCTCAATGGGGGAGATGCTCGTTTCTAAGAGGAGGATGGGATAGGGCGTATTTCCTTTAATTTTGAGATTATAGGTTATAAAATTGTTTTGTATTTTCTTTATCTTTCTCCAGGATTCACGAGAGATACTACAGCCCCAGACTTCACATCCATAAAGAATAACAGGTGTAACAAGAGTCTCAAAAAGGAGTTTCTCCTTATCCCAACTCCAAAGATCAATTGATTTACAATTGTTTTCAAGCCCATAATAAGCTTTCCATCCCCCAATAATCCTTTTCTCAATGCTATAATTATAGTTGAGCTTGTRGTGAATATTAACTCCAAGATATTTGTATGAAGTCACTTCCTCCAAATTGTTGTTGTCATAAACGAAGGTATCATAAGTGATCTTATTGGATTTAATAATCATGACCTTAGTCTTATCAKTATTTACAGTCATACCCCTATTGGAGCAAATATCCTTGAGGATTCTTAGTTGGTTTTCAATATCATGGGGAATCCTTGCCATAAGAATGATATCATTAGCATAAAGAAGAAGATTGATGACTATACCAGTGAGAGTAGGGCCGACACAACCTAGTTTTTCCAAGCAATCTTCTAACTTCTCAATGTATATGCCAAAAGGGGTAGGGGACAAGGGACAACCTTGTTTGACTCCAATATTGTAGTTAATCTATTTTGACCAGCCCTTGGTGTTTTTAAACTTAGCAATAACATTCTCATACATCCTTATTGCAGCAGCCCCCAACTCGAGAGGCACTTTTATCTCTTCCAACCTATTCCAAAGGTTTTTCCTAGGAACCATGTCAAAAGATTTTATAAAGTCAACAAAACAACAAAAAATATTGTTTTTAGTATTATAGAACTCCTCTACAATGATCCTAAAAGTAACAAGATGGTCCATAATTGAATGAGATCTCCTAAACCCGGCCTGGACTTTAGCTATTTTACCGTGACTTTCTAGCCAAAGGCTAATATTCTTTTCCAAAATAATTCCATAAAGCTTGGCTAAAATCAACCTAATCATAATGGTCCTATAGTTAGAGGGAATGCTTCTATCTTCATTTTTAAAAATAGGAACAATGAGGCTTTTTGTATGTTGTCGCAAGAGTTGACTCTAGGTTGTAATAGAGCCAAGCCTTAGCACATTTTGAAGAAAACTATAATATGTTGATTGATCAGCTATTTGAGACTTCTGGGTCTAGGTTTGAACGAGCCTTTCAACCATTACAGATCAGAAATAAAGAGGCATGACCTTGTCTGATAAATCCATTTAAAATCATGAGGATGGATAGAAGATGTGAGATAGACAAAACTGAAACAAAAAGGCAGGTATCCAATTCTGATAAATCCGGTCTTCCTTTCAATAGAAGAATGGCAATGAATTTATTTAAGTTTCTTCCAGTAATCAAGCATTAATATTAGACTGCGGGTGTTGTTCTGCTCATAGCCAAACAGAGGAAAAATGCTTTCAAATAGATACTTTAAAGTTAACTGCAACAGAAGTTTCACTGAATTGTAGTTACTACAACCTAGATGAATAAATGAACAAAAAAAAAAATCAATGAGAATATCATAAACATCAACACAGGAAAAAGACATGGTTTAACTCAACAAGGCTTAGAATCTCTTTGCTTCTGTCAAATATATTACTAAAAGAAACTTGCATTACATTCCCAGGCCAAAAGTCTCTTGGGCTGCCCCTCTCCCTATTACAATTCATAGAATATATATAAATCAATAAAACTGATAAACTATTACTGACTTCTAGGAGTCAAACTCAATCCATATGCTAAAAATAAAATAAAGATGCAATAATTATGGAACAGTTTGCCAAAGATATGGAATGTTGAAGCTTGATTATCTCAATTTGAAATGTTCAAAGCCATCATCTGCCACTTGCATACTTAGATCTATTTGAATTCCTACAGATGCTAGATGACATGTTGATTATCATGCTTGAAATATGGACAGTTGGGATGCTTGTTTCTAAAAAATAGATCCAAGACACCTCTTCACATAAAAATATCCTCGAACTTATCCCATCGAGAACCGAATGTAGGATTTTATCATGATATCAAAACAGATCCCATGATTCACTATCCTTGTTGGATCTAGATTCCACCTTAAACTTATCACTGCCACCTATTCTTATCCTCTGACTGTTGATTATGATGCCAAAAGTTTAGGATCTTTGTTGCCACATATTTTCTTACTCAGCATTGAGTGCTTTGAATATGCTTGATGTTTCTTCATTTTGCTTAACAGTTATTTCAAGACTCTTCCAAAAAACTCTACAGGAGTTAATTGGTACCTTCATACCCCCACTCACATCAAAAAAATTCACAAGATCCATGGGTTCTCTGTCACTGATTGATCCAGGTGGATATCGGTGGCCACCCACCTTTTCTGACTGGCTCAAAACAGTTTTCTGGCAATTTTGGCAATTTACTATTTTTAGAAGTTTTTAACTTCCAGGGCTATTTTGAGGGCATAATTGAGCCCCCAAAATGAATCGCCTTGACAATACCTTTCCAACGAGCTGTCACATGCCTAAAACAGAGATCGTATGCAAAGGTTACGACCCGGGGAAGTTGATGTACTCACTTACCCAAACAGGGCCCACATGACTTTTGGCGCTTCATATCCTAGGGTTAGATTTTTGGATGTATAGGGTTTTTGGCATTCCTGTTTATTGTAAAAAGGCCTTCAGAGCCTTATTGTAATGATATTCTTGCGAATGTGAGTAGTCGTCGCATCTCTTCTCAGAGATAAGTTGCCACCATTCTAGCGAGTCTTTCACTCTATATTTTTTACAGTCTCTGTACATTTCTTTCATTAATAGAAATCGTGTATTACTGTATATATGTGTTTATGGTTGCATCTCTGATACATTTATGTTATCTTATTGAATATCTACGATATCTCTGTGCATTTATTTATTATATCTCTGCTCGCATTTCGTGTCGAAAATAATCTGGATCAGTGGTATCAGAGCAGGCTGCTCTTGATCATTTTTTCAGTGCATGTCCCCGACGAGGTCCGAGTATAGAAAGTTTGGGTCTCGAGCTTGTCTCTCTTGAAGACAATCGCTCTCGCACACGCAAGAAACCCTCAATGGCGAAAGAAAATAAAAACAATGGAGCAGACGATCCTATCAATTTGTTGCTTGAGCAATCTCTCACGCGACAGAGGGACGAAATGATGGAGAATTTTGCCCACATCCTTAAACGCTTGTCGATAGCATCAGGCACATCTTCATCAAGCGGCCACTTTGGAGGCACCTTGCCTTTCAAGGTACAAGTTAATTTTGATATTTCTGTATTTGAAGGACAGATAGATGCAGAAGTCCTAGAAAAATGGTTAACTCTGCTAGAAGGTTATTTCTCTGTTCACAATTTTTCCGACAAAGAAAAGATCACCTTCGCACTCCTTAAATCTCTCCCTCATGTCAAACATTGGTGGGAAACATACTAGGATCAAAGTTCCACAGAGGAGTCTGGAATATATGGGGTCGATCCCACTTGGGATTTTTTTGTGGATGCGGTAAAGGAATAGTATTACCCTGTTGGCAACTATGAGGACCAGTACATGAGATGGACCACACTGCGGCAAGAGAAGGGCCAAGCGGTTCCTTAGTTCACCAATACCTTCCATACCTTGTGCACTAATCTGGGTATCAAAGACTCTGAGGGACATTTGGTTCTGAAATACTGTGGGGCTCTACACAGATACATCCAAACTGAAATGGATTTTCTGGACATCTCATCACTTGGTGTTGCTCATCGATATATTGTTAAAATTGAGCAGAAATTTAAGTATCAGAACAAACGGGAATTCGGGTATGAAAATCCGCAACAACCAAAGTATGACAAAGACGGCCCTAACAAATAGTCTCCCGAAAACCAGTCCAAGACACAGGAAAAGAAGGGTCACAGGAAGACAAAGAAGGACACCGGAAAATGGTGTGATTTCCACAAAATCCCCTGGCACAACACCGATGAATGTCGCTCAAAACAATCATTGGTGTTCGAGATCAAATACAAGGAGCCAAACCCTGATTCTAAATCTGATTCTGAAAATACTGGTAAAGGACAGATCATTGACGCAAACCCCACTACTATTGTCGCGACCACAGCAATTCAACCAGAAGAACCAACAGATCCTGAAGAGGGGGGGCACCTTTTTCATTCACATATGTGGGTGAAGGGGACCCTGCTACATTTTATTGTTGATAGCGGAAGCCAGAAAAAACTCATCTCAACAGAGATAGTCAAACAGTTGGGATTGTCAACAACACCACACCCGCATCCATAAAACATCGGGTCGCTTCGGCAAGGATGAGATCTTCGTGTCAGCCAACAGTGTCGATTGTCATACAGCATCCAACCCTTCAAGGATGAGGTATTATGTGATGTTTCCCCACTGGATGTCTGTGATGTTCTCTTGGGCCAACCATATATGTGGAAGCGCCATGTTGTTTATGAGTCTCGACCCCGCAGTGTCATTGTTTCTCTGGGGGGTCATCTCTACAGAATACCAGAGGTAGTTCCAACTATTGTTCCACCTAAAAAGTGTCGCAAGGTAGTATCTCATACTACAAAATTTAGCTTCTTCACAATCTGTTCAAAAGGAGAACATAAAGACACTACAACCACTACATCCTCGCCCCAAGCACCTTCTATCAAACAGAAGCAAGTCGACAAGGTTGCAGCAAAGTGAAAAGATTCCTTTTGCGCATCGTCCTCTCATGTAGCCTGACTTTTTGAACGGCCTCAGCCTCAACAGGTTCATGACAAACTTCCACAAACTGAGCAGCGCGACGTCTCCAGCAAGGCAAGCARCTCACCAAGATACAGATTTAGCAAACGCTTTTTCCTCTCCCCCAGGAATTCAACGCAATGGAGACCATTGCTTCCTAAGGAGGGAGGATTTATCTATGTGGATATCGGTGGCCACCCACCTTTTCCGACTGGCTCAAAACAGTTTTTTGGCAATTTTGGCAATATACTATTTTTAGCAGTTTTTAACTTCCGGGGCCATTTTGAGGGCCCAAATGAAGGTTTATCGAGATTGAGGTCCTCAATGATAGTCAAAGGCATAATTGATCCCCCAAAATGAATCTCCTCGAAAATACATTTCCAACGAGCTATCACACGCCTAAAACGAAGATCATATGCAAAGGTTACAACCCCGGGAAGTTGATGTACTCACTTTACCCAAACCGGGCCCACATGACTTTTGGCGCTTCATCTCCTAGGATTAGGTTTTTGGATGTCTAGGGTTTTTGGCATTCCTGTTTATTGTAAAAATTCCTTCAGAGCCTCATTGTAATGATCTTCTTGCGAATGCGAGTAGCTGTCGCATCTCTTCTCAGAGATAAGTTGTCACCATTCTAGCGAGTCTTTGACTCTGTATTTTTTACAGTCTCTGTACATTTCTTTCATTAATAGAAATCATGTATTATTGTATATATGTGTTTATGGTTGCATCTCTGATACATTTATGTTATCTTATTGAATATCTGTGATATCTCTGTGCATTTCTTTATTATATCTCTGCTCGCATTTCGTGCCAAAAATAATCTGAATCACTAATTGAGTGAGGTGCCCACACCGGGATTCTTAATATTCTTTCTGGATAAGTAAAGTTTGAGCACATAACCCTCTTTGAACTATTCCAGTTTCCATGTCATTACTTATCATGATTTCTTTGTTGATGTCTTTTGTGAATATACATCCATGAAGTCCAAAATTGTTGGCATTGCAATGATGAATTCCTTCTTCAACAGAGTTGATCCTAATGACAGGCAATACTGGACCAAAAAGGATCTTCCCAAGCAAGTCTCATGTCAGGCCTCATGTGGTCTACCAAAAGAGACCAAATAAGGTTACCCTCCCTCTTGTACTCCTAGCAAAGTTTGGCTCCTTTTTGCTTGGCATCCATAAAAATACCCTCAATGAAATTTTCAGAGGATTCTGTGAAAATCGGGGTGATCTCACAGTTTTCTTCTGGTGGGCCAACAGTCATCTTAGCGACTTTGGAATTCACCTTCTCTATAATAGTATATGCAACGGATTCCATCACAAGGACTACTTTCACCGCAATACACCTCTGACCACTATAAGAAAATCCTCCTTTGACAACATTGGTTGTTGCCAGATCCAGATCAGTGTCATCAAGTATAATACATGCATCTTTTCCACCTAATTCCATCTGAAGAAGAATCATGCCAGCCTTTTTTGGAAATTGCAATACCAGTGTCACCCCCAGTGAAACTGATACAACAGATACTAGGATGCATTGTGAGAAAGTCTCGATGTGTTCCTTTCATTTGAATTATGATGTGAATTTAGTTGCTTATGGTCCATCTCCTTACACATGTAGATTTCATGGTGAATGTCCACTTGGATAGTTGGAAACTGAATGGAAACAACCAAATCATAAAAATTCATTTATTGGCAAGGAAACATGTGAATACAACATTTGTGAAATTCAACAATTTGTTTTGGCATAGTGCTCGAACGTTTAGCAGTTAGCGCCTTGGAGGATAAACAACGCTACATTTTCATTTTATTATCAAACCTTCGAGTGACTTGTGAATGTTGAGTGTTTTGGTTTCCCTTTGAGAACCTCACTCAGCATTGGATTATTGGCATTTTATTTTGGAAAAGTGGCCTCAAATAGATTCATTGTTTTAAATTTGCGATAAATGAAACTATTGAAACTACTACCTCATCTTCCACCATTTGTTGATATCTATCTTCTATTTTTTTGAACTTGACCAATCCAGATAGTTGTGAGTGTTGGAATCACTGTTTGTTTTGGAGTTTCTCCCTTTACACTAGATCTTTCCTTGACCAAGAGGATCCCCAGCTCGAGGAACCTTGACTTCAGTACAAGGATAGCACACTTGTAATAAATAAAAAAATTAAAATAGAAGAACTTTTACCCATGGATCCCTAACTTCGGGGCTTCGGGTGAAATGAGGAGTGGCAATTTGAATTCATCCGATGTTCAAAACTCCCGAAATGGAACCCAGCGCTCAAAACAATGACCAAGATGGAAATTAGTGTGTGGTTAAACATCGGGGATGTTTGAATCCCTGAAGTATCCGACTTGCGTTGATCTGTGTTTGATATGGACGTTCAGATGATGCTTGAGTCCTTGTGCTTCAATGGTTATGAAGTCTCTACATTGAATCCTTTGTATTAAGCACATGATTTGCAGTAGTGAATTCGTCTTTAATTTGCACTTGTTTATCTCTGTGCATGTTGACAGTGTAGGGTTTCATCATTCATGGTTTGTCGCTTATATGTCAAGTTGTTGCTTGGGCTTAGTGTTGAGACTGAGAGGAACATGTAAACATGAGGAATTTTTTCTGGGAGTTTACCTTTCTTTGATACTTTCTAGAATAATGTTGCATATTTCTTGTATGGACTCCATCATCTAAACCTTCTTCATGGTTATTTCCTTCCAACTTGTTACTTGGCATTGTAGCGCACTTGCATTTGGATACTCCCATTAACACATGGTGATGTTGAGCATTTCTTCAGCACTTGGAAGCCCGAGTTTGGAAACTTAACATTTCAACTTGTATTATTTATGCAGCGGGAAATATCCCACATGCATTAGAATATTGAAATCTRATGAGTTTATATCCATCGACGTTTCCAAGGTTGGTCGACACGTAGTGCACTGCTTTGCCTCCCTCATGGACTTTCTCCTTGGCGCCTTGTGTGATTTTTCCTGTAACTTGGCATGTGATATAGCTTTGGMTGGATAACTTGGAGATTGGGTTTGAAGGGTAATTAGACCAATATTTTTATTGAAAATAATAAAAGTGTTTGGGCTTGACATTTTAGGTACTATTGAAAAKACCAAGGAATTACAATMTTCACCAAGTCRAGGCTTTAACAAAATTCAATGCAAGGGTTTAAAATTTTGGCAAAGATGTATGCAAAATTMAGAGTTTTGACAAAATTGGCAAAAGATTTTGGAAGTTTGCGACATTTAGAGACTTGCATAAAATGATTCAAGGTTTGAAGGCTTTTGAAAATGATGAAATTTTGGCGGGGGACAAAATATTTGACAATGTCAATCTTTGTCCTAATATAGGCTCCATCTAGGGATGGTTCTTTCCTGCAAAGTGCCAAGAACAGTAGACCATGTGCCTTCATCCATTGGGCGACCTGAAATCAACCCTGTCAAACTGTGAACCCTGTCATTGTACCTGTACCTATTCTGAAACCAAAACTTCTTATTCTCTACAACTAATAAGGTTTTTCACAAGTGCCTCCATTGGGATATGGAGTCATGAATTATTTACTGCATACCGACTACAAACTGAAAACATATTGAAAACCACAGTTGAACTCTAATGCTCAAAGTCGATCTTATTTATTTGCATTACCTACTCTAACCAGTTTTGTTGGTCTTCTCAAGTTTAAGAAAATTTCCAAAGCATCTGGGCAAATATTTGACTAACAAATTTAATTATGCTTCCATCCTTGAGCACAAAAACGATAGGAGAAACTACAAATTTCAAAAAATATCTTGGATGCAGGTACTTATAGCTTTGAAATTCTACCCTCAAGAAATCGAAGATAAAAAATTTAATGCCCCATTCTGACTCCATATAAATTGCCACTAGATCATAGAAAGGAAAATATATAAAATTTTGCAGTCATTCCATACCTCCTCCTGCAGTTTAAAATGAAAAAGCTTCTTTGCTCCATTGTTGGTCTTTTCTTTTTCCGGCTCAAAAATATCGCAATGAGGCTCACTGATTTCTTGTATATGTTGCTTGACAGTTGATGATGAAGACAAAATTATCTCCTTTAATAGATCTTCCTTATCTTCTTCATTGTTTGTCCAAGAGTCTACTTCATCACTTTCATACACAAGATGATTTCTTTTATGATGCTACTGATTTGTTTGCGGCTAAAGAACACCTTCTTGTTGCTCATCATATTCAGGAACACTTTCATCATATTCATCAAATATTGAGGGAAAATTGTTGTGAGATTCAATGCATATTGAAAAACAAATATGATCTTCACTATATAGATACTCAGCATATACAGGTTGCTCACAAAACATTTCTGAACCTTGACTTTCACAAACCTTTATTTCTTGATGATTTAGTAATGATGAATGAATTTTGACAACATGATCTTCATAAGGATTTACAACGATAATTATATCTGAGACAATTTCAATTACATTTGAATTATTCCCATCCTCGCATTCATCTTGAAGCTTTTCCTGAAATGGCTTTTGGGTAACATGTAGTTCATCATATTTTAGGGAATCTAATTGATTATAAGACTGATAAGGATCTTCTTTCAAAAATTTCACAATAGCAAGATGGCCATGTTCTAATCCAACAAATGGTGATTGTATATGGTCTTTAATAAGTTGTTGATCTTCACAAACACCTAGATCAACAATTTCATTATCGTGTTGTTCAATCAAACTATCTTCAACATTATCAATGTTACCAAAACCATCCTGAAAGACATTTTCTTAGAAAGAAGAACTAAAGGTAGAATCATATATGAATGAATTTGAATCTAGCTCTTCATAAGAAAATGCATTTTTATCTTTATTTCTGCAGCAATCCTGATCTTGATCTGTTTAAAAGCCTTTTGACATTTCTTTTCATCTTTATGGAGCTTGGATTGATCTTCTTCTTGAATATGATCACAAGTGCTATTATGCTTTGATTCTTCATTAGCAAATCATCTCCCATGACGATCATCTTCATCAACTTGTTGTGAGATTGTTATATTGCAGCAAGTTTCTAAAATGAGCTCTGATGGATTTACTCTTTTGCAATATTTATTAAAAGAAACATGAAATTATTTTAACAATGGAATGTTGGAAGGAAAAAGAGACTTGTACCAAACACGAGCGTCTCCTCCTAGACTAAACATGAATAGTTTCATCAAAACAACTTCATGATGAATATCCAATTTATCCATAAGCTTATGAAACTCAAACAAGTGTTCAGCAGGATTGTCGTCTATCCTTTCATTAAAATTTGGAAGATAATCTCTCCATTCTTTAATATCAAGGACAACATTCGAAAAACCCATAACATTTGTAAAATCCAAAGGAGAAAACCTCGCAGCAATCCGAGCAGCGAAAGAACTTGACATTTTGAAACCAGTGGAGTCGCCAGTGAATCATATAGAGTCTTTGAACCAAGGAGTCGCCAGGTGAATTATCACAACCAATTGAATGCCTATCCCTTGTTCACCATCAAGAAATAGATCTGAGCTTTTTCGTACCTCAGGGAAGATATAGGCCTTCAAAACCATCCCCGACAATGGTGCCAAAAAATGGTGTCGCGGGAGTTGACTCTAGGTTGTAATAGAGCCAAGCCTTGGCACATTTTGAAGAAAATAATAATATATTGATTGATCAGCTATTTGAGGCTTCTGGATCTAGCTCTGAACGAGCCTTTCAACCATTACAAATCAGAAATAAAGAGGCATGACCTCATCTACTAAATCCATTTAAAATCATGAGGATGGATAGAAGATGTGAGATAGACAAAACTGAAACAAAAAGGCAGGTATCCAATTCTAATAAATCTGGTCTTCATTTCAGTAGAATAATGACAATGAATTCATTTAAGTTTCCTTCAGTAATCAAACATTAATATCAAACTGCAGGTCTTGTTTTGCTCACAGCCAAACAGAGGAAAACCTGCTTTCAAATAGACGCTTTAAAGTTAACTATAGCAAAAGTTTCATTGAATTTTAGTTACTACAACCTAGATGAATAAATGAACAAAAGAAAAAGAATCAATGAGAATATCAGAAACATCAACACAGGAAAAAGACATGGTTTAACTCAACAAGGTTTAGAATCTCTTTGCTTCTGTCAAATATATTACTGAAAGAAACTTTCATTACATTCCCAGGCCAAAAGGCTCTTGGGTTTCCCCTCTCCCTATTACAATTCATAGAATATATATAAATGAATAAAACTGATAAATTATTACTGACTTCTAGGAGTCAAACTCATTCCATATGCTAAAAATAAAATAAAGATGCAATAATTATGGAACAGTTTGCCAAAGATCTGGAATGTTGAAGCTTGATTCTCTCAATTTGAAATGTCTGAAGCCATCATCTGCCACTTGCATACTTGTATCTATTTGATTGCCTACAGATGTTAGATGACCTATTGATTATCATACTTGAAATATGGACAGTTGGGATGTTTGTTTCTAAAAAATAGATCCAAGACACCTCTTCACATAAAAATATCCTCAAACTTATCCCATCGAGAACTGAATGTTTGATTTTATCATGATATCAAAACAAATCCCATGATTCATTGTCCTTGTTGGAGCTAGATTCCACCTTGAACTTATCACTGCCACCTATTCTTATCCTCTGACTGTTGATCCTGATGCCAAAACTTTAAGATCTCTGCTGCCACATCTTTTCTTGCTCAGCATTGAGTGCCTTGAATATGCTTGATGTTTCTTCATTCTGCGTAATAGTTATTTCAAGACTCTTCCAAAAAAACTCTATAGGAGTTAATTGGTACCTTCATACCCCCACTCACAGTCACAATATCTATGGGTGATCTGTCACTTATTGAGTGAGGTGCCCACACCGGGATCCTTAATATGCTTTCTGGATAAGTAAACTAAAGGGATGATTTTAAGGATGGAAATTTATTTTAAAATGTAGAAACCTTGGCGAATATTACTAATCCTTCATATGCCAAGTATAAATGATTGGCGATATTTTTGTGAAAATATTCAAATTTCTAAGGATTTTATATAGTTTTTATAAAATTTTAGCGATTTTTAAGGTAAAATAATTTTATCCTATAAAATTTGGGCGAAACATTTTTAAAATAGCGAATCTCATTTTTGGAAAAACCATGGAAAATTAGCCCATGACCGAAATTTAACCACTAAAATCATCTTAGTAAAGTTTGAGCACATAACCCTCCTTGAACTATTCGAGTTTCCATGGCATCACTTATCACGATTTCTTTGTTGATGTCTTTTGTGAATATACATCCCTGAAGTCCAAAATTGTTGGCATTGCAATGATGAATGCCTTCTTCAACATAGTTGATCCTAATGATGGGCAATACTTGACCAAAAAGGATCTTCCCAAGAAAGTCTCTTGTCAGGCCTCACGTGGTCTACCAAAAGAGGCCAAATAAGGTTACCCTCCCTCTTGTACTCCTGGCAGAGTTTGGCTCATTTTAGCTTGGCATCCATAACAAGACCCTCAATGAAATTGCAGAGGATTTTGTGACAACCTGGGTGATCTCACAGTTTTCTTTTGGTGGGCCAACAGACATCTGAGCGACTTCGGCATTCACCTTCTCTACAATAGTATCTTCAACTGATTACATCACAAGGACTACTTTCACCGCAGTACACCTTTAACTGTTGTAAGAAAATCCTCCTTTGACAACATTGGTTGCTTCTAGATCCAGATCAACATCATCAAGTATAATACATGCATGTTTTCCACCTAATTCCATCTGAAGAGGAATCATGCCAGCCTTTTTTGGAAATTGCAATACTAGTGTAACCCCTAGTGAAACTGATACAGCCTATACTGGGATGTATTGTGAGAAAGTCTCGATGCGTTCCTTTCATTTGAATTATGATGTGAATTTAGTTGCTTATGGTCCATCTCCTTACACCTGTAGATTTCATGGCGACAGTTGGAAACCGAATGGAAACAACCAAATCATAAAATTTTATTTGTGGGCGAGGACACCTATGAATACAATAGCTGTGAAATTCGACAATTTGTTGTTAGCGCCTTGGAGTATAAACTTCACTACATTTTCATTTTATTATCAAACCTTCGGGTGACCTGTGAATGAAGAGTGTTTTGGTTTCCCTTTGAGAACCTCACTTAGCATTGGATTATTGGCATTTGATTTTGGACAAGTGGCCTCGAATTAAAACAGAGGAACTTTTATCCATGGAACCCTGACTTCAGGCCTTCGGATTTCGGGTGAAATGAGGAGTGGAAATTTGAATTCATCCGATGTTCAAAACTCCCGAAGTGGAACCCGGAGCTCAGAACGATGACCAAGATGGAAATTAGTGTGTGGTTAAACATCGGGGATGT
>JASDQU010102680.1:38520-57265 GCA_032191745.1 Picea mariana
AATTAAAACAGAGGAACTTTTATCCATGGAACCCTGACTTCAGGCCTTCGGATTTCGGGTGAAATGAGGAGTGGAAATTTGAATTCATCCGATGTTCAAAACTCCCGAAGTGGAACCCGGAGCTCAGAACGATGACCAAGATGGAAATTAGTGTGTGGTTAAACATCGGGGATGTTTGAAGACCCGAAGTATCCAACTTATGTTGATATTCATTTGATATGGACGGTCAGATGATGCTTGAGTCCCTATGCTTCAATGGTTATTAAGTTTCTGCATTGAATCCTCTGTATTAAGCACACGGTTTGCAGTAGTGAAGTTGTCCTTAATTTGAGTTTGTTGATATCCTTGCATGTTGACAGTGTGGGATCTCCTCATTGATATCCTTGCATGTTGACAGTGTGGGATACGCTTATATGTTGAGTTGTTGCTCGGGCTTGGTGTTGAGACTGAGAGGAACATGTAACCATGAGGAATTTTTCCTGCGAGTTTACCTTTCTTTGATACTTGCTGGCATAACGTTGTCTGGCGCTTGTATGGACTCCATCATCTCAACCTTCTTCGTGGATATCTCCTTCCAGCTTTGCATTTTAGCGCACTTGAATTTGGATACTCCCATTAACGCATGGCGATGTTGAGCACTGCTTCAGCACTTTGAAGCCCGAGTTTCGACACTTAACATTTCACCTTTTATTATTTTTGCAGCGGGAAATATCCCACATGCATTAGAATATTGAAATATGATGATTTTATATTCATTGACCTTTCCCAGTACCRTCGACACGTAGTGCACTGCTTTGGCTTCCTCATAGACTTTCTCCKTCGCGCCTTGTGTGAGTTGTTTTGTAACTTGGCATGTGATATAGTTTTGGTTGGATAACTTGGAGATTGTGTTCGAAGGGTAATTAGCCAAGTATTTTTATTGAAAATAATAAAAGTGTTTGGGCTTGACATTTTAGGTAATATTGAAAAGACCAAGGAATCACAAATTTCATCATTCGAGGATTTAACAAAATTTGATGCAAGGGTTTAAAATAGTTTTGGTTGGATAATTTGGAGATTGTGTTCGAAGGGTAATTAGTCCAATATTTTTATTGAAAATAATAAAAGTGTTTGGGCTTGGCATTTTAGGTACTATTGAAAAGACTAAGGAATCACAAACTTCATCAAGTCGAGGATTTAACAAAATTTGATGCAAGGGTTTAAAATTTTGGCAATACAGTTTTGGTTGGATAACTTGGAGATTGTGTTCGAAGGGTAATTAGTCCAATATTTTTATTGAAAATAATAAAAGTGTTTGGGTTTGACATTTTAGGTACTATTGAAAAGATCAAGGAATCACAAACTTYATCAAGTCGAGGATTTAACAAAATTTAATGCAAGGGTTTAAAATTTTGGCAAAGATGTATGCAAAATTCGGAGTTTTGACAAAATTGGAAAAATATTTTGGAAGTTTGCAACATTTAGAGACTTGCGCAAAATGATTCAAGGTTTGAAGGCTTTTGAAAATGGAAAAATTTTGGCTGGGAACAAAATATTTGACAATGTCAATCTTTGTAGGCTCCATCTAGGGATGGTGCTTTCCTACAAAGCGCCAAGAATAGTAGACCATGTGCCTTCATCCATTGGGTGACCTGAAATCCACCATTTCAAACTCTGAACCCTATCATTGTACCTGTACCTATTCTGAAACCAAAATTCTTATTCTCTACAACTGAAAAGGTTTTGCACAAGTGCCTCCATTGGGCTATGGAGTCATTAATTATTTACTGCATACCGACTACAAACTGAAAACATACTGAAAACCACAGCTACACTCTAATGTACGTTATGATGAAAAATAATTGGTCCAAGTCAATCCACAATCTACCCGTATTCATAAGAAATGCACGCTGGATAAAAATGACCAATCCCACCAACGTGGCCCTCTTGTCATTGTCTAAAGTGGATTTAATACTCGTAAAATTAAATTATAAGAAAACAAGACTTACAAACCCTATGAATTTGTAACCTTGAGCACTTTACATTACTTGAGTTTGGGTATCACATCAGATAATTCATCGCCTTCAATGAAGAATGTTAGAAAAGAATTTATAAATGGGCATTATCCAATTCGAAAAGCAAACACACCACATATGTTTTATTCAGAATCGAGAACTGTGTTTACATCTAAATACAAAATTATTTGATTTTTATTTATTATAAGAAATTAAAACTTTTTTATATCAAACATTTAATTTTAATTTCATACATGAAACCAAATGCTATTTTCATCATAATATATATATATATATATATATATATATATATATATATATATATATATAATAATTTGATTTATCCAAAAAAAAATAGACTAATTTATTCTTCCTTTTACTAATTCATTTTTTATTTTCTTTTAACACATTTTTTTATAAACTCATTCTTTATTTTAGCTTTATAAGTAGTTGAAGACAACCTTTACTTATCACAATAACTTTTTGAGACGAAGTTGGAGAGAGTAATTCCATACAACTCAAAGGAAAATATTAATTTAAAGTAGAAATTTCAGTTGTTAGATTGTGATTTATAAATCAATAGTTAGATTGTGATTTATAAATCAATAGAGTTTTTAATCTTCACAATGAAGTTAACTATTAAAATAAAATTTGAAATTTAATTAAAAAATAAAAATATGTTTTTATTAATAAAATATTATTTTAACATGACTATAACATTAAAAAGATAATTTCGGCGGACTGACATGCTCTGATAGAATATTTTGAGGGGTTGGTTCTAGGGTTACAGTTTGGGCAGCGAGAAGAATGGTAACTAGAGAGGGAGGGAGTGGGACTCCCTCCTACAAGCAAGTTTTGGTGGATAGAGGCAAAAGTCCACGCGGTGTAGGGTTTAAGGAACCTTTGACAAGGACCTCAGGATCAGGGCCAGAGCATCATAATGAGGACAACCAGGGAAAAAAAGAACGAGTGGGGGAGGAGACCAAGGAGGCCCGAAGCAGTATGTCATAATCGACAAACCCAAGTGGGGGAGGAGGGAACAACCCATGAAAACAAAAAACAACGTTAATCCCAAAGGTTATTCTAGAATATCCCCAAACCCAACTCTTCAGAGATCAGATGAAGACACATGCCCTAATCTGCAATTTTATGGGCATGTGGCCTACAAAAAAGACCCTACGCAGCTGGATAAAGTATCAATGGAAGCCGAGTGGAGAAGTAGACCTCCACCTCGGATCAAAGGTTTTTTTTACAACAGTCTTCATGAATTTAGAAGACAGATATAACATCTTTGAGGGGGGGTCGTATTTCCATGCATCAACGAGATTGTGCATGCGACCTTGGAAGGAAAAMTTCTCCCCAAAAAAGGAGACCTTTAAATGTGTCCCARTCTGGCTCAAGATATACTCCCTCTCGCTAGATTATTGGTTGTCGTCCACCTTCGAAGCCACAGGGAACAAGTTGGGGAAATATGTCAATTCGTTTAATGCAACATTAAAATGGAAGTATACATCCTATGCRAGAATTTGTATAGAGATGGATGTCTCGGGGGCACTCCCAGAGGCAATCAATCTAGAGTTCAGGGATGAGGAATGCATCCAAAGCATAGACTATGAGACTATGAATAGATCTTGTTTAGATGCAAAAGGTGTCATGAACATGGGCACCTATGAAGAGAATGTCCACTAAACAAAAAATCGGAATAGGGAAACTCAAAACAACACCAGGATGAGGACGGTTTTGTTAGGCCAAACCACAAAGGTAGAGGAAATAAGAGACAAAGAAAACCCCCCACAATGAACAACCCAAAATTGAGGAATAGATTCGAAGGATGAGAAAATCCAAAACAGGGGGAAGGGGAGGAACAGAAAAGGAAAAAGGAAAGGGATATAAATGAACAAGAAGCAAATAAGATCACATAGAATCAAAACCCTCAAGGAAATCACTGGCACAACAAGGGAATAACAAAAGAAGGAGACAGAGACACAAATACCTCAATGTAGGAGGTCAATGGAGATTCAGAAATGACACCAAGCGAGGTTGGAACAGAAGACCCAGACCTAAGAGATATTGTGGAAAGGGAAGGGATAGACCTCTTGAATATACTAGAACAATGGAAAAATCAAGGAGTCGACAATATACCAACGGATCAATTGGATCGCATCCAATACCTCTTTCTTTTGAGGGAAGAATCAAAAACCATAGGAACCAACCGCATGCATGGAGAAATAGGAAACTTGGGTATCAAAATAGGAGACAATCATCCACAACACTCACCAAAGAAGGCAAGATGGAAGAAAGGGAGGAAATCAAAAAGCGTAGCCCTACAGGAATTAGGATAACTTCTGATAAATTCAAGTAAGATCAAAAATATTTTTCCCAACTCCCCCCGCCCCCCCACATGTTTAAAATGAAGGTTATAACTTGGAACATAAGGATCCTGAACAACCCTAGAAAACAATGAAACCTAARAAATAGATTGAAGATGGAACAACCAGATATATGCTTCATTCAAGCGACTAAATGCAATATGGACAGAATGGAAATAATTAGTAAGAAGTACTTGAATAAGTACAATTTTCTGACTATAGATAGTCAAAACATAGTGGGAGGCATTCTCACCCTGTGGAACCCATAATCTGTGAATCTACTCTCAACAGAAGCCACTAGGCTCTCATTATCGGTAAAAATGCAAGTGATAGGGAACACAGAGGAGGTCATATGCACAAATGTATATGGACCCTAGATGTTGGAAGATAAAATAAGAATGCTCCTAGACCTAGAAAACCTAAAGGAGAAGAATAGTAACCTTCATTGGATTATGGCAGGGGACTTCAACATTATATCACTCTAGTTGAGAAAAAAGGGGGCAATATAAGATTGGACAGAGATGCATAATATTTCACAGCTTTCATTGAAAGAAAGGACCTAGTGGACATTACGATTAGTAATGGGCAATATACCTAGAAAAAATAATAAATTTACGCCACTAGGTGGGTACGAGGCCAGATAGATTCCTAGTCTCCGAATTTATATCTTGCAAGGTTTAGCTCTGGAAAGAAGCATCCTCCCCTGGGGGGGATCAAACCACTAGCGGATGCGACTAGAGGAAAATTTTCAGGCAACACCAAAGAACATGCCTTTCATATTCGAGAAGTTATGGATTGACCACCCAACCTTCAAGGAGAACATCAAAGATTGGTAGCAAGAGGAAATCCAAGAACAAGGGACAAAGATGTTTAGACTTCAAAAAAAACTCAAGCACATAAAGGAGAAACTCAAGAAATGGAACAGAGAATTTTTTGGAAACATAGACTAGACAAAAGGAAATGATAGAGGAAAGAATGGAAAGGCTTCAGGAGAAATGCATTCAAGAAGGCTACACCAAGGAAAGGCAAAAAGAGGAGAACCAATTACTCTAGGATTGGGAATCCAGATGTAAGCAAGAAGAGACCCTGTGGAGACAAAAGTCCAGAGTTCAGTGGCTTAAGGAAGGGGAGAGAAATACCAAGTTCTTCCACAGATCAACTATAGCGAGAAGATATCATAACAAAATTTTGAAGATCTGGGATCGGGATGGGATAGAGAGAGAGTCCCACCAGGACATTGAAAACTCTTTGGTCAAACATTTCCATGGGATAGCCAAAGAACCCAACCTGGACAGGACTAAAGCAATATAGAGGATTGTAAGGCACATCCCTAAGTTGGTAACAAAGGAGTACAATGTCAACCTTTACAAACCCATATCAAAGGAAGAAGTCGACCAAGTGATCCAGGAGATGCCAAATGGAAAGGCCCCAGGCCCAGATAGTTTCACAGTGGATTTTTTTAAAGCTTGTTGTGATGTGGTTAAGTATGATATTTATGGTATAGTGGAGGACTCTAGATGCTCAGCCTCAATCCTGAAATCCCTGAACACCACAAGGATCACTATGATCCCAAAAGAAAATGAAGCCAAAATTCATGATCTCTATCGACCGATAGCCTTGTGCAATGTGGTGTATAAGATAATTTCATAAGTAATAGCTAATATATTGAAACCCCTACTCCCCACTATGATCTCAAAGGAACAAGCGGGTTTTGTGGAGGGGAGGCATATTTTGGATAACATCATTCAATCCCATGAACTAATACACACCTTGAAAAGTAAAAAGAAAGCAGGGATGTTAATTCAGTTGGATTTGGCCAAGGCCTATGACAAAATAAGCTGGCACTATATGGAGAAAATGATGGAAGCATTTGGGTTTGACCAACACTGGATTAAATGGGTAATCAACCTAGTCTCTACAACAATTTTTTGCTTCTAGTAAATGGAGCTCCAGCCAAACTGTTCTACCCCTCGAGGGGTATAAGACAAGGGGATCCTTTATCCCCTTTCTTGTTCATTTTAATGGTGGAAGGGCTTAGCAGGAGCATAAAGACAACAATGGTCGAAGGTGAAATCAAAGGCCTAAAATTGTTTGAAGATTGCCCAACCTCAACACACCAACCATTTGTGGACGATACCTTACTCCATGGAATCCCTACAGTCAAGGAAGCAATGGCATAAAAAAAAATTAGTGGAATTTAGAGAAGCCTCTGGGGATGAAACAAACCACTCTAAATCTATGATTTACTTTTTCAACACAAATCTTGCAGTCCAAGGAACCTAGCCAACATTTTGGGGTTTGAGAGGAAAACACTCCCAATGAAGTATTTTGGGGTTCCCCTAACGGACAAGGCTTGTATGAATATAAATTAGGAAGGTGTCATCAACAAGATGCAGGAGAGGGTTAAAAATTGGACTTATAGAACTCTTAACCTGGAAAGGTAATTAATCCTAATAAAAGAGATCCTACAGGCAATACTGGCCTGCCTTGTGTCAGTGTTTCCAGCCCCAAAAGGCATCTTACAAAAAATCAGAGCAATCCAAAGAGACTTCCTATGGAGAGGAGTTGAGGAAAAAAGAAATTGGCTTTGGTGGCATGGGACAGATTGTGCAGAGAAAAGAACAAAGGGGGGCCTCGAGCTACAACACCCTCAGGTAACCAATGATGCCTATGGGGCAAAACTATGGTGGAGATGGGTAAAACACAGCTCAGCACCATGGGTTAAGATGTGGAAAGAAAAATACACCCCAGGTGTCAACCCCTAGGAGATGATCAAGTTCATGGGCACAGGGGAAGGTTCAACCATCTGGAATCTTGCCTAGAGAAATAAAAATTGGATATAGGGTCACAGTTTTTGGGAAATTGGGAATGGGAGAACAACAGATTCTGAGGGGATGTCTGGCAGCATGAACCCAGAATGGAAAACCATAACAGAGAGGTTATAAATCAAGAGATGATTCATAAAGGGAAAATGAAAGTCTGCCGGTACTAGAAACAGAGGGAGGAGAATGCCAGATGGATAATTTGGGACAACATAATCCACAAAACAGAGCTCAAGGAGGCCCAATGGTAAATGACATTGAGGAGGAATTGGGTAAGAGGAAAATTTGGGTCTCGGAAGAGGAGGATCAATTAATATGGGGAAGAAAAATGGAGGGGAATTCAATCTAAAAGAAGCCCAGAACTATATAGCAGGACAAGACCAAGAAAATCCAGAACCTCACTGGGAGAGGATCTGGAAGTGCCCGCAATGGCCCAAGATTAAATTTTTCAAATGGTTAATCTTACACAAGAATATATTGACCTGGGAGAACCTAAAAATAAGAGGATTCATTGGACCCTCACGTTGTCATATGTGTGAGATCCAAGAAGAATCGACAGATCACCTCCTAGATGAGTGCAACTATATAACCGAGATCTGGGATTGGGTGGCTATAATTTACCGTCAGTCAAATAGGGTAAGGGGGGATATCAAAGACACAATTAAAAACTGGAAGGAGAGGTATAGCGACAATGAGGTGGTGAACCTGTGTTGGGGACTAACGCTGGGGATGGTAATATGGGCGATTTGGAAAGAACATAATAGGAGAATTTTTAGGAATGAAATCCAGTCGTCCTCGAGGATAAAAGATATTATCATAACCCAAATAAGAGAGACAATGCAAAGCCATATCCTTAACAATTCTAAAAACCAAAACTCAGGCCAAGATCTAATAATTTTGGAATTGTTCCATTTGAAATATTGGATCCTTAACATACATGTGGCTCGGGCTCCACAGATTCAGATAGGAGTCAATACCTGGGTTCCTCCTCCAACAGGCTTCATAAAGATGAATTTTGATGGGGCATTGAAAGGCAATCCTGGTTTAGCAAGAGTTGGCGGGGTAATAAAATATAGTGGAGGGACCATCTTACACCTGTATGCTGGGAGAATAGGAAACTCTACAAATAATGCAGTGGAGTTTGGAGCTCTGGAACTAGGCCTGGAAATTCTACGTAGAGAGGGTATGGTGAATGTCATCATAGAGGGAGATTTGACACTGGTCATCAACACAACAAAGAAACTTCAGTATGGAACCAAGGTTGGAAAGGTGTTAAGGCATCGACGTCTAGCGTACTCCCTTCAAAGAATCAGAAAACACCTGAAAACCTTGAACACGATAGAAGTTAGATGGATTTGCAAGTTGGATAATGCATTGGCAGACAGGCTAGCCAATGAAGGAGTGAACAGTGAGGGATATGTGATGGATGAGCTTTGGTCCAGAATCCCAAGGGGTCAACTCAGATCGGACTGCATCCACTTGGCAGAACGAGATCACGGTGGCAGCTTCAGGGACGAGGGTCACATTGGGGATGACGCGGGGCTCTTTGACTCGGCATAGGACCCAGGAGTTATATTATGGTCACAACACCTGGCCCCCATTTATCATGTGGGAACAAGACATGAAATAAGTGGGCAGACGGATGGAAGTATAGACCAACAGAAAGGTTAGAGAAGATAGTGCAAGAGAGAGGTCAAGTAGCAGGCCGAAAATTCATGACGAGAAAAGGGGTTTGGAGATGGTGATAATCAAGGGAGGATCATCAGCCCCTAGGACAACTAAGGGACCCAGAGCGTCTGGATACAGAGATATCAGGGATAGAAGCAAGGACCAGGGAAGCGATCACAACATAATGGCCTGATTTTCCTTACCCGCCAATAAAGAGGATCGAGGTCACCACCTCGGGGTAGAATTAGTAGGAGGTACAGGTACTCAGAAGAGAGACTATTATAAGAAGAAGAGATGCAGACAGGGATACATCCAGAATGGTTTAGCTAATGGTGAAAGGTATAGTCTCAAAATCAGGTCAGTTAAGGGGAGACGCATAGTGAGGAACCAAGAGAAAGGACTTAGTAGAGAGTCGGGTAGGTATAGGGGCATGGCGCGCATGAAACATACGTAGAGAAAGAGAAGTCTCCGGGGGAAGGATATGGCGGAAAGCTTGAGGCGGTTGACGAGAATCGAGTAGGCTGCAAGAGATGTGGCGAACACGTTCCAGACGATGGTCTCGCAGAAAGGGAAGGAAGCAGTGAATAAGTGGGAGGAAGAGATCAAGGAGGAGCGAAGTGGAAAGGAGTGGGGGGAGATTGCTCAGGAGGTAGACTGGATAAAATATTTGGGGGCTACCCGTCCCAAGGAGACCCTCTATTACAGAACTATGGAGACACCATGGGTCACCAAAATGTTGATATGTAAGGTAAAGTTTGATCTATAGGAGGCACGCAAGGACGACAATCGGGAGATTAAACCCATGCTGGAAAAAAATCATCATCGAATCAGCGGGTTAGAAACCATCGTCAAGTTGTTAGTGGAGGTAGAGAAGAACCAACAAAGTAAGAAAGGACGGCTTGAGGCACAGTTCCATATGTTCCTGAGATATGTCCACCATCTGGACATAACACCCACAGATGGCGAAGGAGGACTGGCTCAGATCCGAAGGACCATAATAGTCTCCCCAAACAAGGACAACAAAGGCCAAGCAGGTGGGGTGACAGACCACTCCCAGGTGCTCCATCATTTTATTTATTTGCTCATGGGATTCGATATTGTGACCTCTCGCGGTTGATCTTACGAAATGAAAAATAATGCGGAGAATTTTTGAATGATTTCTCCGATCCAGAATAGGATTCAACCATGTGTTTCTTCATTTTTCTCCACTTACTTCATAAATCCTTTTGTTTTAGACATGGCAGACTAGTTATTCTTGTCGAACATTATTTTTTTCATTAAATCAGAACACTACCTGCCTTCAAATTTCGATTTGTCTGTAAAAAATAGAAGAATCATATGTTCTTTAAAGGTTTCAGCGTGAAATTGTGTTCATCTAGCTCGATGTTGTGTCAGTAGTTAAAGATGAAACATTCAAAGATTTAAGTACTTATTTACATATAATGCATTTTCCTTTAAAGATTTCTTTGAACAACATGCATTATCTTCATTTTCCGTTATTAGTTGGATGTAGTGGTTGTATTTAAATCTGATATACATGAACAATTCTTACGTTGTTTAGGTTTGCATCGTCATTCTGAAAAAAGAAATATAAATTCCTAGCATCTATAAATATTTTTCATTATCTTTGGCAAAAGAAATCAAGACATAGCAAAAATTATAAAGTCACTGTGAAGGTATAATCATTGATATGCGCCTTAAAATTGAAAAGTTCAATAGATCTTATCCTATTGTATGTTAGATTCAGGGCCACTTCCATAGGTGGAAATTAAGATAAGCTTGTAACCAGATTTAATTCAATTAATTGAATTTTCGCTTAGTGGTCAATTGATCGCTGGTATATTTTGTTTCATTGGTTGGTCCATTTTGTAGCCAAAATTTATTATGCATTCTTTCCCAATTTAATATGAAATTCCATCTTATTTTTGAAAACAAATTCATTTTCCTATTTAAAAGATTTCCCAATTATATTTTTTTATTGGTTCACAACAACACTACATGACTATATTTCCTTGATTGTGTATGGTATTGTATTTTCCTCAATTGTCAGAACCAAGAAATGATTTAAAATACCAATTGTTTTAATGGTTAGTCTCTGCCGGGAAGTGCAAGCTTGCTCTCACAACGTTGCAATCGAAGTTGCTCTGAAAACGCTGCAGTCGAAGAACACGATTGTGTTTCCACTTTCCACATATTTTGCATGAAGGGCAGTCCACTGGGAAAGCGACATGGAGCCATCGCTTCATGCTCCACCTCCTGCAAAACTTAATGAAAGATAGAATATTACCTTAAGGGAAAGATGATTAAGAAATAAACGACATTTCTCCAGTAATCCTCACCATCTAATTAGGACCATGGTGAAGCAGGTTGTTGTGTCTGGGATTGCTTCTTTTACTGGATGCTTGGGACTGCTTCTTTTATTGAATCAATCGCATATGTCTTTAAATCCACACATGGGACCACTTCTTTTACTGAATCAAGTAGATCTTCTCCTGGTTCTCAAACTGAAATTGGACGGATGGATGAAAGTGGTTCTACTGCTAGATATAGTTGCATTTGAACCCATTGAAGTAGCATCTAAGAGAGCATCTGATCTAGTTCGAGTGCTAATTATATATTCTCTTCTAATTACAGATCGAGTTATTTCATACAAACATTCTTGATCTCGTTAATCGTTCTCCTTGGGAGCTAGGAGGTTGTGACAAACCATCTGCAAGCATCAAAACAATAAATAAATTATACCAAAGGACTTCTCAGTTAATTCCATCATGAGAATGCAGAGTAAGTATTTGCTTGTTTGGTTACTTGTTACCTAGAATTCCATGGAACTGAATAATAATTTTCTCTTCCTCTTGTTTAAAGGAGCTATGCATCTCCATCTATTAAAGAATTTTATCAAATTTCATTCTTGTTCTTCCATTGAAAGTGTTGTTGGCTATGTTTTCCCCTAAATTTTTAACCTTCAACAAAGATCGTCTAGTAAACAAGACTACAACAATGATTCCTAATATCCTAAACATGATTCCAACGATGATTCCTCTAATATTTTAAGCTTCAGCTAAGATTGTGTTTTGAGGCACCCTTACCACACCTTTGTTTTTCAAATACTATAAAAATTGTAGTCAATAAAACCCCTGAGAGCAGCAATCTTGTGGCATACCTTTGACGGCCGAAGAGGATATCAGCGGAAATGGCTATCCGGCGTGGTGCTCATCATAATCGGTGTCGGAACTCCATTGAAGCAATTTTCAGTTTAATAAGCCGAGGCAATTTATGTGATGATGAAGCAGATGTGTGTTAATCCTCGAGCTTCCAGTGTTTAAACCCCTAACGAATTCAAGAGAAGTTGGTCTAATTATTGAAAGGTGTGTACTTATATTTACCACAAGGATGAAAAGTGTTCATTGTGATGATGAATGAAACCATCAAATGCATATAATCCTTCTTTTCAACATCCGGTTGTCTTTTATCAAAATCCGACATCTTCATATGTATAACAGAACCTGAAAACGATCACATTCTTCGTCAAAATAACATAATACTATGCATAACTCAAACAATCACACTATGAGAAAAAGGGAGGGTAAGGCTACCCAAGACTCTAGGAGATACCCGTAGTGAAGAAGCAATTTAGAAGCCATTTCACATTTCATATTTTTGTTGTCAAGTTATAGACCCCTTAGTCACAGACCCCTCGTATAGATATGAAACCACCTGGTTTCATGAGCATTTCACCCAGTAGGTTTGATAGGGAGAACTAGAATGGAAACAAGTGTGGTATCCATACTAGTTGTCATGGAACCATTCATGCGGCCTCCATGTGCCACCAAGAAGTCGTTTAAGGATGAACACATGGCACAAGAATCATTCATCAATTATGTTACCTTCAAGTAAAGCAGGTCTCCATACTTCAAAAAATCGATCGATTTGATGGGCTGTTCCTAATTTAATTTAAAAATTATATATTCATCCAAAATCTTCTAATTTAGTAATATGATTTGAAACATCTACGATAATTGCAACATACACTTATTTCGTTGGAAAATCCATTGTAATTGCAACATACATGTATTTCGTTGGAAATTCCATTGCCAACTCCCCATATTTCCACGGCCCATATTTGGAGTGTGGTATTCTTAGAGAGATTGGCAGTGGGGATGTCTACAGATGCTCTAGTAGAATGTGGTTTTATGGGGAAACTATTCTCTCCACCCCACATGCATTCATTCATTCTTTCATCTCTATCCATTCATTAATTTCCTTGGCAATAATGTCAGTTGACTGCACAAATTTACCAAATTTAATGGAATACCATCATTTACCCACGCTATATGTCATGTAAATTAGGTACAAGATGCCATTATCCACATGGAGAAGGATATTAAGATGATCTAAACTCACCTGGAATTCATATTTCACATTAACATCTTCCAAGATGGACTTCTCAAGCACACAACGAGCTCCAAAAGAGGAAACAAAAAATGCATAAACCTCCACGGACAACTTTTCACATACAATGCCACCTGATAATCAATCATTCCAATAGTAAGTAATCTATAATTTAAAATATTATCAATTATGTTACACTTACTATGATATGATGAGACCAAAAAACCATTAACCAATCCAATTACAAATTCTCAATGAGCATGTTCAACATAAAATAAAATAAATTGTATCCAGGTACATACCTAAAACATCTTCCACACTTATAATGGAAATAAGGGCCGAGAATGTCAAAAGAAGGCTCGTAACATCCATTTCATTACTGTTCTGAGTCTCGACCCCCACTCTCTTTTATGTAATTGAATAAAAATATATGTGGTACTATCTATATAAATATTTACAAAATAGAAAATGGGTATAGTATTAAGAGATGGTTGGAGCACAGTGATTGACGACGGTGGCCTTCTATGATAGGAGAAAACATTGGAGAGTAGTTTCAATGCGGAAAACTCCATGCCAATTAGGCGATGTCTAGTCTAACTGGCATCTAATTTTCCATTCAGTTTGCAAGAAATATATGTGGCCAGTGCCCAAATGAAGGTATTGAAAACACCATCGGTGTAACATGTGTAGATGTTTTGGGTGCCATTTACTCTGCGAGTCCAGTGGGTGGCCTCGATCTCCACGCATAAAATTTGACTAAAATTGGAGGGTAACTAGCACAACCGCTAACTCATGGCTGGCAAACGCCGAAAGATTTATGTCCCATAAAAAAAAATCAGTAAAAATGTCAGGTTAAATAAAACTTAGTAAAAATGCCAGGCCTATGCATGAACAAACTGAACAGTTGAAGAATTCCAAAAGTTAATTATTTAAATGTGGCAATCATATGATGTTACAGTAATTTCTTAATATGATTAGGTAAATGTTAAAAAGTAAACAGGTTAACGGATGCTTTTATAAATGCAAGGAAGTTATCAACAATAAATCTGACTCATTGATTTTGGAGGACGACTAAGAATATGCCAACATCTTCAATGCATAACCATAAGATTAGAATTTAAGATTAAAATATCATTAATTGTGCTCATCTTCAATAGGTATATGCCTTTCGGAATAAATATAATTTTTTCTATGAATGGGAGGTTAAATTCAATATTTTAAACAAAATTCATAAATTGCATAATAAGGTTGCAGAGGGTTTTGAGGTTTTTAAATTTATTTTTTAATTAAAATCTGTAATTTCAATAGATTCAATATCTAGTTTTATCACAAAATGAATCCTCAAACTAAATATCTATCTAAAAAAAGGAAAATCTTTGATTGATTGTTATGATGGTTTTTTCTTGGAATCGACTACGATTTTGCTTTATGGGTATTACATATCATCAGTGGTGCATGGTCATACTAATGGACTTTATAAGGTTGTTGATTTTTTTTTTTAAATTAAAGTTTACTATTTTAATAGACTCATGATGAATTTCAATAAACATTGGATTATTGAATTCCTTCAAAAAATTGGAAAACACAAATAATTTATGTTATTCCCACTTCTTCTTGGAAATATTGATTCCAATTACGATGATTTGTCGTTTGAACCAAGATTTTGGTTTATGGGTTTTACATATTCGTTGCATTGGGACAACCCTTTTGCACAGTTTAGTCATTTGTTGACTTGTTGGCCACAGTGATCTCAAGTTTAACAATACTTCTCATCGAGTGGATCACATTACTCTGCCTTATACATATCACACTAGCTTTATTTATAGGAAAATAGAATATAGACTACCACCGCAGTGACAACGTGATCTACTATTGCATTGCCAATAGTTGACTTAGATAATGGGTTGTTTGGTAGCTAGGCAACGAAGTTGGCTAAGGAGTAGCTACATTTCACTTTGGCATAGGATAATTTATTTGAGGGATCGATCTATTATTCCAACACTCCCCTTAAGTTTATCTCTAGGATCTCTTAAATTGATTATTCTCAAACTTTCTCTCAGGTGTTCAGGTGTTAATATTATATTGATCTTTAGACCTAAAAAGTTCAAGATATATTTTCTTATGAAATGATGTCTCGTAATTCTATTGTTGAAATATTGCAAACGGATTCTAGCAGAATGGATGATTGAGTGAATGTTCCCACGAGGACAAATTATTTACAAAACCTTATTCAAAGGTGCCCAGGGGAAAGTCTAAATTGTGTTGTTGAATGCAAATGCGAGAGCAATAAATTGTGTTGTTGAATACTAATGAAAAGTAAGAAAAAGGCAAGACTTTTCCCTCATGAGGTAGGGACTAACTGCTTTGCAGCTATTTCCCTTGTTCTTAGATCTTTGGAAGGCATGGAACTACAGAGAAATCATGACATGAATTAAGTTTTAACATAGTACCACCCATGTGACTGATATACTATATTCCAAATCTTTAATTTTAATCTTTTGTGTTCTCTTTATGCATTAATTTTTTACTATGAAGGATTTTTGTTTTGACTTGATCTTCTATTTTGGTATGCCTTTGCAGTGGTGCACATGAGAAAAGATTGGTATTTTTTTTATGCACAAGCTCCTTTATCCAAGAATCATCTTCAAAATCTATGTTGCCTTGACTTTGGTTTGACTATTTATTTATATTATCATGGGTTTCCATCCTTATAACCTGTAACATCCCCATTTTTAATCATCGGTTTAGCGAGGTATAATGTAAATACAATATATGGTCACGGGCCAAATGATGTAATATGTAAACATTGTATACTGAAATAATAAAAATAAATGTAATGTCGACTACATATGGACACAAGAAGAGTAATAGGAGGTAAGTTTCCATAAGTGTGAGGCATTCCAATGGGGGAATATTCATGTGTATTAATTCCAACCCACCTTATAAAATTATTATTGTGTATAAACCTTCTAGTTTCCTTATGAGTGTATCAAATCCCCAATCATTAAACACGTGTAAGAGGGTTGGTGTGAAAATTCACATCCCATAGTTATGAGAGCATGGGGGCTAGGTACAATCAACATTGGGGAGTGTGAGAGTCAACATGCATAGGTAAAAGGGAAATTTGAATGGGTAGTGTAGTCAGTTTTTGGGATAGTAAGATGGAGACGAATGTTGGAGCTTGAAGGCAGCCATAGTGGAGTTTGTGGGCAGCTATTTGGAGTTGTAGTTGCATGAAAAAGTAGGTTGTTAGGCTTGTAGAGTGAGAATTCCTATGTAAGAATTACCCTAGAATAGTGATCTTGTTGATGTGAGTTTCTTGTGGCAACCAGCATCCTTGGACTCCCCAGCAAGAGAGATTCCTAGCCAACATGTGTTGGATCCTTGGAGGAAAGTGGGAAGGAATGAGGGACTACATGTAAAGAAGGGGGATCCCATTCCTTGGGTTGTGTAGGTTGAGGGGAAGAGAGCTGGTGGATTGGGATAGTTGTAGGAAAAACTAGCTTGTTGTGGGTTGTATTAGGTTGTGAGTGGATAGTAGAGACACCATTTTTCATGTGAATTTGTAGCCCCAGTTCGGGGGTGATTGTTGACACTGAGAGGGGGGTGAATCAGTATCAAGTACAATTTAAAAAAAAAAAAAAATTATACTTAAACCATTCAACTATATCCAATGAGAAATGAACAATAGTATAAGAGTTACACCAATACACCACAACACACCATGCACAATATATGAGAAATAATCAATAGTTATTGTTCAAGGGAAGTAATGACTTCTAAATGTAGCTAAAGCTTCCAAATGTAAAGGAAGGGATAAACCTCCAAGAGGAATATAGAATCCTCAAGTATCAAGAGAGGATTTAACTCTCCATCCTTGCCCCTTCCTTCCACCCAAGAATATATGAGAGATAATAAAACTTTACATTAATCATCACCATCAACCAACCATCACATAGAACCTGATAATGCTTCCTGAGACTTCTTCAATTTATGAAATTCTTCAATTCTTGGAATACTTTGATCCTGTAGATAATATTACTCAATGTATTCTCTGAAAATTCTCCAAGTTTCACCCCTTTAATCCTCCCCAAAAAGAAGTTATAGAGAGAATGGTAGACTTTGTTCAATTTTGGTTTATTCAAGAGACCTAACTTGTACAGAATGCCCTGCGCTCAATCTTTAACATCAGATTCTAAAACTCACACACAAGAAACTAAAGTCAATACTCTTTCCAATTCAGTTTGTCCCACTTCATTTGGATTCTCTATGAATAAGTTATGACTTTTTTACCCGGAACACCTGTTTATTGACTAGCTTCAGGACTGGTCAAAAACCCTATCTTCCACAGAGTGTATCTCCATAATTATAGCGAATAAAGAGATGAAAATTTTACCACAAGTATCTTGATATGTCTTCTCAATACCATATCAATTTCACCATCTGAATCATTCTAGAAAAAAAATATAGCGAAAATGGTAAGATGACCTGAAAATAACATACCTTAGAACACATCACCAAAAGACTTCATCATCCCTTGAAATCCGACCTTCTTTACTTCTGATTTTCTCTGAAATTCGACTTGTATATCAAATGAATGTATAATGATATTTATTTATACCATTTATGTCACTTCCTTTTAACATTAGGGCCGACCTGACACTTTCTTATTTTGTAATTTTGTTCTTTAATTATCTTTTGGGCCTACATGTACTTCCTTCTTCAATTCATTCTGTCATCTTCAAAAAATCATTTATCCTCAACCATGAGGATCCATGTGACATGCCACATACCACCGGAAACAACATGATGTATACTATCCATCCATGGGTGTTGTATCTTCATGTTCATTTTCCTTCATGTCCAAATACCTTCATCAATCTTGCGATCCAAAACCCATGACTAGGGTTGACATCAATGACAACAACCAATCTTCCAACAATCTCCCCCTTTGTCATTGATGGCAACACTCATGGCTCCCCCTATCATCATGATCCCAATTTCTCTCCCCCTTTGACATCAATGTCAAATGGTAGGGCTTCTCCCCCTGAGTTTAATGGCAAAAGGTAACTCTCTTCTTTGGGGCTGCTCCCCCTGAACATGTGGCACTCAATAATACTTCATCCTTATTTTTGGTCTTTGGGACTTTTTCTTCCTTGGAATCCTTTTCTGTGGCTTCTATATTCTCTCTCTTCTTCATGTCTAGGATGTGTATGTTTTTCGGTATTCTTGTTGCAGTTGCAACCAATCTTCCTGAGTTATTTTCTTTGATTTTACATTTTCGGGAGTCAAACAAAAGAGTGTATCCTTGATCACATATTTTGCTGACACTGAGGATATTATGCTTCATATCTTCAACCAATAGGAATTTTCCTACTTTTGCATTTTCACTTCCAAGTATTTTAGTAGATGAGTCATCTCCAAATGTAACATTTCCACCCTTTTTCTTCAAGCTGACAAATTTGCTTTGATATCTGGTCATATGAGATGAGCACCCTCTGTC